>MVGT01004390.1:63106-150711 GCA_002174775.1 Macleaya cordata | reverse complement strand
GTTCTTGTTTTTTATGGCTGCTCCCTCTTGTATTACTAGAATTATGCTAGCAGATAAGCCTTCTCATTTGGAATCTTAATAAAATTTTCCTTCCCCTAAAAAACTACCGAAATTAACCCAACTCCATTCATGAATCTAAATAATAAAATAATAAAATAATAGGTTAATCTAATATGGTGATTGTATTTTGAATATGGAATCCACATGGAGTCCTTGTCTAACACAAACTTAAATTCCTACGGGTTTTTTTTCCTTTTTGGGGTGAACTGCTACATATTAGGCCCATAAAATAAGGGCAGTTTTAACAATTTTTAAAATTTAAAATTGGGGTCAACAGACACTAAACGGGGGTGGATCCAGAACTACCCTTTTTTTTTTCTTGTATTTGTTGGTCGCGATCTTATTACGTACGACGATTTTATTCTTTTGTTGGAGATGATATTAGTGGTGATTTTCGCATTTGTGTAATTTGGGCATTAGTGCCCCTCCTACCAAGGAAAAAAGAAAACATTCATCATGCGAACTATGTGGTGATCTTTAAGTGCACGATTTGTCGACTTCGCATAACTTAAATTTGATTTGGGTGGACTTGGCGGATTCAACTTGTTTTGACACGTGTCTGACTCAACAAATTCGGCCTTGAGTATAACTAACTCCGGCGGTTCAACTTGTGTGTTTATTTTTAATTTTTTTAAGACCTATAATTTGGCACTGAGTTTGAAACCATGAACCATGATTAAGTGGCGTGGGGCAAGCTATCTCCACGTCGTGGGATGTGCGTCTACGCCTCTAAAGGGAATGGATGTTTTCACCATACTCTATTACAAAATTCTACCTCACTAATTATTTTCTTTATACGGAAAATGTAAAAAAAATCTCTGTAAAAAAAAATCATTATGATTTTAGTCTTGTTTTATAAATTTAGTCCCTAAAAGTAGAGACTAAATTTATAAAACAAGGACTAAAATCAAAATGATTTTTTTTTACAGGGATTTTTTTTTCCAAAACCCCTTACACTTTTGTTCGTCTATTCCTACACTCCGCCTACATACATTAATGGGCATGGGTGGAGATGACTAATGGCTTTTGTGAAAATTATTGTATCATTATATAGATCAACCACGTATATCCCCATTTTCCATCATTGCTAGTCATGCACTCTAATTTTTAATACTAAAGGTACACCATGTTTACATGCGGTAGTGAGTTCACATGAAGATGATCCATAGATTTGAAATTTTTATTTTATTTTATTAGTTTTGTAACAATGATCTTTTATGGTTTAGATCAATATGAGCCCCATAGGTCATTTTTATGCAATCCCACCTAATTATTATGTTACATGTTCCACTCACTTTATTTTACACTTCACTTACACTTATCTATAAAACTCGCGTTAAGATGATCTAAGAGCCAATTTTGTTTGTTAATTATGATTTCATCTTAGGTCAAAATCAACCTTTCATATGTTTTTTAAAATAAACAATACGTGTAACATGCGCGCTGGCAGGCTTAGGCTTATTAGACTAGGGCGTTTGGCAATCAGAAGTAGAAGCACTTCTGCTTCTAAAAAAACAAAAGTACTTTTGAGAAGTAAAAAATAAGGAGAAGTTAGTATGGTAAACTATTGACTTATAAGTCTAAAAAAATGATGAGTTATTAGTTGTTACACGGTACTCGAGGAGAATCAACTTCTAAGAAGTAGAAAAGCAAAAAAAATTTGCTCCAAAAAGAAGTAACTTTTTTACTTCTAGAAGTCACTTTGAAAAAATGTTACCATACAAACTTCTTTGCTTTTTGACTTATAGCAGCTTCTTAAGTGGTTGCCAAACGGCACTCTCTCAACGACATCAGACATGTAGCGTTAATCTGATGTCTTTAATCGTTTCTTTGATGGCTTAGTTTCAATGGTCTCGATCGATGAACCAGGGTGTATTTGGTGTATCTCGTAATAGATAACTCTTTGTGTAAGTTAGCAACACTGCTATTGCGGTGTGCGTACTGCGCTCAAGTCCCGGTTCATCGTGTTCATGGTTGGAGATGATATTAGTGGTGATTTTCGCATTTGTGTAATTTGGGCATTAGTGCCCCTCCTACCAAAGAAAAAAGAAAACATTCATCATGCCAACCATGTCGTGATCTTTAATATCTATTAAGTGCACGGTTTGTCGACTTCGCATAACTTAAATTTGATTTGGGTGGACTTGGCGGATTCAACTTGTTTTGACACCCACCGGACTCAACAAATTCGGCCTTGAGTATAACTAACTCGGGCGGTTCAACTTGTGTTTTATTTTAAATTTTTTTAAGACCTATAATTTGGCACTGAGTTTGAAACCACGAACCATGATTAAGTGGCGTGGGACAAGCTATCTCCACGTCGTGGGATGTGCGTCTACGCCTCTAAAGGGAATGGATGTTTTCACCATACTCTATTACAAAATTCTACCTCACTAAAATGTAAAAAAGTCCCTGTAAAAAAAAGTCACTATGATTTTAGTCCTTGTTTTATAAATTTAGTCCCTACTTTTATGACTTTTATGTCCAAAATCCCTTACACTTTTGCTCTTCTATTCCTACACTCCGCCTACATACATTAATGGGCATGGGTGGAGATGATTAATGGCTTTTTGTGAAAATTATTGTATCATTATATAGATCAACCACGTATATCCCCATTTCCCATCATTGCCAGTCATGTACCCTAATTTTTAATACTACCATGTTTACATCTGGCAGTGAGTTCACATGAAGATGATCCATAGATTTGAAATTTTTATTTTATTTTATTAGTTTTGTAACAATGATCTTTTTATGGTTTAGATCAATATGAGCCCCATAGGTCATTTTCATGCAATCCCACCTAATTATCATGCTGCATGTTCCACTCACTTTATTTTTACACTTCACTTACACTTATCTATAAATAAAACTCGCGTTAAGATGATCTAAGAACCGATTTTTTGTTAATTATGATTTCTTCTTAGATCAAAATCAACCCTTTCATGTGTTTTTTAAAATAAACAATACGTGTAACATGCGCGCAGCGGGCTTAGGCTTGTTAGACTTAACATCTACTCTGTCAACGACATCAAACATGTAGCGTTAATCTGATGTCTTTGATCGTTTCTTTGATGGCTTAGTTTCAATGGTCTCGATTGATGAACTAGGGTGTATTTGGTGTATCTTCCAATAGATAACTCTTTGTGTAAGTTAGCAACACGGCTATTGCGGTGTGCGTACTGCGCTCAAGGCCCGGTTCATCGTGTTCATGGTTCTTGTGTCGTTCCCATTTAACCATTTAACTCATTTCTCTGTAGTTTTTCAAACCCTAACAACCCCTTCTCACTATTATCTCTGTTTCTCTCGCTTCGTCTGTGGGCGGGAGCTGGGTTGAGCTCCATGACCTGGCCGATAACCTAAGCAGGTTACTCTACGCCACCTGCGAACTTTAGCAAATCCCTACTGTATTTTGGTCTCATTGATAAAACAATGGCATTCTTCATTTCTGAGCTTCCGTCATCTAGCCTCCAATTTTGGTATCTCAGATCAAATCCAACTCTGCAACCCTGAAAATCCATTCATATGCATGGATTCCTCACCAGCGTTCGATGCCCCAAGATGATAAGATCGGCGGCCATTGGTAGACCAGGTAAGCTTCTTCTTTTCAATCTCTCCAGAAAATACTCTTCATCATCATCGATAGCTTCACTTCCACAAACCCTAAATCTAGAAGGAGAATCAATTGATTTATCGGCTCAAGTCCTATCAATCCTTTCTCACAGGGGCTGGCAGAAAAACCCATCTCTAAAGAAATTGGCTCCTTTTATAACCCCATTCCATGTTTGTAATCTATTTGATCTCAATCTCGATGCCAACACAGCCTTAGGGTTTTTCGATTGGATTGGGAGAAGGCCTGGATATAAACACGACGTTAAATCCTATTCATCTCTATTGACTCTCCTTATTCGTGCTCGTTTCTTTGGTATTGCGGAGAAGATTAGGATTCAGATGATTAAGTCTTGTGGATCCGTTGAGGAAATGCTATTTGTTTTGGATGTAGCGAGGAGGATGAATCGAGATGGTGACCATAAATTTAAGCTCACTATTAGAAGTTACAATTTTCTGTTACAGTCGTTATCAAGATTTCTTATGACCGATGAAATGAAGGTTGTTTATTTGGAGCTCTTGAATGATAAGATTCCCCCAAATATATACACCTTCAACACGATGATCAATGGGTACTGTAAAGTAGGGAATGTTGTTGAAGCTGAATTGTATTTGAGTAAGATGGTACAAGCCAGTTTGAATCCAGACAAGTTTACATACGCTTCTCTTATTTTAGGGTACTGTAGGCAGAAAAATTTAAATAGGGCTTCTGAGATTTTCGAGCTTATGCAACAAAAGGGCTGTCCTAGGAGTGAGGGCGCATACGACAACCTTATCCATGGATTCTGTCAAGCCGGACGGATTGATGAAGCTTTCAGACTGTTCCATCAAATGCCAGATGACAAATGTCATCCAACTGTCCGTACTTATACAGTTCTCATATTAGCACTTTATAGATCGGGTCGGAGGTTGGAAGGGTTTGATTTGTTCAGAGAGATGGGAGAGAAAGGTTGTGACCCTAATGTTTACACGTACACTGACCTCATTAAGAGCTTGTGTAAAGAGAACAAGCTTGAAGATGCGCATAAGATGTTTAACGAGATCTCTGAGAAAGGTTTAGTCCCTAGTGTGGCTACCTACAATGCTCTCATTGATGGATACTGCAAGAAGGGAAAGGTTGAGGTTGCATTTGAGATTTTGAATACGATGGAATCAAATCGCTATAGCCCAGATACTATCACTTACAATGAGTTGATATATGGGCTCTGTAAAGCAAAAAAGGTGCACAAGGCAATGGCACTTTTCAGTAAGATGCTTGAGCGCGGTATGTCCCCAAGTCTTATCACATACAACTCATTAATCGATGGACAATGTAAGGAGGGCCATCTGGATAGTGCTTTTAGGTTGCTGAATTTGATGACTGCGAATTGTTTACACGCTGACAAATATACTTACTCCCCGTTAATAGACACTCTTTGCAAAGAAGGGAGGTTAGAAGAAGCATATGCCCTATTTGATTCTCTTGCGGAGAAAGGCTTGAGGGCAAATGAAGTGATATATACTACATTGATCGATGGGTATTGCAAAGTTGGGAAGGTTGATGTTGCCCATTCTTTGCTTGATAAAATGATTGATGAGGATTGCTCGCCGAACTCACATACTTACAATGCATTGATAGATGGGCTGTGCAAAGAAAAGAAAATGCACGAAGCGTCGTTGTTACTGGAGAAGATGGTAAAGGAAGGGTTGGAGCCTACGGTTTTTACTTATACAAGTCTCATTGATGAGTTGTTGAAAGAAAGCCAATCTCACCAAGCTCAAAGGGTTTTTGAGCAGATGCTTTCTCTAGGACTCCAGCCTGATGTTTGTACTTACACTGTGTTCATTCGTACATATTGCAGCCAAGGGAAGTTACAAGAAGCAGAGGATATGATGGCTAAAATGAATAATAAGGGAGTTCTACCAGATTTGGTGACTTACACTGCATTGATAGATGGATATGGTAATTTGGGATTGATAGGTCGTGCTTTTGTTGTTCTCAAGCAGATGGTTGATGCTGGATGCAAGCCCTTGATCGGTACCTATTCTGTTATACTGAAGCATTTCTTAGATGATAGGCGGGTTAGGGAAAGAAACAACAACATTGTTCTTGATTCTGCTGCAAATCTTACTGCTATTGATATTTCTGATGTATGGAAGACACTTGATACTGAGACTATCTTGAAGCTCTTGGAGAAAATGGTTGAGCATGGTTGCACCCCTAGTATCGACACTTATGATACCCTCATTGCTGGATTCTGCAAAGAGGGTCGGTTGGAGGTAGCTCGGGAGTTGGTCCATGATATGAGTGAAAGAGGATTACTTCCCAATGAGGATATTTACACCGCTCTTGTAGGTTGTTGCTGCAAGTTGGAAATGTACGTGGAAGCATCCACCCTGCTGGGTAATATGGTTGGATGTGGTCATCTCCCACAATTAGAATTTTACAAGACACTTGTTTGTGGGTTATATGATAGAGGGAACATTGGGAAAGCTAAAGAGGTTTTCTGTAGTCTTCTTCAATGCGATTATAATTATGATGAAGTAGCATGGAAAATTCTGATTGATGGTTTACTTAAGAAAGGCCTTGCTGATGAATGCTCTGAACTGTTAGACATCATGGAGGAAAAGGGCTGCCAGCCCAACTATCAGACGTATTCAATGTTGATTGAGGGGCTTCCTGATGGAAGTGATGGGGCCATAAAATGATCTAAAGTGGTTATTCTCATCAATCAGATTTTCCTGGCCAACTGTCTCTCTCCTCTGCTTTGGCCAAGTTGATGATGGAGGTGTAGGAATGGACTTGGAACAGGATCCTTTTGGCATGCACCACTTCAAAGATTACCTTCAATAAAAGAAAATGGTGTTAACATGTCAATAGTGAGAAAGTTGCTTCAACTTATCGTGGAAGCATACTCCAATCTTTGGTTCAAATGCTTGGAGTTTCAGAGGGCTGGTTGTAGCTGTAGCACCATAACTTATCAAACTGTTACTGATCATCAAGGCAAGTGACAATTATTTTTCTGGACTGAGAAAAGTATATGGCAAACTATGTAATTATTTTCTTTTTATCTTCATTAATCTTATAACTAGCTAAAGCATTTAGTCCTGTTGTTTAGGATTAGTTAGTTAGAAGATCTGTAAGTAATTGTGACCGCTAATACATACTTCTTAGGAAAATGATGCCCGATTTTAGCCCATTCAAAGAAGGCGTACAGTTACATTAGTTGTCTATAAGGCTGTCGAGGAAAATGTCTGCTTGTGGTATATACTAGGAAATTGTGATCAGGAAGATAACTGCCAATTGGGGTCTGTGCTTCCATTTGAATGGTTCAGCCCTGATGGTAGTTTGTTGGTAATTTGAATTCTTGGGAAAATACACAGTGGAGGAAGATATTGAATGAACAATGTCAGTGGTTATCAATGAGACCCAAAACTTAAGTGTACAATGTAGAAGTGTTTGAAACAGTCTAGTAGCAGTAGTGGGAAGTGTCAGAAATATAAGATTTTTGTTTCTTTTCTAAAGGTTGATTATAATTTTTTTTTGAGCAGGATTATAAATAACTTTTTACTGTATTGTTATTGTTTATATATGTTTGTGATATTTGTTGAAGGCAATAAAAGATAGTACAGTTAACCATATAATTTTGTTATATGCAGAATCTTACAAATGTGTCAAGTTGTGTTGTCTGTTTTTCTATTTGCTTGTACATTTTTCTCTTATAGTTTCTTTACTGCATTACAGGGTGAAGCAAAAGATCCCATTGATACCTTATGGGAGCAATGCTTATCTTTTGATTTCTTTCTGGTGCTAATATCAAAGACATATATGTATATATGTTTAGCCGAAAAGATTGTGATATCCGTGGATCACCATTACCAACCTCGAAGCAACTGAATGAGGTAAGAAAGTTCCTTATCAAAGAACTTGATCATTCTTTTGACAGAGAAGTAGAGAGCAGACACAAGCATTGCATTCATTCATTTGTTATTTTACTTTGTCTATTACATTTACAGTGGAAGGTATTCCTTATCATCTCCCATGTACATTGTAGTCCACTGTGACGTGAACCCAAACATTTAATCTGGTTGAGCAATGCTTCTTGGGCAGTCCAGTATCAGATTTTTGGCTTTCATGATCATATTAGTTTCGTTTCAGTAAAATCCAATTCCCTGTTTCTCAAAATGTGATAGCTGAACTTTTTTACTTGTTTACATAATTTAGAAATAAGTCCAAATAACTCAGGTCAAATTTCATGTTGTTTCTGTTCAACTTGTTTAAACTCTATGCTTGAAGTTGTCTGTGTGCCACTGGGGCTGCCAGTTGTTGGCCTTGGAAATCTTATCTAGATGGACAATGCATGTTGGAATCTCTCGTCCGCTTCTTTTCTTCTTGTCTTTCCCAAGTAAATTTTCATTGTTTTTGGTACTTCTAGGACACTTTCCATGTTTTACTCAATATGCAAAAACTTCTGTCCCAGTTGCTAGCCTAACGCGAAGCTCTAAAATTTTCTGTCCAAAAGCTTGTACTGCATTCGCATCACTAAAGATGTTTTACTTATTTGACATCTCCACAAAATTGTCAAAGGAAGCTTGTCTTCTCCTGTTTATATAATGATTTCATTGATCTCCATACACCATGTCAGTCTGTATGACAAAGCTGGTTTTGAGTTCACGCATGCAGTTACCACATGCGTATGACAATATATGGTTTTATTTGTCCATTTCGAAAACCACATGGGTAGTACCTTGGTTTTGTCCATATGCTTCAAAAATGTGTTGCTCACTTATTTTGTTGACGCTTTCCTTCTAATTCATTTATGTAATATTTGCCAACTCTTTTGCTGTGCAGAAATTTTGCAGTGTAACACATTAGAAGTTCTGGCCGGAATCATACTTTCCCTGCAAAGTAAAGCTTGACAGACTATAGAAACATCATCAAATTATGCAGCAGATAATAAGAGAACAACTCATGCACAGTCGATATAAGAGTTGAGATGTTCTTTTTCCTCTTCCCCGTCCCCTCAATTTATTACTGGAACGCTTTTTTGATGTTCCCATCATAAATCGATGTTTCACAGGGATTTTTGCTATTTGATTTAACTTTAATAAATGATGAAAGAATTACACACTATATTGCACGCGTATGATTTTCCTCTTAAGAATTTTCTAATCCAATTACTTGGGAAGCTTGGATGAATAAAAGGCGGCGACCAAGGAGAGAGGTGAGCAGCAGCTTTTGAGAGGCATGGAGATTCGAAGGGATTGATTGGGTTTTCTTATTTGTATCGATCTTTGTAGATTTTCTTTTCTCCATGGAATTTTCTCTATCGGGATGTTTATGATTGTTAATGATGATTATTTAGTTTTTAATCTTTTTAGATTTTGTAAAATGGGTTTCTCCTTTGTTATATTATTATTTATTATAATATGAGCAACAAATTACTTTTTAACTTTTGTAAATTTTCAGCAAATCGTGTTCTGAGTAGATAATAGATACATCCCCCTTTTTTTTTTTTTTTTTTTTTTTGTGGTGGACCAAATCCATATTTAAATTTCCATAATTCTAAACCTAACTGCTACTAAGACAACTCGACCGCATTCTGCAGATCCTTTGGATGGGATGTCAAATAAGAATCCAATATTCTTAAAAAATTAAAAACAAAAATTCCAATACTGCCTGATTAACTATTGTCGATCGGGTATTAGATTAGGGTATTGGGCTGTGCAGATATTAGAAAGTTTGGTACGACAGAAGAGTAATTGGATGAAATTATCATGTCAATTAGAAGGAGTGAAAGTGCTGAACCGACCAATTAGAAAGTGTTTCTAGTTAAAAAATACGACCAATTAAAATGTATGTGTCTCTAGGTCAAAAATGTATTTGGAGCAAGCGCAGGAGGGAATGAGAGTGGAAAACTGCATTTGGACTGAGTACTAGGTTTCGAATTATTCGAATATTTAATTGGTATGTTTTTGAAAAAAAAAAAAAAAACACTCTGTTGGGTAAAGTCTTAATAATAATCAACATGAGGTTTCGTATTTTACAGGTTCTGATGAAACGCTGCTCCTTGAGTTTCTTCACTTCCCGAGCTTCCTCTACTAGTTACCCTCTCGTGGGTTCACTTGCCCAAACAGAAGCAGCAGCTGCTGCAGCAAGTGGTACCTTACTTCTCTCCATTCACGACCAGGTACGTCGTTTTTCAGTTTCAAATACAAACCCCATTGATCATCTCGGTTACATCAGAGATTTCTGCTCATTAATCCGAAATCTTTCAATCAACAGTAAAAACTATGGTGCTCTGCGTTCTTTAGATTCACTTCTAACCAAAACCCATTTCTTAGATTCCGCAACTTCAGTTCTTGTAATCGAAGGTTTGTGTCAGTTGAATAAGTTAGGCAGAGCAATAACTGTTTTATCAAACCTGAAAAAGAAAGGAATTGTTTCGGATTATTTCTTATACAGTTTGGTGATTCACCGTTTGGTTAAAGAAGGTAGGATTAATGATGTTGAATCTGTCTGGAACGAGGTTTCTGGGTCCGAATTTTCGCAGAATCGAAGGATTAATGCTTCTGATTTTGTTATTCATATCTGTAAATTTGGGCAAGTTTTTGAGATTGAGAGTTTGTGTAAAAGGGTTTTAGTGAGTGATGGGGTTCTAAGTCATCAAAGCTATATTGCTCTGATTGGGGCTCTTTGTAGGGAAAACAAGGTTTTGCTAGCTACAGGAGTTCTTAAAAAGATGAAGAATAAGGGTTTTAAAACTGATAACCTTACCTACTTCACAATGTTTCAGTGCTTCTGTAGAAATGGGTATTTAGAGGAGGCTGATTCAGTTCTTAGAAAATTGGTCAGGAGAAAATACAGCATGGATATTTGTATATTTGGGAACTTCATGTATGGGCTCTGTAAATTGGGAATGCTAAAAGAGGCGGCTAAGTTGTTTCGTAAATTGATAAAAAGAGATAGTTCGAGGGTGTCTGGAGTTGTGCACCTGAAGGAGCATAGGAGGGCAATCTTTCAATTGGATTGCCGGGGTCTTGTTCCTGAGATAATGGCTTATGAGGCTTATTTCAAGTCACTCTGCAGTGTGGGAAGGATGGAGGAAGCAGAGATGTTGTTGAAAGAGATGATGAGGAAGAGAACTGTGGTTCAAGTCTGTGTATATAGGTCTTTCATTAGAGCTCTCTTTCGAGCAGGTCGGTCTGAAGATGCTATTAGGTTCTTTAATGTTCAGAGGATCAAAGGACTTGTTCCTGAGGATGAGATTGCAAAATCTGTAATCTTGGGGCTCTGTGAAATGGGTAAAGTGGATGAGGCTTGGAAGATTTTTAGTGAAATTAACATGAGCAGTGGCTTTGTTTCCGTAACAAGCATTTGTAATTGTATTCTTGGTAGTTACTGTAAACGGGAAAGACTTGGCGACGCCGTAATTTTTTTTGAGAAGATGCAGGAAGGGAGTTTTGGAGGGCCTAATATTTCAACTTACGTGGTTATGGTTAATGGATTTTATGATCAAGGGAATTTTTTGAAGGCATTCTCTATATTTGAAGAGATGTTGAACAATAAGATTCCGGTAAATGGGGACTTGTATGAGGTCATTATTAGAGGATTATGTGGTTCTGGAAGACTCGAGGAAGCACATAGATACTTGAACAAAATGATTGAAAATGGGCAGCTGGTTTCATATGTTAGATGGAAGTTAATTTTTGATTCAATGTTTGTTGGCAGTGGCGATTGTCTCTCTTTTGTGTTCTAAAATATTGCAATTAGAGAAGTCCATGACAAGAATTTAGCTTCTTCAGGGCTGCACTATAAGTGTTCACATTTCTGCTAATGCAGGTACAAGATTTACTTCCTTGTAAGTTTTTTCGATTTCAAATACTAACTATCTGGCTGTTGTATGTCTAGTATATATTCATTATGTGGCTTCTAGTGTATACTTGGTTTATATACACTGCTATCTGAATGGCTCCCGCCTAAAAGATACCCTACCTGATGATTCGATTGATTGAGCAGTACGTTTTAACAATTTATAAGAAATGGGGGTTTTGGACATAATTAGTTAATCTTTTTCAACTTCCGAAAAGAGTGGAGTTGATTGGACGAATCATTCAATAAGGATGATTTGTGTGCTAGGAGACCATTAGTTCGGGCCTGCTAATTATGGTTATCAGATTTCTATTGTGATGATGTTTTCAATCATGTTTCTAACAAATTTTGGCAACTGTTTTCCTTAAGCATCTCTTGGGTTGTCTTACTAACTGATATTAGAGAACAATTTAAGAAACTATACTAAGACTTTGGAAACTGAAGCGTTTTTGTGTTAGCTCACTCGGAGAATGGATAATCAGAAAGTTTGGATTATAACATCAAGTAATTTCACAAAAGTAGTAGTGCGGGTGGTCGCGATTCATGGCGCTGGTGGTGGTGGTGATGTGGACCGCGGTGGGGAAGGTGGTGGTCATAGGTGGGTTATTGAGTTGGGCAGGCATCGAGGAAATAAGTTGTCCTTTTGTAGCAAGAAACAAATTTTTTCCTTTTGTTTAGCTACACAATGAAGTCAAATGTTAACTTTTGAAATGTGTGCTCCCAAACTCCCTTTAAGAATATTTGATGGATTCGTGTCTGTTCGCTTATTAGCAAAACTCCCTTTAAGAATATTTGAAAATCTCGTTTTTCAAAACAGATTGCAACATTTGTTTGAATGTCTATATCTGACCTACTTGAGCTGAAATTTAGATTCAGATCAGTTCCCAGGGTATTACAAATCTATTCAGCAAGCCTGGTTCACAAACCTACAGAGAACATGAAAACCACCCCTCTTAATTGTTTTTGTTTCAATTAGTTCCCCCAAAAATGTTTCTTTCATGATGGATGGAAGTTGATTTGCTAACCTCTTTTGTTACATAAACCTGAAATAGGTTTTTTGAAGTACTTTGAAATATTTATAAGGCCTTCTCTTTTTATCGATATAAATATTTATGATACTCGTTCTTCCAATCTTCTATCATTTTTATCCTGTAAACTCCATTGTTGTTGAACCATGACATCTTCTGCGAAGGGGTAGTTACCAACTGGAGATGCTTTTTCCCTTTCTATCTTTTTGTAAATTTAGCCACTTTGTTCCCAAACCCGATCCCGTTGAACTTGAGATCCCCTTCAGCTTCGATGAGTTGCGACATAAGGCAATCGCCTAGTCGGCGGCTAGTCCCCTTTGAAATGGTGAGATTGGATTTAGTGTCCCGAACTCATACCTCTAGTAGTCTTTGAGAATATCACCAAGAAAGTGATATCTTGGCCTTTAGAGTATGTTGCTTTTTGCTCTTATATCTTGTTTTAAATGATTGACATCACCAAATAACAAATAATTTCACTGTTAGGAGAGGGCTTTTCATCTCTTATAAAAATCATATTTGTCGTCGTTGTCACGGAGATTTAAATGTGCTGCAAGTTTGTTTGGTTATGTTTTGTACATATATATCTCACCTTTTCTCTTGTGTCCTCTTCTTTTTGGTTGTTGTTTATAATGCAGGTTTCCTTTTGGAGTCGGGATATTTTGCTCCTCGTCCACTTGTCAGAATATGCCATGTTACACTCTTTTCACTCTGGTGACACCAAAAATATCTTCCCCATTGATTCAGACAACAAAGAAGATTCTGATCGACTAATTTTAGCCACTGGGTTTGAGCAGTTCTTCAACATGAGCATCACATACTTCAGCATATTCCTTTTCGATCCCCGTTCCCAGAGCCCAAATCAAAACAATATCCTACTTCAGCCTAATATTTGGTGTGTAGATCGACCAAGGTACGAGTCATACATTCCTAAGCCCATTTTTTTAAAAGGGAAAAACTCATTCCACCCCTGCTTTTTTTTTTCTTCTTCTATTAACACCTCACTTATTCTTACCCCCCACTTGCGGGCTCACATGGAGTTGATCATAGGACTGATTTTGATCCACGTGATGACTGATGAGATCATCTTCACGAAATCAGCCTTTTTAAGGGAAGTGTAAGAATATGGTGGGAGGAACATGCATTTATGTTGAAGTGACGCAAGCACAGAGCTGCATTGTAATAGTAGAGAGAAAATTTTCCCCAAAGATGCTTAGTATTATATAATGCATTTAGTACATAATGTATATTCACTATCATCACACATTCTTAGGCGTTGTTGATTTGTTGCATGGTTTGAATGATCAATTGTGGAAGAAACAAAAGCTTATCAAAATCATACAAAACAAAATTAAGGTTATCACAAAACATTGAAATGACTAATAATCTCTTTTTTTTTTTCCTCAGGCAAATGATTAAGTTGATTTTTTTTTTTCTTTTTCTGGTGAATCTGTACTTTTGCACCTAGACATCTGATGTGTAGAGATGAAAGATGCTAATATAAATAACGTCATCACAGTCGTCATCAACTTTTAGGTTAAGGGAGAGATCTATTAAATGTGGGTATGAGAGCTAGTACTGATCGTGAATCGTGCCGTCTTATCTTTCAAGGTTTGAGTGCCAAAATTTTGAACCATTCACTTCACACCACGTATGTAGGCCTTCATACTAATTTTATAATATAAACCTGCAATTCCATGATCGTCATCACCTCTGTCATCTCTCTCTAGAAAACGTACGTGTTATCATGGGTCAAATGGAATATTTTACTTTCTATTGGATCCCAAATCGATCTGAATGTAAAGAAAGGATAGGAGGACCTCTTTCTTACTTAGGATTTACATCAACGTACAGTACTGGTCGTTAAATAGTTAGTTCAGTCACCCTTTAAACACACTGTGTCCCTCACTGACTTTTATTGGTGTTTCAATTCTTGTGGTTATCATAACCATGGCTGATCAAAATCAAGATCAAGATTATGAAGAGAGGCAGCTTCACATTGTTATGGTTCCATGGTTAGCTTTTGGTCACTTAATACCATTTCTAGAGCTCTCCAAATGCTTAGCTCAAAAGGGTCATCGCATCTCCTTCATTTCCACCCCTAGAAACCTCCAAAGACTCCCTAAAATCCCTCCAAATCTATCTAATCCTCATCTCCTCAATTTCATCTCTTTTCCTTTACCTCAAGACAACAACTTGCCAGCCCAAGCAGAGGCTACCATCGACCTTCCTGTCGATCAGGTCCCCTACTTGAAGAAGGCCTACGACGGTCTCGAAGGTCCTGTGTCCAGTTTCCTCGAAACTTCTACTCCGGATTGGATTATCTACGACTTTGCATCTCACTGGTTACCGTCCATTGCTTCTAGGCTTGGTGTCCCCTGCGTCTTCTTTAGCATATTCAATGCATCTGTCAATTGTTTCTTTGGGACTCCGTGGGATTTGTTGGCGAACGATGTAGATTTAAGCAGGATGAAGCCGGAGCATTTCACTGTTCCTCCCAAGTGGATCCCTTTCCCTTCCAACTTGGCTTTCCGCAAGTACGAGATCCTCAAAGTATTCAGTGGGGTAGAAGTGAACGTGTCCGGCGTCTCAGACACCTATCGCTATGCAACTGCTATACAAGGTTGCGAAGTTGTGGCGATTCGAAGTTGTCTGGAATTCGAATCCGAGTGGTTGGGTCTACTCGAGGAGAAGCTTTTTCAGAAACATATCATTCCAGTGGGCCTACTCCCTCCTTTGGCGCCGGTGCAAGACGAGATTGAAGAAGATAAATACGAAGAGTGGGTGGGGATCAGTGAGTGGCTCGACAAACAGGAGAAAGGATCGGTGGTTTATATTGCACTAGGGACCGAGGCAGCACTGAGTCGAGAAGAAACAACCGAGTTGGCTCTTGGGTTGGAATTATCCGAGTTGCCCTTCTTTTGGGTGCTAAGGAAGCCGGCTGGCTCATCAACTGATCATCAGGACCCCTCTGTTTTGTTACCAGACGGGTTCCAAGAAAGAACCAAAGGACGTGGATTCGTGTGTATGAGTTGGGCGCCTCAACTGAGGATATTGGGGCACCCATCTGTGGGTGGTTTCTTGACCCACTGTGGTTGGAGTTCCATAATAGAAGGACTTGCATTAGGCTGCCCTTTGATTCTGTTGCCAGTAATACACGATCAAGCATTGAACTCCAGAATTTTGGAATGGAAGAAGATTGGATTAGAGATAGAGAGGGACGAAGAAGATGGATTGTTTACGAAGGAGTCCGTGGCGAAGTCGTTGAGGACGGTGGTGGTGGAAGAAGAAGGGGAGATGTTCAGAGCCAAAGTCAGAGAACTGAGAGGGGTGTTTGGAGATAAGGAAAGACATGACCGGTACGTGGGAGATTTTGCACGCTATCTCAAAGAGAACAGACGTGGAATGAATTGAAGTATTAGGGCAAATTAATTAGAGAGAGAGAGAGAGAAAGGAGATACATTTGGTGCCAATTGTGTATGTGGTTTTGTGGTAGTTATTTTTGGGTTTGTTCTTTATGCCTTTTATTGAAAACACGTAAACAACATTCTTAAGTTGTCTTGGTGTTTGTCAACCACTTAAGAAGTTGCCTTTTTAACTTATAAGTCAAAAAGCAAAAAAGTTTGTATGGTAACGCTTTCAGAAAGTGACTTCTAGAAGTAAAAAAGTTGCTTCTATTGGAAGCAAAATTTTTTTGCTTCTTCCTTCTCACAGAAGTAACTTCTCACACTCTTATATTATTTTTATTGTTGTTATTTTTTCTCCTCATTCTCTCTCACCATTTCTTCTTCATAGCAACTAAAAATTTTCATCTTACTTTTATCGGTGATGATCATGACCATGACCATGATGATGATGGATGATAATTGTGGTGATGATGATGGGCGATGGTGGTAGTGGTGTTGATAATGACGGGTGGTGATGATGATGAAGGTAGTGGTGATAATGATGGTGATGATGGATGATGATGATGATGATGGTGGTGGTGGTAGTAGTGATGATGATGTTGATAATGATGGAGATGGATGATAGAAATATAACACAACATAAATGATAGTATAAATTATATAAACTTATTATTATTATTATTATTATTATTATTATTATTATTATTATTATTATTATTATTTTGTTATTGTTGTTATTGTTATAACAATAAACAACAAAAATAATAGTTCAACCTCTTTCATTTTTAGTTCAACCTCTCTCATTTTGACTTCTGATCATGTTAATTTGCCATATTGACTTATTGACTTTTTAACTTATAAGTTAGTAGTTTACCATATAAGCTTCTCATAATTTTTGACTTCTCAGAAGTACTTCTATTTTTTTTAGAAGCAGAAGCACTTCTAGTGGTCCTTACTCGAGTAGTGATCCATTCTTCTTTGCGTCCATCCATCCATCAAAATGATAAGTTGAGATCAGGGATGATGATAGAAAATGCAATGTTAATTGTCTCCTCTTAAGTTCGATTTTGCTACAAAGAAAGCAAATTGCGGTGACCACGTTTTGTCATTTTCGTTTTAGTCATCCTCAAATAAGTTTCGTATTGCACAAGACTACTTGTTTGAGTGATTAGAAGCGTTAGCTTCTCTAGTAGAGGTCGTGCGTTTAAATCTCATAAAAATATTTTTCTTCAGTTAATATTGAATGAAAAGATCTCTTACTTCCAGGTTCTGGTTCTACCCATTTATGTAGGGCCGATTTATGAACGAATTGTCTCGCTCAGATTTCAGCTGGTTCAACCTCGATTCTATCCAGCTCATGGTGTTGCAAGCCTTTAAATTGTATTGCCCACCAAAATAAATAAAATTACATACATTTTGATGTGGCAGGATCTTAATGAACACGCTAAATTTAAAGTTTTAAATGTGTATCTCTATTAGCATCTCTAGTGCTGTTGTTAATGTGGCAAAAAATAAAAAATAAAAAAATAAAAAAAATTGTGAATGTGGTAAAAACTGATTTCCATGTACGATAAATAGACGTTTGATATAAAAAAAAAACTTTACCCAATGCTAATGCAAAGAGAAACTTGAAAGCTGACATGGCGGTGGTTAAAATAGACATTGTGAAGCCCATTGTCTATCAAATTAACCTCACAATGTCTTCCCAATCCTGCTCGACAAATTATTTGTTCTCTTCAAAATTTTTAATTATTTTTTTCAAAAAATAAGTTGAGCCCATTAAAAAATTAAGTGTCAAATAAGTTGAAAAAGTATCCCAAAACACTCTTAGTCATTGTTGATTTGTTGTACGGTTTGAATGATCAATTGTGAAGAAACAAAAGCTTATCAAAATCATACAAAACAAAATTAAGGTTATCACANAAATGCATCTCCAATGCAAATGTCTTGGGATGACTTTTTAACTTATGTGGCACTTAATTTTTGAATGGGTCAAACTTATTTTGTTTAAAAAGTAACTAAAAGTTTTGGAGGGAAAACAAATTGCTGATGTGGACCGTAAGACATTGTGAAGATTAATGTCTAGAAATAGACATTCTACTTCACAATATCTAGAATAACTACCGCCACATCATCATCACATCATTTCTTCACATTAGCATTGGATAAGGTTTTTTAAAGAGAACGTCTATTTATCCTACGTGGCAGTCTTATTTTACCACATTCACATTAGCATTGGAGATGCTCTTACATTAGCATTGGAGATGCTCTAATTAAGAATGCAAAATAAGAGTGGTCCTTACTCAAGTAGTGGTCCATTCTTCTTTGCGTCCATCCATCCATCAAAATGATAAGTTGAGATCAGGGATGATGATTGAAAATGCTATGTTAATTGTCTCCTCTTAAGTTCGATTTTGCTACAAAGAAAGCAAATGGTGGTGACCACGTTTTGTCATTTTCATTTTAGTCATCCTCAAATAAGTTTCGAATTGCAAAAGACTACTTGTTTGAGTGATTAGAAGCGTTGGCTTCTCTAGTGGAGGTCATGCGTTTAAATCTCATAAAAATAATCTTCTTCAGTTAATATTGAATGAAAAGATCTCTTACTACTAGGTTGCGGTTCTACCCATTTACGTAGGGCCGATTTATTAACAAATTGTCTCGCTCAAATTTCAGCTGGTTCTACCTCGATTCTAACCAGCTCAAGGTGTTGCAAGCCTTTAAATTGTATTGCCCACCAAAATAAATAAAATTACGTATTATTTTCTATTTTGATGTGGCAAGATCTTAATGAACACGCCAAATTTAAAGTTTTAAATGTGTAACTCTATTAGCATCTCTGGTGCTATTGTGAATGTGGTAAAAAATAAAAATAAAAAAATAAAAAATAAAAAAATTAAGAATGTGGTAAAAACTGATTTCCATGTAGGATAAATAGACGTATGATATAAAAAAAACTTTACCCAATGCTATTGCAAAGAGAAACTTGAAAGGTGACGTGACAGTGGTTAAAATAGACATGGTGAAGCCCATTGTCTATAAAATCAACCTCACAATGTCTTCCCAATCCTAATCGACAATTTATTTGTTCTCTTCAAAATTTTTAGTTATTTTTTTCAAAAAATAAGTTGAACCCGTTAAAAAATTAAGCGTCAAATAAGTTAAAAAGTATCCCAAAACACTTTAGTCATTGTTGATTTGTTGTACGGTTTGAATGATCAATTGTGAAGAAACAAAAGCTTATCAAAATCATACAAAACAAAATTAAGGTTATCACAAAACATTGAAATGACTAATCTCTTTTTTTCCTCGTGCAAATGATTAAGTTGTTGTTTTTTTTTTTTGGTGAATCTGTAATTTGCACCTAGACATCTGATGTGTAGATATGAAAGATGCTAATATGAATAACCTAGTGATCCTACTGAATCGTCTTATCTTTCATGTTTCAAGTGCCAAAATTTTGAACCATTCACTTCACACCACGTATGTAGGTTTTCATACTATAGTTGGTTCAGTTCAGTCACCTTTAAACACACACACACACACACTGTGTCCTTCTGACTTTTATTGGTGTTCCAATTCTGTTTGTTATCATATCCATGGCTGATCAAAATCAAGATCAAGAAGAAGATATTAGACTTCACATTGTTGTGTTTCCATGGTTGGCTTTGGGTCACTTAATTCCATTTCTAGAGCTCTCCAAATGCTTAGCTGAAAAGGGTCATCGCATCTCCTTCGTTTCCACCCCTCGAAACCTCCAAAGACTCCTTCCCAAAATCCCTCCAAATCTCTCTTCCAACCTCAACCTCATCTCTTTTCCTTTACCTCAAGTCGACAACTTGCTGCCTGACCAAGCAGAGGCCACCATCGACCTTCCTCTCCATCAAATCCCTTACTTGAAGAAAGCCTATGACGCTCTCGACGCTCCTATGTCAAGTTTTCTAGAAACTTCTACTCCGGATTGGATTATTTACGATTTCGCTCCTCACTGGTTACCTCCCATTGCTTCTAGACTTGGCATCCCTTCCGTCTTCTTTAGCATATTCACAGCATCCTTTAATGCCTTCATTGGTCCACCGTCCCAAGCCGGACGATCGAGGATGACGCCTGAGCAATTCATTGTTCCTCCGGAATGGATACCTTTTCCTTCCAACTTGGCTTTTCGCTAGTACGAGATCCTCAAAATCTCCAGCACTAATTTAGAAAAAAACGTGTCGGGCGTGACTGATGTGGTTCGCCTTGTAGGTACCATGGGAGGTTGCGATTGTGTGGCTATTCGAAGCTGTATGGATTTCGAATCGGAGTGGTTTGATCTTCTCTAAGAGAAAATTTTCCAGAAACCTGTACTTCCGGTAGGCCTACTCCCTCCTCCTCCTCCTCCTCCTCCTCCGTCAGTGCAGCAAGACAACGGTGAAGATGACAAACACGAAGAGTGGATGAGGATCAGTGAGTGGCTTGACAAACAAGAAAAAGGATCGGTCGTTTATGTTGCACTCGGGACTGAGGCAACACTGAGTCAAGAAGAGTTAACTGAGTTGGCTCTTGGGTTGGAGGAATCGGAGTTGCCCTTCTTTTGGGTGCTAAGGAAGCCGGCTGGCTCATCAACTGATCATCAGGACCCCTCTGTTTTGTTGCCAGACGGGTTCCAAGAAAGAACCAAGGGACGTGGATTCGTGTGCATGAGTTGGGCGCCTCAACTGAGGATATTGGGGCACCCATCTGTGGGTGGTTTCTTGACCCACTGTGGTTGGAGTTCCATAATAGAAGGACTTGCATTAGGCTGCCCTTTGATTCTGTTGCCAGTAATAAATGATCAAGCATTGAACTCCAGAATTTTGGAATGGAAGAAGATTGGATTAGAGATAGAGAGGGACGAAGAAGATGGATTGTTTACGAAGGAGTCCGTGGCGAAATCGTTGAGGACGGTGGTGGTGGAGGAAGAAGGGGAGACGTTCAGAGCAAAAGCCAGAGAACTGAGAGGGGTATTTGGAGATAAGGAACGACATGACCGGTACGTGGGAGATTTTGCACGCTATCTCAAGGAATATAGACGGTCGACGCGTAAGTAAGTGAGAGCCCACACTCTTCCTCGCTCGATCAGGGTGGCCGGATGGAACCAAAGCAATAGTGATAGATATGAACAGGAGAGAATGGGAGACATTGTTAGTTGTTTTCGAGATTCTTGTCATTTTAATTTCTGAACTGATTGTTTGTAGATGAAAGTGGTATGCTCATAGCCCAAGAAAAAGTCGGGTGCACTATGTAGTGGTCCGAACACTTTAGATATCAAAAAATAAAAATAAAACATTGTCGTTTTAACTTTTTCTTTCTTTGATTTTTTATGTAACTTGAGAATTATTTGGGATACTCTATTTTTTTTATTTTTTTATTATCAAATTAGCGATGAGGAAGGACCTTTTTACATAGTTGTTACAAAGTTTTTTAGGTGGGGACGATCCAAGGCTGATTTTCAGTGAATATGATCTTCTAACTATGCATATCATCTTTACAAAAAATCATTTCATTCTAAAACTTATAACCTACTCATTTACTTGATGTGGGAGCACTTAGAAGTTTTAGGAAGTTACAAGTTTTAGAATGGACGTTAACTTTGATTTGTAATCAATTGTTGATAGAGTTTGAAGTTTTAAATTATGTTGATTTTCGGTGGAGATAATTTGTTGTTGATAGCTTAGATTCGGGTTTAATTCCCATTAGCATTGCTGGACTACGAGATGCACTAGCACGTATGACTCATGGCCGAGGGTGTTCTTTACCAAAGTTAAATGTGGGTTGTAAGTCGATCTTTATTTTCGGACTATTTCTTATTTTGGTTATAAGTTATGAGTACGAACTACATGAATTCATTCCCAGGACCATCGGGTATACGATTCTTGACTAAGAACTCAATCCTTACGTTCCATATGTGTGTGTGTGAAAATTGACGTCATGTGGGTAGAATAGATAGTGTGAAGTACATTGTCTATTTCTTGACGATCAATTTCACAACGATAGTACTACGGTTACCGAAAAATCTACAGCATAATCTACAGAAATGAACAATTTTGAGTTTGACGCAAATTACGAGGGTATGTAAATATACATTACCGTCAGATTTCTATTCTGTATGTTTTTCTATAGGATTCTGGTGTAAGTGCAGCATTATCCATTTCACAATGCCTTTCCATCCTACGCAACACATTTTTTACCCTCCAAAATATTAGTTATTTTTTAAATGAAAAAAGCTGGACCAATTAAAAAGTTAACCGTCACATAAGTTACAAAAGTATCACAAAGCATTTTATGTTGGTGATATATATACATTTTTTTAAAAGAGGACTGATAAGATATTATTTAATAAAACACTCCGCAAGACATGTTGATCAAAAAGTAATTCGCAATTACCATTTACCGAGAGCCTCAGAGGGGTAGCAAAGCAGCAGATCAAGGACAGATCCCCTGTTGCGGAAGAATACACGCTTGTATGCGTTGTCTTTGTAAATTGTGGCCAACTCATTCGTTCTACAAAATAGGCAAAATTAATGGTGCACCAATTTAAAGAAAGCGTACTTGAAATTGGGTACTTCTTTAAATTGGGTACTTAGTGCGTGTAAGTGTACATGAGATGGTTCATTATAGTTGTACATGTTCTTTTGATGAGTTAAAAGTTTTTGAACAATTGATGTCATTTAAGATTTTATATAGGAGATTTTGGCTAAAAATCCTTACTTGAAAAATATTTTAGGATTTAGTTTAACAAACGTTTTCTTTTAGTCTAAGGCACCTGGGGGTTTCAGTGTGTGTAATTTATAGACTGAGGGTTTCAGTGAAACACCATCGGAGAGGGTTTCACTCAGTTACCCAGGGGCTTTAGACTAAATGAAAACGTTTGTTGTGCTAAATCCTAAAATACGTTTCAAGTAGGGTTTTTGGCTAATTTTTTCTTTTATTATTTTATTTATTTATATATAGTGAGGAAGGGGGTGATTGTTTTTTACCACTAATTAGTTGCGGATCCATAAACTTTTTTTTCACTACTAACTAGTGATAATTAGTGGTAAATCTTTAATTTTAAGCCTCTTATCCATTAAGTGGTAGTAAGTGGTTTCTAATCATTTACTAGTACTTAATAGGTTTGAAGCCCAAAAATAAAGATTTAATTTTTACTACCACTATTTAGTGGTGAAAAATAAAAGTTATTTTTTGTGAGTCTACCACTAATTAGTGGCAAAAAAAAAATACTCCCGAAGTATTTTCATAAAATATATACACTTGCATCACTTCCCGTGTGGGCCTTAGAATGCAGTCTCCGCAGGTTTGGTGATGCTTGTTTGTCTTTATTACTTCCTCTGTACATTTGTAGAGTTATTTTCGGCAGTTCCAAATGATACCGGATTAAAGAGAAAGAAAAGAAAAGGATAATGCTAAACTTACACAAAATTCCTACATAATTTCCTACCGAAAGCTAATCCGACTGTGGAACTATTTTTTACATACCTTCGTGATTTGCATCTATCCTAAAATGGTATGCGTCCACCATAGATTGTAGCTTCTGTAAAAAATTCTGTACGCTTTTCGGTAATCCTAGCATCACCGAAAAGAAAAAGAGGAGAAAAAAAGGTTTGGTATGATGAAAATTAGATCCTTTATTTGAAATAGTTGTGGACTATTTATAAGCCCAAGTCCAAATATTCATATATTTTGAATCAATAGTGTTTTTTTGGACCGACCAACATACAAAACTTGTGCGCGACGTTTATGTGGCCTAGTGGGTCCTACTACCATGCAAGTTTGGAAATCCTTCAAAATATTTCTGGGAGGGGAAAGATGATAGATCTCTTTTTTTTGGTAGGAAGAAAGATGATAGATCTCACCATACCACATAAGTGTCCGACGCTAATTTTATAAAACCATCGGTCCAATAATTATTTCTGATTTTGAATGATATATAAAGGGATTATCTTCAGTACTCCACGTGTTGAGTGCCTTACGTGTTGAGTGCACGATGAACGGCTACTGAACAAATATAAAATGACAACCAATGAAATCATTAACTAATTGCCGATCAAAAAAATTATTAACTAATTAATTTGTTAGGTTAAAATGTTGAGTTCAGCGTGGTCTTTATTCTTGATTTGCCCCCACCTCAAATTTGCCGGAGTCAGCATCTCTCTAAAGTCTAAAGTTTAAACTTAAATTATTTGTTCAAGGGCCAATGACATTGTTGGACGGTCAACCACGCCAAGCTAGAGAGAGAGAAAGAGAGGAAGGTGCGTCTGTCTGGTCTGGACTGGACTGGAGACGACTCTCGACCTGATCATATATATATATGAGTACTACTATGCTATTGGTGTCAAAGACCAACTGATTTGATCTTAATCATCAAATGGCACCAGATCAAGAAGAAGACATCAAGCAGCAGCTTCACATTGTTATGTTTCCATGGTTGGCTTTTGGTCACTTAATACCATTTCTAGAGATCTCCAAGTGCTTAGCTCAAAAGGGTCATCGCATCTCCTTCATCTCCACCCCTAGAAACCTCCAAAGACTCCCCAAAATCCCTCCAAATCTGTCGCATCCTCATCTCCTCAACTTCGTCTCTTTACCTTTACCTCAAGTAGACAATTTGCCAGCCCAAGCAGAGGCCACAATCGACCTTCCTCTCGATCAAGTCCCCTATTTAAAGAAGGCTTACGATGCTCTCGAGGGTCCTCTGTCCAATTTCTTGATACAAACTTCTTGTACTCCCGATTGGATTATTTACGACTTCGCCCCTCACTGGTTGCCTTCCATGGCGTCTAAACTTGGCGTCCCCTGTGTCTTCCTAAGCCTCTTCAATGCATCTTTCAACGCGTTCATTGGGCATCCATCCGAAGCTGGAATTCTGGGGATGAAGCCCGACCAGTTTGGTGTTCCTCCCGATTGGATACCTTTCCCTTCCAACTTGGCTTTCCGCAAACACGAGATCCTCAAAATCTCCAGCAACATTGGAGAAAACGTGTCTGGCGTGACCGACGTGTTTCGGGTTGTAAACGCTGTACAAGGTTGCGACTTCGTTGCCATTCGAAGCTCTATGGAATTTGAATCTGAGTGGTTCAATCTTCTAGAGAAGAAGCTTTTCCAGAAACCGGTCCTTCCGGTAGGTTTACTCCCTCCTCCTCCCTCAGTACTGCAAGGTCATGATCAAGAACAGTACATTAAAAACGAAGAGTGGGTCATGAGGATCAGTGAATGGCTAGACAAACAAGGGAAAGGATCGGTGGTTTATGTTGCACTCGGGACTGAGGCAACACTGAGTCGAGAAGAATTAGCTGAGTTGGCTCTTGGGTTAGAGTTATCAGAGTTGGCCTTCTTTTGGGTGTTAAGAAGGCCGGCTGGCTCAACAACCGAGGACCCTACTGATTTGTTACCTGTTGGGTTCCAGGACAGAACAAGGGGGCGTGGATTCATGTGCATGGGTTGGGCGCCTCAAACCAAGATACTGGGGCACCCATCTGTAGGGTGTTTCTTGACACACTGTGGTTGGGGTTCTACTATAGAAGGACTTGTGTCTGGGTGTCCTCTTGTTCTGTTGCCCCTCATCAACGATCAAGCCCTAATCGCCAGGTTGTTGGTATGGAAGAAGATGGGATTGGAGATTGAGAGGGATGAAGAAGACGGGTCGTTTACGAGGGAGTCGGTGGCGAAGTCGTTGAGGACGGTGATGGTGGACGCAGAAGGGGCTGAGACTTACAGAGCTAAAGCTAGGGAACTGAGAGAGGTATTTGGAGACAAGGTCCGAAACGACCGGTACTTAGACGATTTTGTAAGCTATCTCAAGGAGCGTAAACGTGTACTTGGGTCCACCGGCCGCTCAACTGGAAGTACTATTTGAACTTTTGGGAAGAGAAAAGTGTTGGGCCCCACTCTGCCACATAAGTATCTAGCACCAATTATGTAAACTGGTCTTTATTTTACAAAACCCATGCCATATGCTTATGTAGTATCGTGGGACCCACCACTTTTCCTCTCCTAAAAATGTTTTGAGAGAGTGTTCAACTTATGTGGCAGTTGGACCCATCATACCACATAAGTGTCGAGCATTTATTTTATAAAACGATCGGTCCAAATAGCAGCTCGGTCCAAATAGCAGCACTATTTATTTTTCCATAGTTTCACGGAAACCCATTTATCCACTATTACTGTTTATTTGTAGTGAAACAAAAAAACAACAAAACACCAAAATTAGTACGTTTCGGTAATATAAGTGAGCAGAGTTGGGACCAACTATAATTTTATAGCAAAAAAAAAAAAAAAAGAGTCTTAAGTTTGTTTGTCAATTGTGGGGGCGAAGCAACGCAAGCACTCACGTAAGCAAAAGAAACGATACATGAATGTAATGGGGCTTTCTGCTTTCATTTTGCTCCCAATTCACTTTGGTTTATTAAGATTATCTGAATCAAATTATACAATCAATATGTTATCATTTTTTAGTTAAATTTTAAAAAATTTAGTGCCTTAGTTGGAAGTGAAAACATGACCCAGTATTAGTTTTTATTTTATTTTTCCCTCGGAATATGCAAAACATGTTCTGATGATGCTTAATCTCACTATAAAATTAGTGAGTGGGGCAATCTGATCTGATCTCACAGTTATTTTATTTGGATTAATTACTATATATTTTGTCGGATCCATTTCTACTTAATTTAATTGATTATTAATATTTTAATCATTATATAAATAATTTCACAGGTGATTCCTAGCCGTTAAGATATGTGGCATCTTTGATTTTAAACTCCCAATGCAAAACTGCAAATTGCCCAACTTTAAAAGGGTCTACTATTCCTAATCTGTGATGCCATTTTCAGCAGCAGCCATGAATAACAACCAACCAGAACCAGAGCAGCAGCAGCAGCAGCAGCAGCAGCAGCAGCTTCATGTGGTTATGTTTCCATGGCTAGCCATGGGTCACCTAATTCCATTTTTCCAGCTTTCCAAATCCTTAGCTCGAAAGGATGGAATTCGTATCTCCTTCGTTTCCACCCCAAGAAACCTCCAAAAACTCCCCAAAATCCCTCCAAATCTATCTTCTCTTATAACTTTAGTGAGC
This sequence comes from Macleaya cordata, assembly GCA_002174775.1. Classification (NCBI taxonomy): domain Eukaryota; kingdom Viridiplantae; phylum Streptophyta; class Magnoliopsida; order Ranunculales; family Papaveraceae; genus Macleaya; species Macleaya cordata. The sequence goes on along the minus strand of MVGT01004390.1, from coordinate 123,669 downwards.
CTTCCTTTCTTGCATGATCACGTCGGCGACAACTTATTACCAGAGAATGCAGAATCCTCCACCGATATTCCAATAGAAAAAACTCAGCTCCTTAAGAAGGCTTTCGACGGATTAGAATCCTCTCTATCTACTTTCCTTCAAAATTCCAACCCTGCAGCAGACTGGATTATTCACGATTATGCCTCTCACTGGTTACCAACAGGAATCGTAGAAAAGCTAGGAATTCCATGTGTTTACTTTGGTGTTTTCACAGCTGCATCACTCGCCTTCATTGGTCCACCAGAGGTGTTGATCCAAAACCAATCCATGAATCCCGAGGATTTCACCACTGTGCCCAAGTGGGTCCCCTTCCCTTCCAACGTCGTTTATCGATTTCATGAGTTGTTACAGTACAACAAAGGAGCACCCCAGGATCACGACAGTGGCGTTCCGGATACCCGCCGATTTGGGTTCACGATTCGGGACAGCGAATTTGTGGCGTTGAGGAGTTGTGTTGAGTTCGAATCGGACTGGTTGACTCTCCTTTCCGAGCTCTATCAGAAACCCGTGATTCCGCTCGGGTTGCTTCCACCCTCAATGAAAGATACTGAAGATGAAGGAGAAGATAGGAATGATAACTGGGTGGTAATAAAGGAGTGGTTAGACAAACAAAGAGAAGGGTCTGTAGTTTATGTTGCATTGGGAACAGAAGCAGCACTGAGTCAAGAACAGGTGAACGAGTTGGCTCTTGGGTTGGAATCGTCCAAGTTGCCTTTCTTTTGGGTGCTAAGGAAGTCCCCTGGACTTAACTCAGCTCAAGACCAGTTGAGTTATTTTTTGCCGGACGGGTTCGAAGATCGAATCAGGGGTCGTGGTATCGTTCACATGAGCTGGGTTCCTCAAGTAAGGATATTGGGGCACCAGAGTGTAGGTGGGTTCTTGACTCACTGTGGTTTCAACTCGGTCATCGAGGGTCTTGCATTCGGACGAGTTTTGATTTTGTTACCCATGTTAAATGATCAAGGGCTGAATGCTAGGTTGTTGGAAGGGAAAAAGGTAGGGTTAGAGATACCAAGAAACGAACGAGACGGGTCGTTCAGTAGTGAATCGGTGGCCGAGTCGTTACGAGTTGTAATGGTGGAGAAAGAAGGGGAGGTGTTGAGGAACAAAGCGAAAGAAATGAAAGAGGTGTTTGGGGATATCAAACTGCATGAGAGTTACATGAATAGTTTTGTTCAGTTCCTCAAAGATCATAGAAAACCCACACTTCAACACATCAACAGTATACCAAATTAATTAGGAATGTTTAGAAGGTTTTTTAATTTTTTGCATTTTAGCTTCTTTTTTTTTTAGTTGATGGTTTTTATTTGATAACCAAATTTGCCTCTACCATTTTTATGGTGAAGTGATCAAACCAGTATTTTGTTCATCATATTTGAAGTTAGGTTTTCGGTCCTATCTTCCAGTAGCAAATGAAAGATTTTATCAAGTGTTTGTTGAAATGCTACCACATTTTGAATCATTTCCAATTTAAATATATATATTTTTGTTTTGTTTTGAAGAACATGTTTAACTAAATTTTAATTGAGTAAAAATTCTATGAAAACCAAATGCTACATTACAATTTCTATTGCCACCACTTTATCTAAAATGGGCTTAAATAGAGTTAAACAAATAGAACATAGATATTGGGCTTGTAATTGGGCCGGATTTGAACTCGGACCTAGTACTTAGTTATTTTGATTTTTGTGCTGGGATCTTGTAATTGTTGGATTTCGTTTCCAAATCCAATTATTTTCCAATTTTGGCCTATAGATTACGTTATTAATTCTTGAATAGGCTGTTGGTGAGATTCAAGACATGCGAAGAGTTATCTAATATTATGATCTAGTTTGTAGATGAAAATGTAATGTACACGCGGGGTAAATAAAAAAAGTGTACATGTAGAGGAGAGAGAAATTTGTCTACTCTTAATATTTTTTTTAAATAAAAATGTAATAAGTTTTTATCTACAACTCAATTTTTGACAAATTTATATTTTTGAAAAGCATTTGTGAATAGATTCAAAATGACATCAGTCATCAATACTAAATTAAAGTTAGTGCAGATGACACATAGTAAGCATATAAAGATATGTAGACATATGTGTTGAATGTACGAAAAATGCATATTAACATACACTAGAGCCAGATTTTAGATAGCGAACGCTCGCAACAAATTATAGATTGTACCGAAGGCACAAATTATCGCTAGTAATTAAATAAAGATTATCGTTATGGTCCCCAAATTAAGCTAGCTTCCATATTGCCTTTGCGTCACCGGACTAACCATATCGTTCGTTTTCTAAGAAGACCTGAACTCAATATGGTTTACCTACACGTACGTCCTTTCAAGTAGAAGCAACAATATCAATTAAAAGTAGTTTAAATTGTATTGAAAGAACTAACTTGGTTGCTTGAAATCCCAAAACAAATCATTTTTTGGATGATCAAAAAACGATTAATGCATGTTTGAAATGAGTTTTAGGAGTCCACCCTTTGTGATAATCTTAAATGTACTCCCCTCCCCACAATAATGAAGCATATATTGAGTTTTGAAATGCAGGGGTTTTGTTTAATTTGAAAGGGCTATAGGCATTCTGCCAACATGAAACAGCAAAATTTTATTTCTTGACTTTTAGCAACGATTTTTTATTAGAAGAAACTGAATATACAAAAATGAATGGTTTTTAATGACCCCTAAATACTGTCGCTAATAAACCAATTAACGACGGAATTATACCGTTGGTAATAATACAGGAGACAGTTAGTTACAATGTTCAAATAGAGACGGTAAAATGCCGCCAGTAATAATTTGGTCTTTGCCAACAGAAAATTTAACCGTCATAAATGTTGTCGGCAAAAGAATAGCAACGGCATTTTTGGCAGCCGTCAGCAATAACCTTTAGCCGCGGTAAGCTGGCCACGTCTACTCCAAAATATATATATATATATATAGAAATTGTCCACTAGGTACGTCACGAAGATGCTAGAAGAAGAAGACGAAGATAATAGTTAATATTAAAGGTAAACCTTTAAAAAAGTCACCTTGAGAAATTAGTATAAGGTAATAAGCAAAGTCATCAAAAAAAATCAAAATCACACCACAACGTGGTCTACAACTATGGTCCCTTATATTGACATATTCATGGCCAAAGATATGAAAACCAAAAAGGGAAAGTGACCCTCCAAACTCGAGACTTTTATTTATTTATTTATTTTTTCTTTAACTTTATGTTTTCTAGCCTTAGGAATGGCAACGGGGCGGGGCGGGGTCGGATTTGCCTTCCCCATCTCCGTCCCCATCACTATTCGAGGCGGGGCGGGGATTGTGAATCCCCTATAGGGGTCGGGTTCCCCGCGGGTCCCCATTTCCACCTCAAATCACAACCCTAACAAAAAATTTCAACAAAATTTATATTTAAAATAATATATTGAAAGGTTAAAATTAATAAAATACAATAAATAATATAAAAATAATTGACATACATATATATTTTTATATGATAAAAATAAGTATATAAATAAATATATAGATAATTTTATAATTAATTATATATTTACTAAACGGGGCGGAGACGGGGTGGGGAATGTGATCCCCGTCCCCGCCCCATCCCCAGGCGGAGATGGAATTTTCTCCCCATCCCCGCCCCATTAGGGGCGGATCCCCGCGGGGACCCTAATCCGTGGGGATTTTTGCTATCCCTATCTAGCCTACTCATCTTACGAGTATTCAACTCAAAATTAATTGATAATAAATTGAGTACCCAAAAAAGTTTATATATTAGATTGCAAAACTTTTATCTTTGTCAATCTATTCGGAACAAACTAGCATTTGGATGCCTACATCCATCCCAATAGCCAAAAGACACGTCGCACATTCTTACCAAGTATTCCTTAGAACCATCTTGTCAGAAAAAAAAAAAAAATTTCGTTGGACTCATTATAACTTCCCCTAGAAGTAATGGTAGGGTACCTGAGTTGGTGTCCGAGGAACAGAATCTGACCTGTGGGGCTGCAAATTAAGAGATGAACTAATTAATTTTTTTTTGTGTAGATTTTCTGTAGATTATCTTCATAAAAAATTAATTAAAGGATAAAATTAATTCCTCAATCACCATTAAGATTTAATCAACGGTTTGATATGATTAAAAAATTTAAATTAAGATGGTTTTTGTGAAAATGATGTGCACTATGAAGAGAAAATATCCTAGTGAAAAGCAGCCCTTGAGCATCTTCGTATCGTCCCTATATCCTAGATTGTATTCCCTGAGTTACAAACTCGATCAGGTCCTATTAGTTAGCATTACTCCTTCCCCGTAATTCACGCATGATTTTTATTTGTTAAATAATTTTGAAGCTCTCATGTATTATGTGTGCCTGCAGGTATCAAACTCAAAAGTCTCAAACTTCCCACTATAAATTGCCTCAGTGTGTAAAACAGGTTTTAATTAAAGCATTATTTGCTCAACCTTAAAATTCAAACACCTGAATTAATTACTTGCCATCTTTTCAATTCAATTCCAACACAAAGCAGCCATGAATGATGACAAACTAGCAGCAGAAGACCACCACCAGCAGCAGCAGCAGCAGCAGCAGCTTCATGTTGTTATGTTTCCATGGTTAGCCATGGGTCACATAATACCTTATTTTCAGCTTTCCAAGTGTTTAGCTCGAAAGGGTCTTCGCGTCTCCTTCGTTTCCACCCCTAGAAACCTCAAAAAACTTCCCAGAATCCCTCCAAATCTATCTTCTCTCATAACTTTAGTGAGCCTTCATTTCTTAAATGATCACGTAGGCGGCGGCGACGATAATTTATTGCCGGAGAACTCAGAGTCCACCACGGACATCCCAATACAAAAAATTCAGCACCTTAAGAATGCTTTTGATGGGTTGGAGCCATCTCTAACTACTTTCCTGGAAAATTCAAAACCAGATTGGATTATTCACGATTATGTATGTCACTGGTTACCACGAGTCGGAGCTAAGGTAGGTGTTCCATGTGTGTTCTTCAGTCTCTTCCCCGCCGCGTCATTAGCCTTTATTGGTCCACCGTCAGTGTTGCTGAACCCCAAAAAAGAACAGACGACGGGTCTCAAAAAATTTACCACGGTACCCAACTGGGTGCCCTTCCCTTCCAATGTGGTTTATAAATTTCACGAGTTGTTACAACTCATGAAGGGTGCTTCTCGTCCTCCACAGAATGGTACCGGTGTTTCGGACATGTACCGGTATGGAACGGTGATTCAGGACAGTAAATTCGTGGCGGTGAGAAGTTGTGTTGAGTTCGAATCGGAATGGTTGAATCTCCTAGCCGAGCTTTATCAGAAACCCGTGATTCCGGTAGGGTTGCTTCCACCCTCAGTGAAAGATCATAGTGAGGAAGATGACGATCGGAATGATAACTGGGTGGTAATAAAGGAGTGGTTAGAGGAACAAAGAGAAGGGTCTGTAGTTTATGTTGCTCTGGGAACAGAAGCGACACTGAGTCAAGAACAGGTGAACGAGTTGGCTCTTGGATTGGAATCGTCCGAGTTGCCTTTCTTTTGGGTGTTAAGGAAACCCCCTAGCTCAACCCAGGACGCGTTTACGAGTTTTCCAGAAGGGTTCCAGGAACGAACCAAGGAGCGTGGCATGGTTTACATGAGTTGGGCACCTCAAGTGAGGATACTGGCGCACCCGAGCGTAGGAGGGTTCTTGACTCACTGTGGTCTCAACTCGGTCGTTGAGGGTCTTGCGTTCGGACGAGTTTTGATTTTGTTACCCATGATAAACGATCAAGGGCTGAACGCTAGGTTGTTGGAAGGGAAAAAGCTGGGGATAGAGATACCAAGAAACGAACGAGACGGGTCGTTTACGAGTGAGTCGGTGGCCGAGTCGTTGCGAGTTGTAATGGTGGAGAATGAAGGGAAAGTATTGAGGGAGAAAGGGAGAGAGGTGTTTGGGGATGAGAAACGGCATGAATCTTACGTGAACGGTTTTATTCAGCAGCTCAAAGAACATACTGCAACATAAATTACCAAAATGTATGTATATTAATAAGACGAAAATAAATACACGAGTAATTTTTGAAGATTTTTTTATTAGATTTTTTTAGTAGAAGCTACAACTTTTTTGGCACGGATGTTAAAATATAGAAGGGAATTGAGCGTACTACATAAAAATTACATAAAGAAAATGACCTAGAAGTAAAACATATGGCACTTGTAATTAACTCAAGGATATAATGTACATGAATCACCATCTCCATGCAAGCTCAGCCTCCTGATCAAAACACAGATGATGAATGAATGGAGCCTGCAGAATGCAACCTCCGGTAGGATTTTAGAAAGAGACACTGAGCAAATTTATAATTCACTGCATATATACAAGGAGGAAGTCCCGACGAGCTTCCTGCTAAAAAATATCAAGTCCCAGGATGAGCTCTTCTTTTGCTCACCGTGTAGGTGGAAGGAATGAAGTCTTGAACAATGTTACAGAAAACCCATTCTGACAGACATGCCTCGAAATTCAGCATTGCAGTATTCCCCTACACAGTAACTCAAGTAACTCAATAATCCATTCGCCTAAATTATGACATAATTGAGAGGAAAATATTTCCCGTGAATCATCCACACCAAAAAAAAAAAAAAAAGAACTTTTCTACAATAATAGAAGTACAACAGTAGTTATGCATGACTTTTACTGTATATTTCAATAAAAGAACCTCGACCACGTATAACACAATGCAGTTTCAGTAATCAATAATAAGAATTTAGTCATCAGTCGTAAGTATTCAAAGACAACTTAATAACGGACTGTCAATTGCCTAGACTTACCATTGGATTACTGAATCCTAGAGATTCAAAAGTTGCCAGGGTTCCAAGCAAGTAAAAAAGATCACCTAACTGTTAATATCGGACGCTTCCAGAAGGGACCTACTCCAGACACATCCAAACTTTCGAATTTTAAACAATGATATGTAGTTACTGTGAGTGCAACAATCTAAAAGATTGCCGACTCGATTGACAGAAGTGGGGACAATTAGGGGTATGAACTTTGTTTGGTAATGTTCTTAGAGATGCTGATGCCAATAGCTGACTCTTGGTGAAGGATGGTGTGCAAAGGCACCCATTGTACAGCACATAAAATATAACCAGACAAGGTTCTTTGAAGTTGGGTAGTTTCATGATTATAAACATTACAAGAGACATGCTCAAAAAACTGATCACTTGTCAGAGAACTAATAGATTGAATACACAACCGTTCAATCAATTCAAGCAAGTTGGAATGCTACAATTCTTTTTGGTTAACCGATTTCTCATATTATTTTGGATAACCTAGGTTATATTCTTACTTTGCTAAAAATTGTCCCTTAACATTAGTTCATAATAACTCAGTTCCTTAGTTTTCAATCTGAGAAACATCTTGTGATTTGGACCTGCTTTTCATCTGCTTTGGGACAAGGAATTCAAAACTTCAAAAAAGTTGAGATTTGGACTTGCTAAATAAACAAGATAGTGATCCATGTGAACCACAAAGAGGAAGTAGTATAAGAAACTAAAAGAGACTGAAGAAATATTGATGAAAACAGGATACCTTGGGGGAAATTAGGGATCCAGATCCAGCAATAGTGTAGCGTCTATCATGTTGCGGAAGCTTTGTATTTCATGTTTCGAGGAAGGCTAGTCTTGCGAAGTTGGTTTTCTATGGAATATACAAGAAGGCTTCCATCCTTCGTCCCAGCTAAGAAACACTCCTCTGGTGTGACTGTTAGAGATGTTATTATCTTCCCAACTCCATCATACCTTCTCACAATATCAAGTGAGTTCATAGAGCGTACAACTATCTGTCCCTGGTCCCCTGCACAGACCAGGAACTCGCCACAAGTGCTGAGCTCTATACAGTTGAGTCGGCCGTTGGATTCAGAAGATGAGATGTGCTTCCCATTAATAGAATACATGTGTAGACTGAGATCATCTTCGGCATAAAAGACAATTCGTCCATGCTGAGATGCAACAAGCTTTGTCAAGGGACTGCCAGATGGATGCCGAAGAGATCGTACATATCTTCCCTCTCGTAAGGTATGAAAAACACAAGTTCCATCTTTTGACCCACTGATAACTATATCAAGTTCTAAACTAACAAATAAGCATGTAATGATATCATCATGTCCACAAAGAATATGGAATGGAGATTCAACAATGACATAGTCTTTTCTGGGCATCTCTGTTTGTGTATTTCGAACTTTCTTCTCTGTGGCTCTGACGCGAAAAACCTCCCACACCATGACTGTTGTGTCATAACTTCCAGTAGCAAGGATGCTTCCATCAGATGTCACTGCAACATTAATGGACTTCCATGAGGCACAAAAGATCGGCAGTCAATAAATAAAATTGAGAAAATAACTTGGTGGAATGAAAAGAATGAATCAATATTATGGACAACATAATGAGAAAGATTGCTGTCTATGGTGGAGTTGTTGCAAAATAATAAATAGTAGTAGGACGGATAACAATAGTGGAAGATGTTTCCTTCTGATCTGAAGGGGAGCACAGAATTGTGCATAATGCCATAATGTGAATCCATTAAAGCTACCGATGCAAAGTCCTTGAAAATGCGCTGATGGTCAATCGTAACCTCTCCCTATTTTTTCCTTCAACTGAGAAGATGTACATGTGGTCCCATGTATAAACTCCCCTATTAAGAACTAACAGATAGGATTATTTTTTTTAAACAGTTTCTGTATCAAGAAATAAACAGGTAACTTCATATGTGACTTGCAGCAACATGAACTGTGAGTCTATAAAATAAACCTATGCTCATTTGACTTCCGCTGACACATCTAATATGGTACCTATCATAAAGCTTAGAAAGAAAGGGTACCTGCAATACAGCTGACTACATCTTTGTGCTGGCGGATACTCTGCACCACTCTTCCATCATTTAAAGATATGACCTGGAAACTATTTTCCCAGTTTCCACATGAAATCAAAAAGTTTTCTGATGGGATTTGCATTGTAGCAAAACATTGGGATCCAAGCACAACATTATCTGCCAATGGACTACCAATTTTACGAGGAGAAAGTACGTCAGAACCAATTCCGAAAAACGGATCCTGTAAGAGTATGATAAGTTACATTCAGTATAATGATAATCATTTCTAGTAGGATAAGTGATTAAATCATTAATTCCAGCAATTTGAATAAGCATCAACTGCCGAACCTGTGAGCCAGAAAAGGTAAAGTTCCCTCCAGATTGAAGTTGGGTGGTTAACCACATTTTGACTGACATAGTGAGCCCTTGACTCACAAGGATGATATTTGAGTCTAATATACCAATAAATAATACAGCAGATGGTGGATGAGTAGTATTAGAAATGATGGAAGTCAAATTAATTGAACCAGGAGCAAAGTATAAAGGATGAGCAATAGGAATTGGTGGCCCTCTTCTGGGATGCCTTTTTCGAAAGATCTGAATTGGCGTCTGGCCAAAATTTGCTATCTGATCTTCAATGGCAGATCTTTGCAACTCATCTTCCATTTTCTCCAGATCCACAGCACCTTCATAAGTTAAGTAATAAAAGATATTCGCTGCCTGTAATCCCAGATACACCCAGAAAGATTAATGTACCCAAAACAGTTTCAAGTGGTTCACATTTCAGTATTTAGAATATCTTATTAAATTATCAAATTACCTCAACGGCAGGTTTGCCACGCTGCTTGTAACCAAATATCAAATCAATCCAGTGATGGAGATTGGAACTCACATATTCACTTTCAAGGGCTTCTCGGTTTTTCTGTATGAACTCTTCAGGGGAGCCCTGTACAAATTGATTTGAGACAAAACTTTCTGTAAGTAACCATAAAAAGTCCAATCAAATTCTAAAGTCAAAAATAGATTGGAAAGCTATGTAATGCATCCTCCCAAAGTACTCTTTCAACCAAAAGATGAGACATGAATTGATCCACCGAGTAAAAATATTACCTATAATACCTTGAGGTTCAAGACAGAAAAAAAACTCACATACCTTGGCCCATGGTGGGAGACAGACGTCCCCTAAAGGTTCACCGTCTTGTTTCACACCGAGATGATAAGAATTTGAATTAACAAGAAACTCTGGCATGTAAAAGAATTCTGGTATTAACTCCTTCACGTCACTTGTATTGGAAAGGCAGTTCCGGTACGTGCCCTCAATGCTTTGGAAAAGGCGGTCTGCATGATCAAACTTACCACCCTGTCCCAAAAAGTATGTTATCTTGTGGTAAACAAAGTGCTTGAAAGCAATTTCATGAACAAATCTATCATCTTTTGGCCAATTTACTTAACAGTTATTCAGACACAAAAATAAAGAAGAAGAACTAACCACTGCTCCACGAGTCCACTAACCTACTTTTACCAATCACATGGGAAAACTGGTCATGTGGAACACGGAATATCATTTTTACATGTTTTGTTATAATGTATCAACTAAGTGACAACGGCACTTCACTTTTGTGGATGTGCCGACACTCCGACACTCGTGTCCGACACTTGTGGACACCTCAATGTGTACTTGCACATAATAATCTTAGATGTTGTGTGCCCATCTTGTGTGCACTTGCACATAATTGTGTTAGCGTATTATATAGTTCTATGTTAATCTCTCTTGTGTAGTAACAATGGTGGTCCTAGAAGTACAAATTATAACTAAAAATAAAGCATATAATAACTGACACATGAATAATATGTATGTGTACGGTCATGTCCGCGTATTGGGTGTTTTCAGGACACCGTGTCAGACACCTAGTACCCATGTCGGACACCCGTACCGGTATCATTGTTACATAGTGTATCAAGAAATGCAGAATGCACAGCCAATTAGCAGTAAATAAAAACAAAAGGACAAAAGAATCTTATTGCCGCCACAGAAAACATTTATTTAGGCCCATAGTGGAAGAAGTAAGAGGATTTATGGAATATTTTCTTTCTCTTTCTTTGGTCAGCGGATTTAAAGGTTAAATTTGGATCACGTTCTTTAAATGTGGTGTACCAAAACCATGATGCTGAAGCCTGGTACAAACTTATCCACCAATGGAGATCTTATATAACAATAACAGAAATGAACCAAAGTCAATGATAAAAAAAGCTGCTTCCAAGGTTAAATACCTGCAAATTACGGTGCAAAGCTGTGAAAGGCTCTAACCTAAGTAGGTAGAAGAGTACAATCCCCATGCTTGAATAATGAGACCCATAGTAGAAACTGCAAAGGGAAAACAAGAGGATTGTCATGGAATATGTTACCAAATCAATCACAAGGAGCTGTAAGTCTATCAAGAAAACAGTAAAGTGTTATGAAACAGGGATTCGATAATAACCTGGGAATATCAGGATCACAGAAGTTCCGGTATCTATCCTCGAAAACCTGTTGGTAATTAAAGCATATGGATGAGATAATAGTGACTGCAATGAGGTAATGCCTGCACTATGTATGTCATTCAATTAATGGGGACAAATGTGCAACTGTGAAATAGGAGATGAAATGATACCTCAAATCGCTTCAGATCCAATGCTCCAACAGGTTTTGAAAGGTCCCGAAAGGTTGATGACTTGTTAAAGTCAAGTTTCTCTGATGAATAATCAGCCAGTACCCAAGGGAAGATAGGATATTGAGTCAAATCATTATAGGATCTACCTGCAAGCGTGTTGAGTATCATTAAATATTCAAAGTTGGTCATATCCCTTCTTCTCCAGCTCTCTTGGGCAATTTCTGCCATCTCCAGTGCTACACGTCTATCAACAAAGGAAATAACTCCATTCCTATCCCTAGAAGTTCCTTTTGGGAACAAGGACTCATTTCTTGAGGAGATAATAAACATTCCAACATCTTTGGCATCTTTTTGTGACGCAAAGTTGAAAAATACGGGGGCAACAGAATCATTGAAGAAAATCTCTATTGCAGTATATCTTAGCAAATAGCGCGTCCAGTGAACAGATTTTATCTATCACCACAATATGAAAAATAAGAAGCATTAGTTCAAAGTGAATCAGAGCTTCAATAAGTGAATCCGATCACGGTAAAACTTTAAATATTGATACCTTGCTAACATTCCATCTTCGATGCCGCTTAATTTTCTTTGGTTGTTTTTTAAGCAAAGCTTCAGGATCAGTGACGGTGGTATTGACTGTCTGGCCTTTCTCATAATCCATATCCAGATTAACAGGCCACTTTGGAAACTTCTCCTTATGAACTCCCAGATGATCTGGCTTGGTAGAATCCACATTGTTTGAAACACGAAATCTACTGAAAGCAGATGACCCTCCGGTTCCTTCAACCAAAAACTCACCAAAGAAATGGAGAACATTTCTCATGACTGCTAAATGCCCAGCTACTTTTCTCTTTGGTGTCACAAGCACACAAAAAACTGACAGAAGAACCTGAAAAAATGAGGTCAAGTCATTTCAGAAACTTCTTATGTTGTAATTCTATGGCTAAAATATTTAAAAAAGATAAAATCTATACACCATAGTTGATAGTACATTCATCTTTCAGAGTATCAGAAAAAATAATAATAATAAACCACATAAAAGACAACTCCCAATTGTGTTCAAAGAGGAAAGTTAACCTCCACGAACCATACTCATCAGTCCATTACACAAAAAGGTCCATAAAAACAGAATTGCCCCATCCTCCTTCCTGAAAATAATGTTGCGTATTTTCATATTTAGGTATACATGTTCATGTTGTCAGCATACCTCACTAGTTTCTGTGTCAGGTGGACAGGAAGAAGACTCCTTTCTGTCTTGAACACCATCCTTCTGAACTGCACTGTCTTTCAAATGCTCTGGGTAGTTGTCTAAAGGATCATCAGGCTCAGAGGCCTTCTGTCCCGTTGACTCAGTAGTTTCAGATTCTGAGCTTCCCTCATCAGTAATCCTGCGTACTCCCTTTAATAGAAGGCGCTTCATTTGCTCAGGAATATGACTAGCAAGACCAGTTTTGTACTCGCCGATCTGGCTGGCTTCGTTACTCGGGGTAACGGATGGAGGATGACAGAGCTTTTCATCAAAACAATAGTTTCGTTTTAGTTTTGGTCTCCGACGCCACAAGTCCTCTGTCTTGTCAAGTTTCCAATGTGTTAAAATGCTATTTGGGAAAGGATTAGCAGACCATGGACCTCTCTCATCAATCAATGTACGAAACATGTGGATCCACTTTTCCTGTTAAGAAGAAATACCAAATATTATTTCTTTTTCATGATGAAGTAATTGACTTCCAATATCACACATGCTGATTAAAATTTCAGTTAATTCTTCAACTGTCATATGAAACCATGGTAACCAACAATAACTTTACATGCTTTGATATAAATTTGAAACAGCAACTTGTGTCCTTACAGCAGCAATTTGTTGGTCTTCATCATGAGCAAGTTGGAAGGCAGCTCTTCTGCCGTCATCTGAAGTAACAATGAAGCTCAAGCTACTCTCTATCTCATCTTCAAAAAACTTTTTGTTGTTAGATTCTGCAGTGGAATTTTCATGCATCCTAACACGAAGCTCTTGGAACTGCTTTGCTCGATCTGCTTTGCAGTTCTTCACGTATCTTGCCTCATCAGCTACCTAAGAGTGATAGCAGACAATTAAACAGAATGTCTGATAAAATATCATAAAGGCATACAAGTAAATGGCATTCAAAAAACATAATGGAAGTAAATCTATATGAAGCCTCTGGAGCTGTTTTAGAGATCGAACAGTCTAGTGGTCCCAGCCTAAACTAACCTATGGGGAAAAATCCAACAAAGAAAACAGCTACCATTATCACTAAATTAGTGGGATTCCCACTATATATGCATCATAGTCTAGTATCACATGTGCTACATAATTATCAAATAGAGCACTTAATAACTTGGAAAATAGTCTAATATAACACAAAGCATAACTAAATTTGTAACACACCGCTGCAAGAACTCTATCTTTTTGAATTAAAGCGTGTATGGTGCCAGCTTCCTTCCTATTGCTGCCTGAATCTGATGGATCATCTTTTCCCATAATGCTTGTAGCAAGCATGAATTTCCCACAGTTCACTGTTTCCCGGATCAACTGTGATATAACATGAAAACGAGCCCCATCATCCAGCATCCCGTATTGTAATCTAGCAGTGAGCAAAGACCTGCCAATAATTGCAACAAAAAATCAGAATATGTGGAAGAAATGCCACCAAGAAGAAAATTATGAATCTGTTGTGCATACTCAAATATAAGGGAGTCAATTAGAAAAGATTCAAATAAAATATGAACTACCAAAATACAATCGAAATCTTGAAAAAGAACATACCAAATCAAATACTGCAGTCTGCTCTTGCTTTGCTCGTCATCAGCAGCCAGAAAACAAGGGAGAAGTGAAATGACAAGCTGCACACATCTGGATGCTCTTTCAATACTAGCTTTGCAAAGATACAGAATTAGAAGTCGAAAAACAATTCTTGGGCACTTCTCCCCTCTAAGTAACATTGCCTTATCAACAATTTTATTTGGTTTTCCACCCAATGCGTTGCCAATACCACCTGACACAACAACTGCAGCCATTTCAGCCGCAGGGATGTTTAATGATTCTACTAAGCCACGTGCTCTCTGTCCAAAAGATGGACCTACTGATGATGAAGATTTGGGTAACATCTTATTTGGCCCCTTTCCGTACATTTCACCAATAATAACCCACAGCTTATCATACAAATTCCACCACTCATCATTGATTTTCTCAACTGCATTTGAGCTAGCTTGCGTGCAAACCCATGAATCTCTGGAATAAGCATGGTCCCAAATCACAAATTAGTGCAACAAGATCTAAGAACACGTGACAAATAGAACCTAAATCAGTGGATACATAGAAATCAAGGTTTACATAAATCAGTTGAAAGAAGAGAGACTCCAACCAGAAGTTTAATAACTGAGATGATCTAATTTCAGTCACCACTGAAATGAGAATCATGCAAGACATTTCAGAATTTTGAATCATGGATGCAGATCTGGGTTGCGCCACTGCATGCAAACTAGTGCCGAGTCGTCGACCCATGTGGACTCGGATTCAGACTAGGACACACATGAACCCGCCATGATGATTTGTTTAGTCTATTTCTGCTTGTTATCAGGAATTTAGGATGAACTACAGCTCACAAAAGTGTAAGAAAAATTATTAGAAGTTCAAAATGCCAAGTTGAGGCATTAGAACTGTAATTTAGGATGAACTATTGCTCAGTAATTTAGGATGGACTATTGCCAAATATGTTCCCCTTAAACTCAGAACGACCGAAGGCTCATAATGCCAAATTGAGGCATTTTCTACGATTAGAACCCCAAATAAGTGAATATGTTAGGGACAAAGAACACTTGGAACACTTTTTAAGGTCATTTTCAAGTACTCCAAGAGGACCATACAGATAGTCTTCTTTTTTTTTTTTCATTGGAGAAGAGGAAAATTTCCATCACTGTAAACACTCAGACTTAGACTTTCATCCTTTTAAAAACTATCGCTAACATTGACTTGGATAGCAATTGAACTTGTGATTTAAAGTCAGCTTCAAGGTACTTAGTGGGAATTGGGAGCAACTGAAACCTACATGTTGACCTTTCTCGTACTGAGAAAATGGCCAGACAGTCGAGACAAGTTGAGACAAACCCATAATATCTTCAAGTCACACGACTCACACCTGAAACCAAGATGTCGTGTCCTAGACACTTTGACATGAAGCAAAACATTGAACTAAGAATTTAAACTTCCATCTCTAAAAGAGGGACTATGGATGAAACATTAAGACTCCTAGTGAAACTGCTACGAAACATGCACGAACCAAGGATGCAACTAAACATACTCTGCCAATTTAAGCATCGTTTTGAAAAGAAAAGAAAAGAAATAATCAAATTAAAAACGAAAAAGCAATTCAAAAACTTCATGACCATATTGAAAGCGAATAACCATCAAGAAGAGAAACACTCAGTCTTGGACTTGAAGTCTTATCATTATGAGTGTTAGAGAGAGCAACAATGATTGATGATTTGTTCACAACATTAACTATTATATTGCATGAACAATTTTTACGCAATG
The DNA here is from genome assembly GCA_002174775.1 of Macleaya cordata. Taxonomy (NCBI): domain Eukaryota; kingdom Viridiplantae; phylum Streptophyta; class Magnoliopsida; order Ranunculales; family Papaveraceae; genus Macleaya; species Macleaya cordata. The sequence continues at coordinate 107,593 of MVGT01004390.1, read as the reverse complement.
TAAATGAGGTAACTTTAGAGATCCAAATGACTCCTTTACAGTTTAATTTCCTTGTCTTTTACTGCACATTTATCTCACTTATTTTCCATGATCATAAAGCTGAAGATAATATATGGTGGAAAATTGTGTATTCTTAATCAGAAATTACGCGTTGAAGGTTAGAGCCAAGAATGCTTAGTTGCAGCCTGTAAGTGGCTGCTATGCCTTCCATTCGTTAAAAACTAGAAACGGATATAAACTTCAAGCAACATACAATTGAGTGGAAAATATCATCAGATTTACTTAATTCCGTAATTTCCTTACCAGCATTGGAACTAAAGACATCCTGATCCAGCTAGGGATGATTAATCATCTTCACATTTCACTTACAGGAAATAACGACCTAGCAATCTAGGGAAATTAATATGAAAAACAAACTTGTGTGTGAAACTGTGAAGATGGTTACCACACGACCTAGAAATTTCACACAGATATGACAAACAAGATAGCATATAATGCATCATATGAAACTTAGTACCTTTGATTCTGGATAAGTAATTAGACAAGTAGAACTGTAGAAGGAAAGGATGCTAAACTTCAAATATAATAAGCTGAAATGAAATTAGCACTTGGGGTGTACCTAGGAACATTGTCATCAGCATCACAATGAACAGACTCCAATAAAGGAGAGTTAAGATCTTTGTGACTTTCAAATTCTAGGCAATCTGGGGAAAAATCTGAGCCACTTCCAGGATACTGCAAGAAAGAGAAAAAGTAATATTTCCATGAAGTTTCTGGCAACAAAATGTGTCAAAATTAATAGATACCAGTTCATATTTGCAAAAGAATTAGTAGCCTGCACAAGAAACAATTCCTTTACTTAGTTTCTCTAATGATTATCCTAAATGCCTATTCGGACAAAACTAATCACTCAAGTCATATAAATTTATGCATATGTTCCAAATATATTTTCATAATGTTGTTAAGTACATTGTATTATATTGGGAGATTTGGGCAAAAAAACCTTGCTTGGAGAAAAAATTCAGCCTAAAGGACAGACCAACGTTTCTTTTAGTCTAAGGCCCAAAAGAGGGTAGTAATAAAAGGCACTTCAACCCTCTTTTAGGCCTTACGCTAAAATAAACGGTGGTTGTCATGAATCCAAAAATTCTTTCCAAGGTTGGTTTTTTGCCCAAAATTCCCTATAATATTCAACAGGCAAGAGGGTTTAAAATCATGGTCTCCTTGCGCGTCCCACAAAGCTGACAGGAAGATATCTTCGACGAGACTGGAGTCAAATAGTGAAGTAAAACAAAGCCTGTTTCCCTTAACCCCCAGACTACAGCTCTTGGCCAACAAATAACCACTTTTGGTAATAATAGTGTAAATGCGGGCATAGGCACATAAATTATATATAATGTCAATGTGTGACAAATACATGCATGTACATGTGAATTGTGATGTGTGTTAATAGCTGAAACTAGACGATTAAGAGTAGAGATTTGAAACCCCTTGGCATAACTTCAAAGGAAATGAACTTCCTTATAATAGTAGGCAAAAACTTATTATTCCTGGAATTGAGGACTATCTCACAATTAAGCTTGAGATAATGATAAAAGACTCACTGCATTATAATAGAATAGAAATTTAAAAAATAAAAAAGATAATAAAAGAAAACACACTCAAAGAGTTAAGATTAGTTGAAATACCGGAAGCTTAAGTTCCATATCAAAGACAAGCATCTCGTCAATCAGGCTTAACAGGTACAATGTATTGTCCCGACTTGGTTGTGAGACAAAAATATTGTCCTCGGAGGATAACTCTATGACCTTTCCTGTTAAATCTTCAAAGATATCACGCAGAAATTTCCGAAGTACGAGATCCTCCTGCAGGAAAAGATAAATACTATTGAAGCAATCTTGTCCATTTGACTATTAACTAAGTTAATGGAGACAGACAGAGATATATCAAGCATTGAAATCATGAATGGTTGAATTTAGTTGCATACTTGCTCAAAGTGCACAAGTAGGAAATTCACAGTCTCTTCTAATTGATGCCATCCACCTTTTACAGCATGCGTATAGTGGGAAAGAACAACACAGAATAAGTTCCTCGCAAGATTTTGCTCAGATATCCCATTATCAGATTGATCCCATGACTCAGATTTGTACTTCTTAAAAAAATCAAGCCTCAAAGTTGCTAGCCAGGAATTCCACCCATGTTCCTATTTGAAATATGTATACAATTAGAAGCATTCTTGAGAGGGTAGCGATAATGCCAACAATAAAAAGCATGCAATACCATCAGAGCTTCAATATTTGAAGGATTTGAATCAAGAAGATCAAGTAAATCTCTTAATATTTTCACTCTCGAAGGCACATCATCACAGCTTGACAAAAATCTGAAAATGAGCACCAACATCTGAGGAAGGATGAACTGGGAATTATTTCCTTTGCTCCGGTGCTTTTCAGGCTGATTGTGTTTTTGCAACACCTGTTGAAATGAAGGCACTTAAAAGATATGTTCAACCAAATCTGAATCGCCAAATAGTTTTGCATCAGTAATAGTAAAGCTAATACTATTAGGGCAGCAGGATTTGTATTTTATATACATACAGGGACCTACCTGTTTAGGACTAGCACCACCAAGAAGCACATCAAACAAGGCGGCACACAAAAGATCCGTCAGTGGAAACTTAAACAGCCTATCAGATATGGCAGAAAAAATGGGCTGCAATCTTGTATCAATCTTCCTATGGCTTTCTGAAAGAGATCTGGATCTTCCAACTGCGAGATTGAAAAATCTGGGCCCCTTCTTCTCAGATGGAAGACCAACCAAAAGTCTTCCCAAAAATTGCAAAGCGAGCAGCCTGACTGGTTCAAAATCCCTATCGTGTACAAATAGAAAGGAAAAGTAACAGTTAGAGTTTACAGTAAGGGGATTCAACTTCAGTGACATGAGATGTACTTGCTAATTGCTACTAAAACAAATAACAGTATAAATATTTTATCATGAGGAGACTGAATATCATGTGATATCTATGCTAATTTATATTATTAGTAAAGCAAAGCGAGAACACATGGTTATATGGTGATTCCGAAACCACAGATACTGTTTACCTCTACCTCTTTAAAGAAATAACCCAAACATCATGTACACAATAATATAGATATGTTGAAAAGGGTAATTTTGACTTTGCTTCTTTTACTTTTCCTTTTCTTCTGTTTTCTCATTCTATTGCCAGTTTGGCCTCTATAATAAAAAAAATTCTTATTAAAGAAAAAGAACAGTAGTGACTAAATGATGTAAATTTGCAGCGGAAGCAAACTCATGTATACTCAAAAGGAAAATCAAGAGCTTTTATTCATAAACTAGGGTTAAAAGTATGTAAAATCTGTAATAACCTCTCAAGAAAACACTAAACACTTCTATAAAAGTACGCAAAATCTGTCAAAGCTAACAATGAGGCCTTGTGGCTATTATACAATTTAAAAAAATAAAAACAAGAATAACTAAAATTGGAAAGAGGGGCAAAAGGGGAAAAAAGAGGGCGGCGCTAGGTTTTGGGGTTAGCACTAGGAGCTTCCTAGCACCCCTTGTGCCTGCCGTATTAGGCTTTGGGCCGAATACGCAATATACATCAATCTCCATTGAAGAGTAATACTGATCCAGCTTGCAAGAGTTGAAAAGAGCACCTACCGAGGTCGGTTTCTCAGAAAGGACATTAATGTTTCGTAGTCACATTTCTCAAACACGTCTACTGTCTACTTTTCAGAAAAAGGAAATGAAAAGAAAACACCAATTACAGTGCAAAGCAATGAACCAGAAACGAATATAGGCTCAAACTATTGAAATCTTAATAGAGATGGCATACCTATGAAGAAGATTAACAAAAATGTGACAGCCGCCAAGCAAATTGACTTGTTCCAGAAATGACGCAAGCAGTGGCTTTTGAGAAACAGCCCGTATAACCATATGTAATACATCCTCAATGCATGCCATATCGTCACTCGTCTCAAAAAAAGCTATGAGGGCTTTTATATCTGATGCTGCAATGTTCTGCCTACATATTCTCAAAGTATTTGCATCAAAGTTTTGAAGAAGTGCTTGCTGATAAATATCTTATGGCAATCACACAATTTATTTAAACAAGAGAAACTTTTATTTTTCCAGGATTTTGTATTCAGATGGGACACGGTGTTTCAGGTGCTATAGTTTCTGCTAGGCACTGAGCAGGACAATTCTTGTAAATTCTTACCCCTTTCTAATATATTCTTTCTCCTTTTCAAAAAGAATTTATTTAACAAGAAAACGAAATACTACTTATGCCAGAACTAAAATCTAGGAAGCCTATGTGCTTGCCCACCAGTCAATCATGAGCACAGAACCATATAGCTGCTGTCTGCTGGTCTTGGGAACCACAGATTCTTGAGGCAATGACCAGTTGTGTCATCTTTATAATGCTTGCTTGTTGACATCTTGTGTTTCTTATACATTTAATATAATATCTACCATCAAGGGGAAATTTTCGAAAAAACGGTGCAGAAGACTCACCTTAGGCTCATTTCACCAAGGCTTAGTAGAAGAAGACGGATTTTACGAATATCTTCCTGAAATGGTCTCTCACCAATCACTTTTTTAGTTATAGGATGCAAAAGAGGCTTGCTTCCATAAGAAGAACGAGATCTAGCTTTATCCCAGTAAAATTGGCGTATAATGTCAATAACACGTGGCAGCTGACACAGGCCAGTCAGCAGTCTTGGATCATTATCAAATTGCTGGATAAGGAACATGTACAATTCGCGTTGCACTTTGTAAATCGTGTATACCCAGATAAAAGGATTAAGAAATATACTCGAAATAGCATCTTTCACTAGAAGCTCAGACAAGCCTGGTTGGCACCAAAAAACAAAGATTATACAAATTGAAAGATGAACTTTTTAAAATTGTTACATGAACAAAATGTACAAAACAAGAGATAAGCCATGAAAAATATAACCATAACAGATTTTAACTAAAAGAGATACAAAGAAAAATTCACATTACCGCAGTTTGCCACGACATTGAACAAATGCCTCAAAGCTGAAAGTGTTTCCAAGTTAAGTTTCAGAGGAGGAACTGACTGCAATAAGAATCCCAAGATTGAAAATCCCGAAAGAAGATGCATTTGCTGCTGATTTGCAAGGTTTTCATCTAAAACAGAAGCTATGAGCTCAATAACTTCAGCAGTTAGACAATCCCTTATAACAGATCTAAGCAAAGTATCTCCAAGTTGTCCACTTTCTGGAGTTTCCAACCTATCAAACTGAGTCAAAAGAGGAAAGAATACCGAAACACCCCCAACACAGTAAATGATCTGTTGCAGCAAGCGACGAGAACATAATTGTGTTCCAGCCATAACCGAAGCTTCAAAAGAATTCTTATCCAATGCATGATCTTGCATTGGAGAAACATTAAACAAAGTCTTACCATCACTGGCCTGCAAAATGAAATATCAGCTTTCATTTTCTTAATGGTCCAAAACAAAATTGAGTAGTGAACTGCATCGGTTAAGGAAAACAAAGAAACCTGCGCATTGAGGCCAAAAATGATTTTGGATGCTAGGCCATCCTTCGCATCAAGGAGTCCATTCGGCAATGGGTTATCAGAAGCAAGTGCAACTTCATTATCAAGAAATGAATACATATAACTTGGTCCTAGGGAGTAGATGCCTTGGATTTGCTCTGGAGAAATGGCATCACTAAACATATATACTGGACCAATCTGACCAAGCAAATGAGATGAATCTTCAACAGGGAACAGGGATTTCTCTTCTTCACTGAGAGATGGAGTTATTTTTGTTCCAATTGTACAATGTGTCATGGAATCAGTAACCTTTGCATACCTGAAGCAAGACAAAATGGAAGTTAGAAAGGTATTGTCCCAGTACGAGCTGTAGGAGTAAGTATATGAATAACTGCCAGAACCAGATGAGATGGGTGACTGGAAGATGCAGGGCACCTGCATTTTTCAGATGATACAAGACCACCATCTACATAACACCGCAATTGGCTTCCCCCAGAAAACGCTCTCCCAATGCTATGAGTAATGCAAAGAAAATGCCATTTCTTCTGGACAAGATTGAGAGGCAATGAAACACACTGCCGCTTCTGGTTGAAAGACTGCCCAAAACAGAACAAGAGTCAATAAAACTTATGCATTGATTCATTGTACATACATTCAATTAAAATGGCCATATACATTGTTCAGTTATCAGTGGGAAGCAATATACAGAAGGGAAGAAGCTTTTACCTCATATACCAGCTTATCTTTTCCCAGCACAGCAAAGCACCCTCTTCCGTTTTCTGTGAGAAAACTGAAAAGACCCACTGTTCCAGTCCTAGGGAAGTTTTCTAGCCTGACCCAACACGAAAAGGAAAACCCCTTATTGAGTGGCCACTGCAAGGGTGTCTTTATTACAATCCCCTATCAGAAGAAGTAAAATAAAAGAAAAAATCATCAGCTACAATTAACATTATCACAGATAATAATTAAGCAATGACAAGATAAATCTGGTCAGTGTGTGCTAATAAACAACAACTGCAAAGTTGAAAGAGGTGAAAATCCATTACATTCATGGCTAGAAACTTTTGTACATAGGAAAAGGCAATAACAGAAATTGGAGTAACAATATGCTAAATCAAAATATGAGGTTAAGAGAATAGGCACTAAGCTTTCAACTAATTTTGTGTTAGGTGAGGACAACCTAAGTGATTTCAAGGATTAAAGGAGAAACAGGAGATGTACAATTCAAAAATAAAAGAATGAATCGTGTAAGAACATACGGAGTCATTTCCATTGAGATCAAAGAAGGCAGTTGGTCCCTTTTCATTGAGCATAGATCTAATGCTGGTCAACAACAAGGAGCAGTAATGTTGCCTAGACCCAATTTTCTCATCACGGAGAAGAGCAAAAATTTTCCGTATGTCCTTTCCGGAAATGCTATGCCCGCCAATAACCTGAATTAATTGCGCAATTTTCAAAATTACATTTTCTTGCTCTTCTTGGGAAAACCAATCAAGAAGGAAATTAAGCATTCCTGCTCTGACGCACGAAGCTCGATTGGAGATGGAATCTCTAAGGAGCTGCTGAAGTACATCGAGCCCATAATGCTGCAATGAGTTACTGCTCTGCCCAACCATAAAAAATATCAAGAAATTATTCAGAATGATCTAGTCCAACAACAGAAGAATGTAATAACTAAAGAGGAACAAAAAAAAGTGAGGTTGTTACAAACCTTCTGCAGAACACTCAGGAAAAGTATAATCACGTCTTCATTCTGTACAACAACAATAAAATTAAATAAATAAGTCAAAATCAGTGGCATCACCTTGTGCAATCAAGTCACAAATTTCCGCAGCTAGCATAATCCACATCCAGTACACATGAAGCAACAAAAAGTGCAACTAAAGCAATCAGTGCCATTTCAAGCAAAGATAAACCATGCACACCAGTCTTAAAACTGATTAGGTTCCATTAATGAATCACCTTTATTACGGGGTTCAGTTTGACATCATAGTTTCCATCAACAAGCATATCAAGCAAGGCATTAAGAAGTCCTTCACTAGGCCGCCACTGGCAAAAATCCAACAGTAAACTTTGCAATGTTTGATAACCCTTACCAACAAGAGCTCTAAATGCATCCTGTAATCCGAGAAAAACAAAATAATGAGCTTGCAAACACAACACTATTAGAGTGTCAAACAAAACAAAAAGGTAGAAACCAAACAACATTTACAGGGAATTAAACAACATAAAAAGGACCATCTAGAAATTACGATGAGAAGACTCCAATTCACCAAATCCAGTCTCAAGAAACCTTAAGAAGCATACCAAGAGGTTGCCAGGGGACAAACAATTCAGGCCACAAGATAAAGCTCCATTATCTAAAATGGGGAAATTTGGAGTTGAAAGCATCTCTTAATTTCAAGACATTACTCCGTATTAATGAGCAAGCAAATCGGATGTCATTCATCTAGAACAAACATCCAATTTTATACTTCATACACAACCATCCATGCTCGGTTGATTTCTAAGTCGTTTCCATAAAACTTGTACAAGGCATCCCTAAGAAAATCTTCCAGATATCTTGTGCCACAACACCTCATCTAAAGGGTAGCAGAAACTACACACAAGTCCCCATTTGTTAAAACTTCCATGATCATGAAAAAAGCAGATCCCACTCACCAAAAAAAATATATATATTGCTAGCACAATGTGAAAAAAATAACAACTTGATTCAGTTTGCTTTAAAATAGTAAAGAAATAAAATGAAGCATAAGAACATACTCTTCCTGCCAAAAACAAAGATAAGACCTAGGTACCTTTGAAGTGTCATTTCTCCTAAGCAAACAGGTCAGCGTTTGGAGGACATTCAAGACCAGCTCCTCTCCTCTTTCCTCGTCTAGATTACCATTTAACAAAGAGACAATATGCAAAAAACATTCCCCATCACGAAACAAAGCCTGATAGTACTGAAGGAAAAACAAATTTTTGCACGATATCAGAACATCATAAAAATTCAAGTTAGATATTTTTTACAAAGAATTGAAGTATGCAATGGAAAAGAGAAGAATATTGATCAGGATAGAAACAAAAAATAAAAGATTTCTCAGAAATCATACCATTTGATCAGTCAAAATCATATCTTGAACACCAACTAATAGATCTATTGATAATTCTGCATAGTTCTTTTCTCGTTCTTTAACACAAGTAAATGTTTCCAAATATTTGGAACATAAACGCAACTTTGCCATCTGATCCTCCTCAATAGATGGTGGTAGCTGCAAAATAGGATTGCAGAAAAGGTGGAAGATTAACAAGGATTTCTTTACCACAATTCTAGAAAACAGGAGGAAATCTTTGAAAATGGGTGCACTGTACCTTCATTAGATCAAGAACATGTGCCAGCACTTGCTTTCGCAACCGTTCTTCCCAGAACAAATCAAATAAGCAATCAATACATGAGGAATTATGCAGTACCAAACTTTTTGCATCTTCAGCCATTGAAAGAAATGCAGTGAAAAGCTCCAAGGACGTTTCCATGCATTTAAGCCAAATTCGATCTATCTCAGATGAACTAGTCTTTTCAGCAGCCTCAATAACCGCAGGGGAGTTAAAATTTCCACACCTTCTGAATTCATGGGCTTGAACACAAGCAACTTTGAGCACCCGAGAAATTGCATCCAGAGTCTTGAAAGAAGCAACAGTTTGCTCAACTGCCAGCTGTAAGATACGATGCAGACTCTTTGCAAGAGCACTAGCAAGCTCAGGATTACAAGCAGATTGTTCAAGGGAATCCAACAAAATAGAACATTCCGGCTGCCACAACAGGAGAAAATATAGGTAACCAAATTACGTCACTATATATATGACATGATGCGTACCCCATGAAGAAGTTGGCACTAGCCACTAGGTCATGTGGAAAGCAAGAGTTCCCAAATGAAAAAGAAAAAATGAAGAGTATACAGACCTCTTGTTACCAAATAAAAAAAAAATGTAAATTAACATATTACTAATGCTTTCGTGCTAACTTCCATCTTCCTAATTTTATATGATCCATACCGAGGTATATTTATCACCCAAAAGCCCTGCAGCCAACTATTTCCCTATGCTGATCCAGGAGCTAACTTTAAGTTCAAGTGTTCAACATTTCTCAGATTTTACTATTACAAAGTAAATAGGCGACCGAGGTCAGAACTTTCATAATTAGCGGGGAATTTAGTAAGGGTTCTCCAACCCTCCATCAATAGAATCAGAGTCTTCAAAATGATGTAGAGTTCTATACTCATTGACTTCCATCCTCTATAAGCATTATCTGCACTGTTATGTAGTGTTTAATCTACTTTTTCCCATAAATACTTAGACCTCTGGCTCCTAGCGTGCCAACTGCTAAGTCTCTCGAGTCAAAACTCTCACCCGAGGATAAAAATCTCAATTCAACCAAATGTTTTGTTTAGTTGAAAAACCGAGACAATCCGACTGAAGCATATCGATACATTCCAAAAGGACCAAAACAATATGAGTAGTATCAGAAGCATATCAATATAAACCGAGACAAACTAAAATAGTTTTGTTCCAAAAACATTCCGAAATCAAAACAAAACATTCTAATTTTGAACCATGGTCTGACAATTGACAAATCATAGCAATCAGAAAACCAAAAATGTGTTTCTAGAAAAAGAAATTCGATATATTTCTAGGTTTGACTTCATGGGTCATAAGTTGAATGATCAAGTCCATCAAGCATCAAGACAGTGAAAAGTATTTTGCACAAACAATAAATATTATGAAGGTGAAGGAAGAAGAGCATACCAAGTTATGTGTACTTCCACTAAACGTTGCAGCAAACTCCACAAACGAAATTATTTCCATTTGAAGAATTTCAACTTCAGTAGCCTTTATCTGATTGTTCCTGGAATTAAAGCTGGAACATTGTTCAAATTGTCTTTGAACTCCCTCAAAATATGTGCTGAAGTTTCCAGAAAATCCTTCTGAGTTTGGACTAAAATAGAAAAAATTCTCCGAGAAGATGAGGTCCCATATACCCTCTTCTCGAAATACTTCAAGCAACGTTGGCAAGGAAATTAGAACCTTTCTAAATGCATAGAGGATGTAATGTTGCAAAGTGTTAACAAATATCCTGCAGCAAACCAAAATAAAATACATCAAGTAATCCAAATGAACCAGAAGAAAAGTTGGTGTACACAGCACTAAGTTTATTGAAGAAAAATGTTAGAAGAATTTTAATATAAATTAAGCATTCACCTTAAATGGTTTGGCAGCTCATTCTGATTAGAGCAAGCCTTAATACATTGAAACACAGTAAAGAGGACCTTAATGACCCATTTAATGGAAAGCTCCCAATACAGTGATGAAACTGGTACTGCACTTCGACTAACTGATGATGCCTGGACATGATCAAATTTAATATCTTCGAGAGCCAGAAGGAAAGAACAAAGTACTCTGCTCAATTTAACAGCATAATCCTTCCAATATTGAGGATATGAACCATCAAAAGAACAAACAGCAGGCTCCATTACAGGAATCTTGGCATTAGCATCTTTTTCAGAGGCCAAAATAGGCATGCAATCAGCATGTTGAACTGACTCCACCCTCTGTTGTTGGAACTCTTGAAGCATGAAAGAAGGCGAACAGATGCTATTTGCAAATTTATGCACTCTTCCACTTTCACAAAGAAACTGCAAGTTGCTCAAATTGCCAAAGCTGGAACACTTGTTAAGGATGTTCAATTAACTTTCTGTATAAGCAACAAGAACTATTAATGGTGACATTTAGGTAAGGCATCTAAACTTGATCGTCCCTAGGTAAAAAAGAAAAGATAATCTCAATACTGTCCACTTGTGAAATCTCATTAGGTGCATTCGTTTGTTGCATTTAGTTTACATCAACCCAACTTATGTACAAATGAAACATTTAGAGGCTTATATTAAAAAGAAATTATAAGGTCAATTCTCCAGTGAGATCTGCCAATGACCAGTGTGGTCGGATTGTGCCCACCTATTACAGATTGGTCCCCATTAGTCATTATGGACTAGGTCCCTCTGGCAAGGACAGTCATGTATGCCATACAGACCCAAAATGCAATTTATCCGGCAGTCTAATAATTCTCTAGCACGGAGGAAGGTCTCTTTTGGAGTCTACTTGAGGAAGCCATTCCTGATGTAGAGGCATTCATTTGGATATGGGTTTTATCCTTAGGGGAAAAGTGACTCAAAGATGATACCAAGTTATTGCATCGTGTGCAAAGCCATAGGAGGTGTTAATCAACTTCTTGTGTATGTTTTCATGGCAGAGATAGAGCTGCTTCCTCTAGTTGTATATCTTGTTGTATGGCATCAATGAATGATCCACAAGATACCAAAGATATCTTCCCTAGGTGGCTTTGCGTAATCAGAAAAAATAAATGTAGTATTATTTACTGTTTGTTGGGGATATCCCGAAGGTGCACTGATAAAAAATTAGACTGCAATTGATCTTTACTGGAAATATTCAGGGTGAGCAAGAATTATAAATTAATTTTTTGTTTCGGAGTTTCGGACACAAAGCTGTTTGTTTCTTGCAAATAAAGCCAATAAGCCTCTTACTAGTTTGTTTGTAGTCTTAGAGAATGGTTTTTCCTTTGCCCTTTTACTTTTTCATTTTAATATAACTCCTTTTATCATCAATCAAAGGAAAGTTGTTGTCCAGCAAAATTGTTTCAGTCTGAAGGATACACAGCTTCCCTTAGGACTTCCAAAGAGAGAACTTGGAGCTGGATAATAGCCAAAAAAGGATTTTCATTCCTGTAATTAAAAGAGCATGTTAGTATATAAAAACCACAAAGCAAACAGATCTAGAAAGTTCAAACAGGTAAAACACTAAAAGCATCTTCAATTGGAGGTGTAGTTGGTAATATGTCAAGCAATGGGTCTCTAATTGCTAGGCATACTAGAAAACTTCTATTTTTGGTAGAGTTGCAATGCAAATCCAACAAGTTAATATTTATGGTAAAACACAATCATGACATTTTGACAATGAAAATACACCGTGCATTTCACCTTTATTTACTATTGTGTCATTCCTTCTGTTTACTGTAATGCCATCCTTCCATTAAACCTAAATAAAGAGAGAAGTTTGAACGAAATAGCTCTTCCTTTAACCAAAGTAGTATTTTTTACCCCAATGGCTAATCAGCGATTGGAGAGGACCACTGATGCGGCTAGCCATTTTGTTCTGAACACCTATCGAGGCATTTAAACAATTGGAGATGCTCTAACAGATAAAAAAAGGAAAAAGAACTCAGGTTTAAAATGCATGCACGAAATCCATAGTTATACAAAGGTATTAATTAAAGCACAGTCACTAGCATGAATAAGAAGAGACAATCTTAATATCCCAGTATGAGAACAAAATTCACAAACAGAAGCACAGAACCATGAAAAGTTTTGCTACTGATCAAGGTTTTAAGCAAAGCTTATCAAATCAATAATAGAACCAAACCAGTAAAAAGGAGGCACCTGAATGTATAAGCAAGGTTTAAAATCGCGTTTCAACCGAATGTTGCAGTTAGTTGAAAAACTGAAACAATCCAACTGAAACATATCGATAAATTAAGAAACGTTCCAAAACAATACATCACTAGTACCGAGACATACCGATACAAACCAAAACAACCAATATGGTTTCGTTCCGAAACATTCCAAAACCAAAACGAAACATTCAGAAACATTCGAAATTTTGAACCATGCATATAAGAAACAGATGTTGCAGGACATTCACCAACAAATTACCTCTCTTTATCAGCACTAAAATTATCTTTTGATGCCAATGCATTATTTGATGAAAAGCCAAGTCCATCTAATAGAACTTCGAGACCCCCAATACTTCTAAAATGATTTTGAGCCCGTGGATTTTCAGATAATGCTGACTGAAGAGTGCTCAAAGTTGAATACTGAAGTGATATATCGGTCCATTGTTCTTTCATGCTCAGCCTTCTAATGACCCGCAAAAGTTCTGGAATATAATAACCAATTTTTGTGACTGGTAAAATGGAAGAATATTGATACAGAACAAATGCAGGACAACACTTGGTATATGACAAATACTAATTGAATCTGTAAAATGAAAAGATCTATTAAAGCACAAAACAGTGGTATTTCCTTTTGACAGCTCCCAAAATGAAACAAGAACTGATAAATCTTGGACAGGTACTACTATCTAAATTAATTGCTGCAGTAAATAAAATGAAGAATTCCACCCCTGGTTGGAGGCCCTATACTTCCAATGCAACAGTCATATATGTTTGATATGTGGTAGGCGTACTAGCCGTCCATCAAGCATGTTACGAAGAAGAAAGAAAGAAAAGATAATCCCACCTTTTTTTCCCAGTAGAAAGAATCCAAAAAAATGAAGGGTTTCAAGGAAGAACGTGGAACCTTGTTGATAGACTGATTCATGGATTTAGGTTTATGTCATTATATAGCGTGTTGCAACTTGCACTCTTCTTTTAGGTTTAAAATGAACACTACAATCTTCTTGCGACAGATATTGATGTGTACTATATTCAAGAAATTGTAGATGTAAAACTGGGGAAAAGCATAATTAACTGGAAACATCCAACCATTTGACTCCTCTAGTAACATTATGAGATAAGACAGGCCATCTCAGCAAATATGGCCTACCACACAAAGCGAATAGTATAATTTTTTTTCCTAATTCAAATCTGATTCTAACTTATAAGATATATTGAATCAAAATTTGACATATAAAATGTATGAATTTTGCATTTTTAACAATTGAAATATTACTCAAAATTAGGTAATGGCATACCTTACCTACTAACCAATTAAGGCCACCTGCTTCCATCACCGATACGATTGCCTTCTGATGCCAATGGAGTCTTGATTCAGAAGAAGAGCCTCCTAGAGCACTAGAAGGATCAGTGAAGTATGTGCCTCCACTCTGAAGAGGAAATTCCTTAGTAGTCGTGTACAACTGAGCCCTCTCGTATACATTTGACTTCAAATTAATGAAAGTACAAATCACTGATACAACATATATAAGTATCTTTTGCAAGACTTTAGATTTCTCCACTTGATGATCTGTTAAGTTTTCATCGGCGGCAAGAGCGCCAGTGAGTGTTTTGAGTTGGACAACTGCAGCTGAGGGAAACAAAATTCGAAAAGGTAAAGCAATTGATATCCTAATAATTTAGACAATGAGATGTTGGCGGAGGCTCATGAAACAGAGAACCAAGGAAACGCCATGTTAGAATTAAAGGGAAAAACTGATTCAATAGGACATAAGAAATTTGTAAGAAAACTATCAGTGGTCCTACAATGCAAGGCTTGCAATGATGAATAGATGCAATATCAAAGTCCTGGAACTTAATGGATATCAAGCTTTCAGGGGCTTCTTTAAATCCATAATTCCATATGAACTCCACCACATTTTCATTTCCAATAAGTGCAAAATAAAATAAAATAAAGGGGAGAGAGAGAGAGAGAGAGAGAGAGAGAGAGAGAGAGACTTCATGCATAGGATGACCATGAAGGTGATGCAAAAAGCCAGAAAGGCAGTAACTTGGAGAGCAGAGAAAAAAATCAATAAAGCATCCAAACATTCACTCCCTTGGTCTCAACTCTATCTAGAAAAATTAGAAAAATAGGGCCAGCAGATACTACAATTTTAATAAACCTTGGAAGCATGTGTCGATTATATAATATAGATTTAAGAAAGAGAAACAAGATGACAAAAAGGTACCAACAGCAGAAAAGGAAAAAAAGAAATGGGCAGAAAAATGATAAGTACCCTTCATTAATGCTGTCAGCTTTTGTATCCCTCCATAGTAGCCGAAAATTCTGCAGTTGTGCATTGAGCGAGTTATAATTGTCAAGGCATCTAAGACAAGCAACCCTTCTGTAATAACATTCAAGCTGAAGGAAGCCCCAAAAAGATCTGCCGTACATTGTGCAGAATTGCTGTTCACTGAATTAAGGTGGGGAAAAAAGAAAAATTAGACCTCCAACCTCGGTGTTTAGATTATGGGCTAAAGAAAAGAACTACTGATCCTAACGAGTACAAAATAGGATACAGACAATAAATATAGAAAACTACAGTTTAAGAAGGGATTAATCAATAATACCAAGGTGGAGGCAAGACAAAACATGCTTTCAAAGACTGTCCATCTAGAGCTTCAAACTTTAGGCATTTAAAGACTAAATTCAGATTTCGAACCATGCATCAACATTATCCAGACAACAGTTGAGAGATTAGATGATGTCCAAAGTTTGTTGCCTGCACTGCAATTAGCTTAAGTTATGCTGGATTGGTTTTTCTACGACCCATCCTGAGTAAACCTTGTAACTGATAAGTCAGTATGTTGTTTTTGAGTTTTTCTGATACTGTATCCATCCTGGGTTTACTTTGTATGTTGTTTGTCTGATAGTCTAACCTGTTTGGATTTTGTCGGTAAAAAAGTTCGCATATTATTCGGGTTGGTGTTAAAAAAAATTAGACAATAAAATTCAAAAATGTAATATATAAATCAATATCTTTCATATTTTTTGTATTTTAAATAATTCGGGAATGTGTAATACAAAAATAATTTAACCTATCCAATATTATTTGTAAATTATAGCTTGAAAAATATGGGTTTTTATTACAAATTTTTATAAAAATGTCATATTAGTATATTAAACACGACTTTAATAGATGATTGCTAAAAATTTCCATTGCTTACAAAATCACCCCTATTTATTTTTTTTCTTTTGTTCCATAAACATGGTTTTGTGAGCCAGTTTTAAGGAGGGAAGCATGGAGCTTCTGAAGTCTGGACATGAGAGAGAGAGAGAGAGAGAGAGAGAGAGAGAGAGAGAGATGGGAGTTTTATTTTTATTGTTATTTTTCGAAAACAAAACCCAGGTCTGTCATTGATATTGAAGATAATACTCAGTAGTAATTGGAGCCCAAAACGAGTTGAGCAAAAAAAAAACGAAAAGATACTCATTCAATTCAGCACATTATAGATACCTCACACTGTTGTCATGAATCATCATCATCTACCAAAGTCAAAATCCTTTCCACTGAATAAAACTTAAACTGTCGATTTTCACATTAACAACAGCATATAACTACCATCTGGTTTTTGCACACATTAATTAACAACAATATATAAATGCAACTGGTTTTTGAACATAGCAACAACAAATAAAGAACAAAGACTAGGTTTCAATGGATTAAGTTACAGTTTTTAGGTTTTAGCGCTATCAAAACCAGAAGAACTTAAAGCTAAAAAATAACAGCCTGGAATGAGCACTGAGCATCAGCAGTACCATGAACATTGAAGATCAATTAGATTAAAAGAACGAATTAAAGGAATGAGAAAGAGCTAGGATTCATCTTAGCTAAGGTTTCAGAGGTTTGTAACGTGGGGTTCCACAGTAAGATAATCAAATCAAATCAAAATGAAGCAGGGTTTTGACTACACTTGTCTTGGATTGGGTGGCATAGATATGCTAGACTTCAATATCTGCTCCCATACCTACGTACGAGGACAAGGTCTTGGGGAGATTTGGATGCATTCAGACGAAAAGGCTGGCATAGATGTTATGGATCGAATTTTTTTTGTTTACGGAAAGACGAAGTGCTGGGTGGGAAACCCATTCCAACTTTTAAGGACCCACTGACCCTCCCTTGGACCCACTTTTCCCACTTTAGTGGAAACAAAGACAAACCCTGGGTTTACGTTTCCAACCCATGTCTGAAAAGCAATTCCAGGGAAAAAACACAGCCTTAGCACTAGGGGTGTGCAGCGGATCGAAACCATTGATATTGAGCCAATCCGCAACCGATCCAATGTAGGGTTGGTTGCTAAAAATTCCATCCATATCGATCCGCCAAGATCATCCCATCCAATCTTATCGAAACCAAGTGTGATTGGATTGGATCGGTTGGATTGATCTGTTTAGCCTTTAGTAAAAATCAACGATTTTTTAAAGTGCTACAGATAGTCTTCTTGCATTCATAAAAAAACACTGCTAGTAGATCAAAAACAAAATTAGAGCAAAAAATTAGGGTTTAACTTTGTTGATACAATTTGTTAGAATACGCCCCAAATTTAGAGCTGAAATTTTAGGCAAAAATTTTCAGAAATAAACCCCTAAAATTATTGCAAAATTAGGCTCTAAATTTGGGCAAATTTAAATCAGAAAAAATCAAACTCAACAAAGACCCAGGGCAAAAAGAAACTCCAAATTTGAATGAAATTTCTTTTAAAGAATTAACAAATCAACAAAAAAAAATCCACCGTAAGCTGTTTAAAATGAAAAATTTGGATCAGATCAAAATTAGTACCAAAATTTCAAAATAAAATTTTTCATAAATCAAATACTCAAAATTAATATAAATTAGGACCCAAAACTAAAATCAAGAGAACCCTGTACCCACTTAAATCCATGGAGAGAGAGTCAGAGAGAACCCTTCTTGCTCTTCTTCCACTTCTGGGAAAGATAGAGAGATAGAGAGATGTGAGAGAGATGATTTTCGGACGATCAGACCATGGAGGAGGTTACACTTGGAGAAGAGATCAGGAGAAAAATCAATGGTGGGAGAGGAGATTAGGGGAAAAATTGATAGCCGATGATAGATGGGTTTGCTGCTTTGGTTGAGATTAGGTTTTAGACTTTTAGGTTTAGTCTTTTATATACTTAAAGATATTTACTAGTTTATCCTTCAATTTTTATTAAATTACAGAATTATCAAGGATTTGGATTGGTTTGGTTGCACAACGGTTTCGCCACGGACGATCCACCGACCGATCCGCCAACATTGGTTTTCAAAACATGAAAACCGATCCTAATCCAAACTTAAATTGGTTCGGTTTCGATCCAATGAACTTTGGTTGGATCTGATCGGTTTCATTGGTTCGGTTTGAAAATGCACACCCCTACTTAGCACAGAACCAAGAACTGACTATCATCCATATTTGCAGAATTCAACCAACTAATTACCAAGACATAAAGAGGAAGGCCACAGACTAAAGGAAGAGCAACGCCAGCTTATGTATAAGACCAAGGGAAAAGAATAATAGGTCCTCATAGTTCATAGACCAGAAATGACCAAGAGATACAACACAAAGCTTAAACCTGACCATTCTGGAAGAGTTTAAAGCTGATGCACTAAAGTTCCAGTCTCGAGGTACATCTCAATCAGTTGAAAAGTTAAGACATCTCAAAGGAAATAGCACAACAAAAACAAGGAATTGCAAAAGAGACTGAGGTAAAAACCCAATGTCTTATTCTGCTCTTGTCGTGACCATGATCGCTCGCTCAGTAAAGACATTGGGCAAATGGAACTTTGAATCATGGTACAACTATTACCATCTTACCACCTCCAAAACAATCTGATGGAGTTTTTCTGAGGCCATATCCAACAGAAGATTAGGAAGGACCATAAGAGAACCGAACTGAAATCTAAAAGTAAATTTAACCAAAACATGGGAATGAGTCACAGACTCACAGATCTTCAGGGTAAAATAATGAAAAGAATAGTTGGTAAGAAGGAATCAACGTGGAGTTTGGCTTATTCTTTAATTGCTCTCATTATAAGGATTTTTTATTATCAGGACTCTCATTATAGGGAATTCGCCACCCTTTTCTGTGATCTACTTATACAACAAAATATGAGATTCCATTTCTTATGGAAAAGATGAAAAAGAAGTAATTGGAAAAGAAAAATATCTAATCAACGCCAAACAGGAATATAAATTCCAAGCAACATAGTAGATCAACTTACATTCAGTAACATGAGAAGCTAACTGTGAAATCTCTTGAGTTAAGAAAAGAATTATCTCAGCAGGATGTCCAGCAGAGCAGCCGACAACTGAATCATGCAAACCTGATGAAGTCTCTGCAGTCAAGGAGGTAGAAAAACCAGCTTCTGGCAAATGACCATAATATACAGGCTCCCAGGTCTCGTATACAAGCAGGAATTGCTTGAGAAAAATATGAAATAACCTTCTCTTTTCCACCTACAGATTTATAAAGAAATATGAAATTCCAGAAAGATATTTACTATTAGGTAAAGTACTGTCTCAGCAAGCATGTACACTAATGGAGCAGCATGTCACAATTTAAGAATTACCATCTACCAGTTTGAATATCCTATTAGATAAAATAAAATAATAAAAAAAAGGGGGTACATCAATACTAAGTTGGACAAAAGGATGGAAACAAAACCAAGATAAAATAATAAAATATGGGTTTGGTTCCCTGAGTAAAAGCAAACTACAAATTAATTGCACAAAAATGTCTCCGAACGACTAATATATGGTTGTCTCCTTCATAAGTAGTTCTGTCATTTTTGTCTCCTTTTATCATGCTGGTGAGGAGGTCACTTTTATCTTCTTTATTTTACAAAAAAAAAAAAAAAGGAAAAGAGACTACATAATAGGGAAGTGAGTTACCCAACAGAAAAAGAAAATAAATCCTAGCCATTAAGTCTTCTATTAGACCACCAGGGATGAGATCATTACAATTAAAACTAAACTCAAATAAATTATTATTCTTTATATAAATTATTTACCTTCTAAAAAAGGATTTATCATTTAGCAAGTTAGGGACTGATACAAAAGATAATTTGCAGAATATTCACCAACGATATATGTAAAACAGAAAAAGTCACTACAAGTATTACTGGAAACACCTTATCAATCGCATTTTCATGTCTTTTCCAAAGTGTATTCAGAATTGCCTCATCACCAACCTCGCTGAAAATACAAAAGAAAGGAATATAATTAGGAGAGTCCGAATTTCAATTCGATTATGAAAGTTCTATTCAAACTACATAAAAGAAAATTCGAGGTAGCACCCAAAATCTGTTTAAGTGGTACAAAATCAAGGCTCACACTAAAATTCACATGCATTACGGTAGCTTCAAACATAAGTAAAATTTACATCAATTATTAGAAGTATATAACATACAGAGCTCATTAGCTTCACGCATACAATATAACAGCTCATATTAACAGCTTCAAGTGTTCCAAAAGAGGTTATGCATGAAAAGCCTTTCAAAAGTACATTTTCTGGTGCGACAATGGGATTCAATACACCCCAAGACTACAAGAACCACAAAAGCATATATGAAACAGATAGCATCATCTACTTCATTTTTCGACATACCAGGAACCATCTAATCTAACTGTAAGCAGCTCCTGATAGCATATACAAGCGTTGCCGCATTATTTGAAAGGTTAAGTGTAAGGATGTCAATATGTTAAACCAGGCTGATCAATTAAAGAGTATGCTAAAATTCTGAACAATAGAGACAATCCAAACAGATTATATGAAAAAGCAAGTAGAAATAAAATACAAATCTACTCTGTAAGGAGAAACAGAGTTAGAAGGAGACAAGTTAGTGCTCCAAACAGTTGCTAAAACCATGAGAATACTAAGTGGGACCCAGGACACGGATCACATGGATAATACGCTAGGTCCCACTTTGCTTCCTTGCATCAAAATGACTGCAACTGAAAACAGAAAGAAGAAAATATCAAATTGTACAACTGAGTGGTAATATATTTGAATTTTTTTATATAAAGATTCGCTTCCACACTCAAAGTATGTTTCCAACTTTCACTCAGCTTCTCATAACATAAATATAATGTTGTTTCATTAAGAAAAAAATGATAACTTCAGATAAAAGGTCCTCCAAGGTCTTCATTTCGAGATGAGACCATCAGCGTCACCATTGAACTTAAAGTCCAATATAGCTCCAATCAGTTATAGTTTCTGTGGACCAAAATATATTGTTATTTACCTAAGGGGGGCTACATATCTGGCTTGAAACAGTTGTTTTCCACAAGTCCACAGATTCTCCAGTTGTACTTTTGTAGATAACTTTGCTGTCCTGTCGTGGTTCCATTATGTTCAAAAACATATCACCTGCTAAATTTAATAAATGGTGTCTGATATATCCTAAATAAGATCCAAATAGTGATTAATCCAACAAGGATGATGTCTAAATAAATTGACTGCAATAGATTGGCTTGGTCATCCAACCAGTGTGATCTCTGTCCTGTGTAGTTTGAATGTGTCATGCAGTGAAATTCAACACAACATGCCCCTACAAATTGCTAATGTTTCCCTTGTTTTGTGTTTTTTGGTTTATATTAAATCATGAACCTTTCTATTTTATCTATGAACTAAGTTTCTTGAGGATAACATATATGACCTGAAAGAGTTTTATAGGCATTTGAATCATCCTACAATTTTTGTCAGTTCCTCTTATCCTTAGACGAACAGAATGCTAATTTAACAGCCTTAATAATGAACATTAAGTACCCCTTGACATCCATAGAAAAATAATTTTAATGAAGCATTAGAAAGCATCAAAGTAGTACCTGAAGCTGATTCTTGGAGAGGGAACAGAAAATCTCTCTGATTGTGACCACTGACCAGATTCTCCAGGTTGGGCACCGGATGTCCTCCGGATAAGGTCCGCAACGCCCTTAACAATGTTCATGTTTCACGTCGATATTCATGAGACATCAAAACTTTTGAACTGAATGATTAATATCTAACAAATACTGGTGCCACTCCACTGCTTCCACCGAACTGCGAGATTCGTTCCCATAAACATGAACCAGGGTAAGTTGCCATAAGTTTCTTGACCTACAATGCCCAGCGTAGCGCGGCCGAGACCAAGAAATATGTTCAGGATACAAAAATTACATAGAAAATTTAAACCGAATGGAAACAGTTCATATTTAAATATGGAAGCAAGCACATAGATTCCCATCTTGATGGAAGCAAAAAAAAATTTGCAGGAAGCTCCACTGAGCATCATTTGACCAGTCAATTGAATAAACCACACATTTCTAGATTCAGAGATTAGATAATTGAAGATAGATCAATCAAAAATCTTTGCCAAAACAAAGAAGAAAAAAAAATGAAAATCAGACGATCTTATGAGAGAAACTCAGACTTACTTCGCGAAAACAAAAAAATTATGAAGTTAAACTGGGAAACGGGATTAATTAAGAATCGTATTTTGATTGAAAAACGACCAAATCGTTAAAAAAGTTTGGAGTGTTAAAGATGTTAATTGAGACGACGAAATAAGAGTACCTGATCAATTCGAAGAACTCGTTTGTTCTCAAAAATTCCAAGTTCTCTGAGACGGATCTGAGATTTTGTTTTGAGTTTCTTCGGAGATGCTCCAATGGCGTCTGTGAGAATTGAGGTGTAAAAAAAGAAAGATGATTGAGCGCAACGAATTAAATAAGAAGAGGAAAATATTATTAGATAAAGTGCCCTAAAAAGAGTCGATGCTGGGAACTGATATTTCTGCGAAGAATGACTAGAAGAAGTTCTTTGAGAAAGAAGAAGAATTAAACAAAAACAATAAAAAGGAAAAAATAAAAAAATAAAATAAAATTTAGTACCGCACTCGTTTGCTGCTTGCGTGTCTTTCACGCTCTTTTTAGTGCCACGTAGAGTGCTGTATGTGGCTACACATAGGATGGGTCCACCGCTTTAATGCTCCAAAAAGATTCAAACCGGTTCTATTTCTGGTCCTCAGGTGATCACTCTAATGTTCCCAAAAATCCAAAAAAACGGTTCAATCTCAGGATCCGCAGCTATGGCTCCAATAAAACTCGTTTTTAGTTTGGGTGTCTTGATAGACGTAACCACTGTTTCTGTAGGGTATACTCCCACATGTATTTCTTATAGGGGACTATTCAGTGGCGGAGCTAGGATTTTAACCTAGCGGGGGCAAAAATAAAAAAGGCAAACTTTATTTCTATTCACCTTTTCTTAACTAGAACCCACATATTTTTTACACTCAGTTTACATCAGTATGGAGGAATGGAGATAACTGAAGGATTTTCTTTTTCTTTCTTTTTTTCTCTATTGTGAAATAGATCATTCTTTCATCACATCGATCTACAACTTTTAATTACATAAAAAGATCTTCTGTGAAAAGATCATCCTCACAGAAAAATCATCCATTAGATCATCTAAAGTTGATACGAATTTTAATTTGAGTCATTCATTTTGTCGATAATTCTAACTAACTTTTAGTTTGGTTAAAAATTTCGAATAATATAATCTTTGGTAATGTAAATCTACATGGTTAGGAGAATATCCTCACGGACAACATGAAAACCAACCCTCATCTAGGTCTAAAATTGGATGTATAAATGGTGTAAACATAAGTGGGTGTTAAAAAATAAAAAGTGGTGTGGAAGTATAATTTTTATTGAGTCAGAATTAATTTTATAAAAATAAAAGTCAAAAATAAAAGTTTTCCCTTAGTTACACTCCCAATTAAAGATTTTTAAATTATTTTAGAGGACAAATTAATAGAAATAAATGATTTTTACAAATTGTACATATACATTTCAAATAAGTGAGTGGGGGTAGCTGCCCCCACTGGGCATATGGTGGCTCCGCCACTGCAAGTAAGAGCTCGAGCGATACATCATTAGCAATGGATACACCACCACATCAATAGGCATGGAAGAATCATCTTTAAACGCCACAAGGAGGAAAGGGAAAAGCGTTGTGAAGTATGAAAAGCACAAAAAGACCACCTTTTTAACACAGGAGAGTGAAGAGAAGGAAGAAAACACACTCCACTCCACTGCCGCCCACCCACCGGCTACCAATGTCGGCCACCACCATCCCAACTAGTTCATGAAAAAAAATAAGAAAAAAAAATTTTCCTTCTCCCCCTTGTTTGTAATTTTTTTCCTCCTCCTTCTCCCTTCCCTCCACCGCCTCCACCATTTATCAAATTTATTTTTTTCCCCTTTTTTCCTGCTTTAAAAATAAGGAAAGAGTAAATGACATAACTAAAAGATCGCACCGTTAATGGCAACTTTTGGTGAAGTCGCGGGATCTGAAATATTATTATTATTATTTTTTATTTGTGGAGAGAGAGGAGTGAGATCTAGAGAGATGGCAAAATCTGGAGATAAGGGGGAGATCTAAAAAGAAATGGCAAAATTTGGAGAAAGAGGAGCGAGATCTAAAGAGGTGGTGGATAGAGGGTTGACGGGGTGGAGGTGGTGGAAGGATAGAAGAAAATAAAATTTTGATTTTTTTCAAATGACTAGGGGTGGTCGGAAGTGGAGGCAGTGGCGGCCGACGGTGAAGATGATGGCGATGGTGGTAGGGATGGGGTGTATGGCAGGGTGTAAAACAAAAAAAATGAGAACCACCACATTAGGGCAAGTGCCATGGAAAACCCTTATTTAGGTTATATGGGGTAGGAGTTTAAGGGTTTGGGGGAGCACAAGTGCCATGAAAAATTAGGGACGCACGGCACATTTAGTGCCATACGGCACGCACAATCTGCATCGTGACATGCATTTATTTTATCCCATCTGTACTTGAACAACGGCTATATGGAAAGGTGTCCATAACACTTGCCCTTAGTAAACTAAATCCATACCCCCATCCATTTTAGAGATTTTAATCCACCCCCTAAGTATGCCACCCCTCAACCATTTTGAATCCTCTAATAACATCACCCTAGAAATTTAAATAAAATGGGGATGATCCCAGTAAGTTGGAAGCATGCCCCTATCTGACATAGGGAGTGACCTTAATCCAGGACCTGCCCACATCCAAGCGGATAGTGCTCCACTTTCCCATCAAATTGGGCCGCGCTTGGCCTAATTGGCACCCGTAGTTGTACTCTTTGAACGGGGATGGGGTGGCGTTGGGCAATGGACGCATGGTGTGACATATTATGGCGCATTAACCCAACTACACAAGGTCCACGTAGCCTTTCCATAGTTGTCAAATTTTGTTCACCCACTTCTAAGTTGTTGAGACCAAAACTACACAATCCAAGAGGACCTTAGGACACATCAGTCTAGGGGTGTGCATTTCTGATCCGATCCGCCCAAACCGTCCGATCCAATCAAATTATCGTTGGATCGAAACCGATCAAATGACGAGGTCGGGGCGGATCGGTTTGTTGTTTCTGAAATCCAATAGGTGTGGATCGGTTGGCGGATCTGAATGGTCGAAACCAATACCCAACCGATCCAATCCACTTACCCCATATACTAAACTAAATTTGTAATTTTTATAAATATCTAAGAGCAATTATGGGCCCAAGTTGAAAATATGTGATAGTTTTATCAGGCCCAACTATTATTTTTTTATTTTATGGGCCATAAATAGAGAGTATGATAAATATTAAGGGCCCAATTGATATGTTTAACAGGCTTGGCCCAATAGCCCAAACCGACGAAACCAATCCAATCCAATCCAATATTGATTAGGGCGGATCGGATTGGATGGGATTCATTGGGCGGATCGGAATGGATTGAAAACTTAGTATCCAATCACACATTGGATCGGATGCGGATCGAACCAAAATCAATGGTTTCGATCCGCTGCACACCCCTACATCAGTCCCGATGATGGATGGTAGTGCTCACCTACCCTACACGTGGGTGCACATAATAGACTCTGACGAGCAGACTCCAATTTTGACGTAGAGTGAAACTGGTGGGGCAATGGAACTCGAAAAAGTCTCTGAACAAAACAATGCAATTCCATCGGTTTTAAGACAATTGCATACACAGGGCGAAACTCCAGAATTCAAAGAGAGAGAGATGATGATGATGAATACGGACATTCTGATACAAGTCCTTCTTCTTCTGTTAGGGCTTGGAATGGTTTTTGCTATGCACAGTTTCCCCAAAAAACTCATCTCCAACATGCGTCTCAGAGGCAGAGGAAGCGTCCAGGCAAAGCGCCACTTCGTTCTAGGTGCTCAACTCCTCGCCCGAGCTAGATCTGCTCCCAACCGAACCACCGCTCTCAACCTAGCCAAGGATGCCAATAACGAAGCTGACAAGGCCCTCTCTTTCGACCCTAAAGACGCTGCTGCTCACATCCTCAAAGCCCTAGCTCAAGATCTGCAAGGTCACAAGACCTCCGCTCTAAAATCCCTCGACGCCGCTCTTTCTCCGCCCGCCGTGAAATCTCTATCCGATCGGGAACGAGGGGATGCTTTATTCAAGCGTGCCGAGTTGCAAATCTCTGTGAATCGTCGACGCAGGGTTGACTCGGCCATATCCGATTTGATCGAGTCGGTGAAGCTTAGCCAGGAGAATTCAAAAGCGTATTGTCTTTTAGGGCAGTGTTATGAGCAGAAGGAGATGAAGGAGGAGGCTAGGAGGGCTTACGAGGGAGCTAGGAATGTCGAACCGAACTCGGTCGCGGCTCGTGAGGGTTTGGACCGTTTGGGGTCATGAAGTGTGTTTTTGTGGTTAGGTTTAATCCCCAAAATATTCGACTTTTTTGCTTTTTAGCATCGATTACAATATGTTAAGATCACATTCGGCAAGATGGGAATGAAGAAGATGAACTCATTTTCTCAGTAAAAGAAACTGTTATGGAATCATGGGTGATCACATCAATTACTTCAGTGAGAAGTTCTATGGAAGTCCTGTGTTTATGTATAAAAATTGTAGTGATCAATAACTAACATTCATGTTCATGCTAAAAGTGTAAAATTGCAGTAACATGTTTTCTCAATGATGATATGACAACAAAAAATTGTAGTTAGTTCAACAATTCTTGTTTTGTTCAAGCTAAATTCTTTGTGTGCTCTGCCAGTGTTGCCTAGCATTGACTGGTTTTAGCTTAGAAACTTAATATTCATGCAAAGATTCATTCTTTCCATGATTGATGCTTTGTGGGTTAAATTCCCTTTTGTCTAATTGGGTTGATTTCAGTTTAAGTAATAATCTTAAGCGAGACCTTGCTGAATACTGGATTTCTGCAATGATATAGACTGCTTCAACAATGCTAAACCTCTGTTTTTAATTGTCTGCTGGATCATTATTTCTACTTTGCCATCACACTTTTAGATTTTCCGAAACTATAGTGAAAAGGATGAAAAATTGAATCATTGAAGTAGAGCTTTTATCTCCCAATACAGATCCTAGATATTCCTCACAAGGTTTGGTGGCACAAACTTGTATGGTCTAAACACAACATTACCTGTCGTTGCTTCATCACCTGGCTGGCCCTTAACCGATACCTCGAGCCTTCGAGACTAAATATAAGCTTCACACCTGGGGAATTAGTTTTGATACTGTTTGTGTTCTCTGTCTCTAAGAGTGTTTGAAGACGATAGCCATTTATTCTTCAGCTGTCCTTTCTCTCAATTTATGTGGAGGGATCTTCTTGCTTTCATGGATATACTCATAGTATGTTGCTTGATTGGGATCCAATGGTGCATCTCAAACTTTGCACGCAATACTTTGGATTCCATTGTCAAAAAATTGGCTCTTAATGCCTTCTTCTACCATGTGTGGGCCGAAAGAAATAGTAGGTGCTTCTCTAATAAAAGTCTTCAATCTAAATGTGTGCTTAGCAAGATCATTGATGATGTTCACATTAAGAACTCAATTCTGGATGTTAGTCCTTGATACTGATAGAAACAGGCAGCTCTTTCACAGGTGGAGGATAAATGCCACCTTTGCTATTCAAAGGCCGGTTGCTTGTGTTTGGAAGAGTACTTCGGCATGTGTTTTTATGATAAATACTGATGGGTCTTTAGATCAAAATGGTGCTGGGTTGGGTGCGATCATTCGTGATTGCTCTGGTGAGGTTATCTATGTTGTGGTTGGTAGTGTTGACCCGGGTTCCATTACTGTCCATGAGTTGCAAGGGATCGAAGCTGGATTGAAGATGGTGACTATTCATAAAGTTCGTAGAGTTTGTATTGGTTCAGACTCATAAGGCCATCGGTATTGGTATATGAAGGCTATCGGTTTTGATTTGAGTATTATCAAATTGATGAAAATTATTATATCCAATGAAAAAACTTTGATAAAATTTGAAAACTTATTGTAATGATTTTTCACTTTCGTATTATATCAAATTAATGAATTTTGGAGTACTTGCATATATATGTTTTTTTATTAGAATTTACAAAGGCTCATTTTATGGAGTTTCGTAGTAGAGGTGGTGATGTGGTGGCGGTGATGAAATGGTGGAGATGTGGTGGTGGTGGCAGCGAAAGCAAAGGTGAGGTTGTGGTGTGTAGAGAGAGAAAGTGATCATAGCTTCTCACTTTTAATAATTCACAAAAATTTCTTAAATTGAGGTCGAATTATAGAATGAAAAAAGTATATATTGGAAGCTTTCAAAAGATAACCCGGATTTTATAGAGTTTGATAGACATTAAAATCTACGAGGAAACATCATGGAATCAAGGAACAACTAGTGATCCATATTTATCAAGCACTTAATTATATCCCGGAACCGAATAATTAAGTGTTCTAGGAAAGCACAATTATTAGTGGAAACTATAATAAAATAGTGACTTAATCACTTATTATAATCAAATGATCTGTTCAATACGAAAGATAGAATAGGATACTCTCAACTGTTACAAGTTCTCTTGAAATGAAAAAAAAATATAATGTTCCTAAGTTCTCTCCTCCCCACGGCAAGTCTATTTTGACTACGAAAAATATATACCTTAATCTTGGGGTTTTAATCCAATTTTTTTAGGAGTAATATTGGGGAATATGCTTAAATTAACATGTTATGAACACACAGGCCCGGCCCTGGGGCCTCAAAATTTAGGGGGCCTCTTAGGCCCAGTAAATAATAGTTGGGTATATTTAAAAAAAATTAGATGAT
Source organism: Macleaya cordata (assembly GCA_002174775.1). Classification (NCBI taxonomy): domain Eukaryota; kingdom Viridiplantae; phylum Streptophyta; class Magnoliopsida; order Ranunculales; family Papaveraceae; genus Macleaya; species Macleaya cordata. Next base: position 78,389 of record MVGT01004390.1, on the reverse strand, counting down.
TTTTTAATAAATAGTTATATAGTTGGGGGACATTAAAAACTTTAAATATAACAACTCAAATCCCAATTCGATGGATCTTTTATCTTCACCAGATCACCAAGAGTGAAATTTTTGAAACAGGAACAAAAAAAAAACCCTCAGTCCCTCACGGTGCAGTGGTTCTCTTCATAGTTCCTACTCTCCTCTCATCGGTCATTCTCAACTTAACCCCTTAGGTAAGCAATTTTTTCGTTGTTCTTCAATTATTTTTTCGATTATTCATTTGAATCATTTAAAAAAAAAATCACTAGATCTAACTTCTAAACATAAAAAACATAATAAATTAGTAAATTACTGATGAACAAATAACAAATTAACAATATATTTTTTCTCTTTCTCTCTTTCTTTTTATAGTTGTTAATGCCCTAAATGAATAAATGACGATGAAGGGAAAGGGTGGAATGCATTGAGCCATAAAGCATGAATTGTTAAAGTATGTGAACAGTAGAAACTTCGTAAGTTTAATCTCTGAATTCTAAATTACGTAATTTTTATTTTTGATATCCTATTTTTATTTAATTGGGTTTTGTTTTTTGAAGATTGTTTAATTTAATTGGCTTGTTAAGTTGTTCTATAGATAATTAGATATAAAATGTTAATTGTTTGAGCCCTAATTGTCTATTTGATTTTTAAAGAGTGTATAAGAGAGATTTTACGGTTCATCTTTGTTGCAAAAACACTAATTAAGTATCTGAAACCTTAATTACCGAATGACTCTAATTTACCTTTGATAAGGGTTTTGAAACAATAAACCTTAATTGATTTTTGAAGAAGGCTTAAAGATAGTTTACACATATTAAACCTTAATTGATTTGAAAAGGGATTAATTTCGCGACAAAGATCCTAATGATTTTAACCCTAAGGTCCCTAAGTATTTAAGAACATTTTTTAAATCAAGAAGGAAGCATGTATTTTAGAATTTTTTTATCAATCCAATAAGAATGATTATACATCCATAATTGGTGATTTTACAACTAAAAATGCAAGAAGAATGATCTTTCACGAGTGACACTTTATATGGTTTATTGGGTGTTTCTGCTTTGTCATGGAAGTTTTGGAAGTTTTTTTGTTGTGGTTGTAGGCATTGGCCTTTGTTTTTGACATTTTGGTTAGTATAGGAGAACTACATTGTGCTTGATCTCAATGGGGTCATGTATAGCTAGTCCCTCTTCTTGAGTATGTAGGTAACACTAAAATGATTTGGGTCCAATGCTTACATAAAAGAAAAATTACACATACTGTAATGCTTTTCGAGTATATATGAAATCTTTTGTTATAGTAAATTAGTGAAATGCAATTGTTCTTGTTATTGTAATTTTTTTTTTCTTGTTGCGCATTTGTAATTTTTTTTATATGTGAAAATATATGGGGCCACATTCTTTTGGATCCGCTTCGGGCCTCTTAAGTTTTAGGGCCGGCACTGTGAACACAGTCTAGTGGAAGCCCACATGGAGATGATCCGGCGATGTGATTATGATCTTTTTGCTATGTAGATCATCTTCATATAAATTTCATCCCGTTCTAAAACTTAAAACCTCACCAAATATTGATTTAAAGTTAACTGTAAAAATAGACGGCTCATAAATCACACAATGTTTGATGGGCTTAAAAATTTTAGAATGATATGATTTTGAATGAGAATGATCTATATGGTACTTAAATCATTCTCACAAATAATCAACCCTTAGATAATCTTCATATGGCCTTATATAAATCTTGTCAATAACATGTTGATTTAAGCATTTCAGGAGATCTTGAGTCTTTTTTTAGTGCAAAGATCCCTAAGTCTCTAATCAAGTTATGATGCTTAAAGTCTATATTAATCAAAGTTGGATGTACTATTGATCCATGTACATTTAACTTTCTCACAGAAAAAATATAAAGAGTAATACAGTAAATGATTACTCATTATATTTAAAAATATTATAGATGAAAATTTAATTAGCAATTAGAAAAAATGAGCAATTCTATAAAACTACCAACAAGTGCTGATATCTCGTGTTGCTCACTGCTCACCTTTATTATATTATCAACTTTCTACTAAATCAGCCTGAAAACGGTAAGTTAGCACTAATAAAATACGGTAATGCTTGAGTTACAGCAAATTCATACAGAATTTGCTACCACTCAAGCATCCAACGGTCAAAGTGATTTGCATCTCCTCGTATTTCGCATCCCATCCTAAAGTGTTATGAATCTCACCGTGAAATGTGCCTGCTGTAGCAAATTCGGTAGGGATTTCGGTAGCCCTAGCACTACCGAATAAAATAGTGGTTTGTCGAGTTTATAAATTTGACAAACCATTGTATAAAATATTTGTTGGTTCAACAGACACAATTTAATTTAATAAAAAGTTGAATTAAAATATCTAAAAAAAAAAAAGAAATGTTGATTCATATAAAGTTATGGACCATTGATCGATGTACATGATTACTCATTATATAGAAAAGAAAAAAAAAAGAAAGAAAGAAAAGAAATGTTGATTCATATAAAGTTATGGACCATTTAACACTTAAAAATTATAAGCTTTGGAGAAAAGAGCAGATCCTCCGTCTCATTTGTACGTGCTCTCTATGTGCCTACGTGATTTAATTCGAATCAACTACTGATTATTTTATAAGATTATTCTCCTTTTTTATAGATTATTCTCACAAAAAAATCAGCTGTTTTTAAATCTTTTAACTCCATCAAGTGTTGATTGGAAAAAAAACGATGATAATAAACGGTTTATTTTTTAATCAACTTTTGATAGCATCAAATGTCTTAAAATAAATTAATTTTTTGTAAAAATAATTTATATGGCGAAGAAAATAATCTTACAAAAAAATTCAGCTGTTGGTTTGCCTCCATGTGATCCCTACGAATCAAAATAAGTGTAGACACATGAATGACACCTACAAATAAAAATGGAGAATCTGTCCTCTTTGAAGAACAGGTCAAGAAAGAAAATATTAACAAAGTCTACGGGTGCATGAAGTGCAAAAGACTCAACCTTTCAAAGTCGTTGCGGAGATTAAAAGCCCACAGTTGAGAACTAGTACTTGAAGGAGCCAATCAAAAGATTTCAGGATATTCAGTTAACTTTTATGGTTAGTTTTTTAGTGGTAAAATGTTGAATTAATTATTCTTGATAAAATAATTTTAATAGAGATTTTCATTCTAAAATGAATGATTTTTCTTTAATTAATTCAATTTTTTTTTACTATGAACCTTAAAGTTTGTTTTGGTTTTACTAAATTAATACGGCTTAAATCTTGAATTTCACCCCCTCTCATGTTTGTAAGTTGGCGGTTCATTTTTCCTTATAGTGTGTTACGATGTAGAATTTATGTTTCATAAGAAAAATATAAGTCTTTAGAAACACGAATCCTTTGGTTTGTTTGGCAACCATTAAAGAATCCATGGATTCATGAATCCTTAGAAGCTTGAATCCTTTGGTTTGTTTGGCTGCCATTTAAAATCCAAGAAAAATATCTATTTTGTTGTTTTAATGTTGTGGGGTGTAATCTGCATTGAGTTGGGTGAATACATAGTGGATCCTTAGTTTATAATTTCAGTAAATTTTAAAGGGGGAGGTGAGACTCCAAAATAGGGATTTGTTAGAAAATACGTTTCCCTGGGAAACAAGTTTTCTGGGATTTTTGGCAGCCAAACAGACCAGGAAAATACGAATCCCTGGTTCCCACTGAATCCCTACCTTAGAATCCCCCATCCAAACAAACCATTACTTTATTTGTTAGAAGTTGTATTTTTTACTAGTTAATACCGCTTTCTCACTTATCCAATAGTCAAATTATATAAATCTAAAATCTCCTGGGTCTCCTCTTGATTATATATTCTCCCCAAGTTTAAATATGTTTTTTTTTTTTTTGAATTGGACTTAAATTAAAAATGAATCCCCTTTGTGGAACTCGATACCAGAACCTACAATTTGAACAACCATGTTTCCGATCACTCTAAGAAGTGAATTGTTATTTCTGCTTCTTTAAATATGTTTTTAATTCAGCAATCAAACAGAAAAATAGCAAAGACTTGCTTTATAAATTAATGCTGAGTCATGGGAAGTGTTGACTGGGGTAAGCTTCCATCCCACGACACTTTTTCTTTTTTTCTTTTTTCTTTTTTTTTCATTTATGAAAGCGCGTGTCGTGGAAGAATAACTCGGGAGTTGAATCGGTCTACTAATGAAAAAGCTCATATAAATACAGGGGGTGTCGGGACAGAGCAAAACCAGAGCACCATCACCAAAACTGATATCACCCCACTCTTATCCAAATTATCCAATCTTTTTGCCTTCTCTTTCTACTAAAATAAGTTTTTGGATTTAGTGATTTTAGAGAGAGAGAGAGATCTAGAGAGAGAAAGAGAGGGTTACTTAATTTTGAGGATTGTGAGAAATTAAGCTAACTGAACTGTAAGTGATAATGAGTACTAAGTCTATTTGTTTGTGTACCCTAGTTGGGTTGTTTGTGAGTGTTGTTTTTAGCACTTGTCTCAATGATCAAATTCAAGGGTTTTTGAAGAAAGAGAAGAAAGGTTTGTTTGAAGGAGATATATGTGAATGGGATGGTGTGAATTGTGCCAAATTTGTAGTGGTTATTTTAAATTCAACTCAAGAAGGAGATGTACTGCAGGCAGCACTGTCCCACTCAAATGCAACAACAACAAATAATGCTACTGTTGTTGATGAAGCTACTCCTGCAACTAGCTCCTCTTCATCATCATCATCATCATCATCATCATCTAAGGATGAAGTGCAAAAATCATCTTTACAAGACAGTACTGATAATATCAATGACTGGGACAAGCCTCCAGGTAATTAATTAATTATTAATTAATTGTTATTAACTATATATATTTATTCTTGTATAATTATTTAATTAAGTAATTTCATCAGTTCTTCTCTTAATTATTACATAATTATCTTTAACATTCAATAGAATTAGATGGACTAAAATTAATCATCAAGTCAATTGAATTGGACGGTCTAGATTATGATTTATTAAACAAAAATGAGTGATCAATTTATATATGGTCCTAATTACAGTACTAGTACTAATTAACTACTGTTTTCATATACAATTCTATCTTTCTCTCTATGATGGTATTTATAATTAATCAAGGGAGTGGGACACATGTAACTGTAGGCTTCTATCCTGCACTAGTGATGCTTTTGCTGCTCCTGGAAGGCTGACATGGCATGGAACAACCTTATGACAATCGATCCATTTTAAACTAGCCACGTGGATGGTTTGGATCACTGCAAGCCTAACTACGTACCATCGTGAACCAGGTGTGGACCCCATTTGGATCCTTCAACCTGATCAGCTGGCACCTCTAAGAGCTAGCCCTGCTTGTCAATATATACTTGCAATCCTCAGTGTCCGTGATCCCAAGCAGCTCACCATACCATTTCATAAAACAGGGCTTATAATTATAATTAACGGTCGTGTGTAATAAGGAGAAGCTCATGAATATTTGTACTCTACATCAAGTTAATGATTTAAATTAATAGTGTGTTTGGATGCAGAATTCATGTTTTTCTGGGAAACATGAGTCCTTGGAAAAATGAATCCCTAGAAACATGAATCCTTTGGTTTGTTTGGCAACCATAAAAGAATCCATGGATTCATGAATCCTTGTAAACTTGAATCCTTTGGTTTGTTTGGTTACCATTTAAAATCCAAGGAAAATCTCTATTTTGTTGTTTTAATTTTGTGGGGTGTAATCTACATTGAGTTGGGTGCATACATAGTAAATCCTTAGTTTAGAATTCTAGCAAATTCTAAGGGGGGAGGTGGGACTCCAAAACAGGGATTTGCTGCAAAATATGTTTCCCTAGAAAACAAGTTTTTAGGGATTCTTGGCAGCCAAACAGACCAGGGAAACATGAATCCCTGGTCCCCACTGAATCCCTACCTTAGAATCCCCCGTCCAAACAAACCATAAAGGACTTAATCAAAGTTTAGCACTCAAAATCCAAGTTTTTCATTGACTTTAATTAACGACATTACACTTTTTAGCTTCATAAATATCAATTTCACATATAATTGATTAATTATTTTGGATTTGCAGTTCATTATCAGCATCCACCTGGCGTCGTGGGTCCCAGCATACATGATGAGATGATTAGGCTAACAACAAAACTTGTTCACTTCTTTATAGCCAAAAATGCACAACACAAATATCAGCCTCCAATGCATCCTGGGCCTTCAACCATGAGGCTTACATTTTGGTTGGCATTTGCTCCATCAATCACTCTTTCCTGAGCATGATGTGTTATTCAACACTACTCTTTGATTAATTTGTAATCCCCCCAAAAAAATTTTGTGAGTATTATCTCACCAGATCTATTTCAAAAAAATAATTCCCATTAAGTTAGGTCATTGGTTTCAAATGAAGTTTTTTTTTTTTTTTTGAATAATGCCAAGATTTCCCTTCGTTTCGAAGACCGTATTTGGTGACATATTCACGAACTCGTTATTGAGAGAGGGCTACTTTATATACTTGTATATGTGACGCTAAAAGATTGGACATTGGCTAATTTTTAGCTGATTTGAAGCCTCGTTTCAATAGTAGAGATTTTTTTTTAAAAAAAAAAAATTAAAAAGAAAAAGAAAAGAAATGTGAAACCTGGATTCCAGATATAAATCACTTACTTGACAGTTGATCCAGAGCCAATCTCAACCATTTTTTACGTAACATCTTGGTAGGCTTGACTTGGTTAGACTCTAAAGCCCAGAAGTCTATTCACCTGGTCTTTAATCAGGCGTGGGCCTTATAAAACCTCAACAGTGACTAGTGTGGGCTCAGATACTTCATCTATAAGTTGGGCCCACGTAGATTATAGCCTGGCCTTATACGAAGCCCATTCTCTACTACTATATAGTTAGGGTTATATCCCCACCCACTATCCTATATTCTTTATATATAGGTTGATGTAATCTACACATTGAGGAGATCATCGTAAAAAAAACTCAGCCCTTGGATCCACTACATGTGACTACATTGGCAAGTGTAAATCAATCAAATGTATAAGGTATTTTTAAAAAAAGATAATAAAAGACAAAACAAAACAAAACAAAAAGGCAAAACAAAAAGTGACAAAAATCATGCAACCTCATACAAAGCCGCATAGGAGCCTCATTATAATATTAAGACGTGTAATGAGAATCTTCTAAGAAAATTTCCAAGGAAAAAAAAAGCGCGGATGACGCAAAAACACTGCCACTAACATTATAAGCAATAAAGAAAAATTAACAACTTATAACTTTTTAGTACCACCCTTCCACCTTTTGAGAGGAACTTTCGTTTCCACAAACTCAGTTTCTTCTCCATTTTGTCAATAACTGGCTGCCACAGACTTTTGGAATTAGCCACAGCACCAATAGGTAGACCCAAATAGTGAAAAGGAAGATGAGCTACAGAACATCCCATAATATTAGCAAAGAGTTCTGCTGAAATATTCTCTCCCACCGCTGTAATTGTAGATTTCTCCAAGTTAACCTTCAAACCGTTGTACTTTGTCTAACATCCCTGTTTATTACCTGTCTCTGTTTCCCCTTCCCAAAACGGTAGAGAAAAAGTTGGTGAGTATTATGAGAAGATTCCTATGGGGATCTTCGGATAATAAAAAAAAGATTTGTTGGGTGGGGTGGAAGAAAATTACTATGTCTAAGAAGAATGGAGGCCTAGGTATTAGAGACCTTTTGAAGATGAATTCAGCTCTATTAGCAAAGTGGGTCTGGAGATATTGTACTGAAAAGCATGCTCTATGGAGGAAGGTTATAGAGGCAAAATATGGAAACAACCAAGGGAAATTAATTCCTGCTGACACCAAAAACCCCTATGGGACTGGTGTATGGAGACATATTCTTAAGAACAAACAGTTTGTGCTCGACAACTCAGAAATCAAAGTAAAAAACGGTAGCTCCATACTCTTTTGGAGGAATAAATGGATTGGAGACTCCACCCTGATGGAAAAATACCCCCAACTGTACAGGATCTCTAAATCAAAAAAAGCTACAATCGATGAAGTAGTAACGGATGGTAATGGATTAGACTTTGCCTTTAGCAGAGTGCTCAATGGAGATGAGAGACGATTGATGCTTCAGCTTGTTGGGGACATAGAAAAGGCAATTCCGTTGGGGCAGGGTGAAGACGAGATCTCTTGTAAGTTTGCTAAAGGGGAGATGTTCTTTGCAAAAGAGTGTTACCTTGCTCTAACTACAGTAGGAGAAGAAATGTGGGATGATAAACTATTCTGGAAGAAAGAGATCCCTTCTAAGGTGTCTTTTGCGGTTTGGTGTGCAGCAAAAAATGCGATTCCTACCATCGACAATCTTCGGAGAAGAGGAATGGTCCTCATCAATAGATGTTTTCTTTGTAACAAGGATGAGGAGACGGTGAAACACTTATTTTTGCACTGCCCTGTATCAGTCGCTGTTTGGAACTACTTTGTGCGATCAGTAGGTTTAAAGTGGGTGCAAAGTAATGATATTGCTGGTGTTATGCAAGCTTGGGAAGCCTGTGATCTTAGAGGCAAAGCGAAGATAGCCTGGAAGATGGTACCACATGCAATTTGGTGGACCATTTGGCTTAGTCGAAACGATGTTGCTTTTAATTCCAAAGAAATTACTCTAGACTGCTTGATAAGTAAGGTTAAAGGTTTCATTTTCCTTTGGGGTATTAGGGGGGATAACTTTAAAGGTTACTGTTTTACTGATCTTTTGATCAGATGGGAGGCTATTATGGCTGTGTAAATCTTCTTTTATTACTGCTTTTTTGCTCATTTCCTTCTCTTAATAAGATTTTAACCTTTCCCCCTCAAAAAAACAACTTATAACTTAATGATGAGAAGTATTAGATCACTATGAATTGTGCACAATTCTCCAACAGTTACAATGTCTATTGACTGTAATAAAAAAAAGAAAAAAGAAAAACCCTAGAGACCTCCCACGCATAGGAGGGGTACCCAAACCATGAGATCGGCCAATGGTTTGTTCCTCCACCCACTATAATAGGTGCCCAAACCAAACCCACATTTTAAAAAACATTTATTCCATAACAACATTCTTATTAATTATCTCCTTAAATTAAACCCACTTTCACCATTATTAGATTATTACAACTTATTCCCTTAATTTGAGTATTCACACATGGCGTCCACCTGTCTATGGTAATGTGATTTCAATTCATTTCTGCGAACCATTAAGCATGGCAACCTATAATTAACATAAGCGGATGGAGTCTCCTATGCGTCTTGTGCAAAATTTGAACTCATAAATTGAGATGGTCAACATTTTAAGTAGGAGACCTACTTAGAGAGGAGACCCTGTGGGCAATTTGTTCAACAATCTCAAAAAAGAGCAGCTAATACACATCTCAAACAAAAACCAAGAAAATAAAATGGCAAATTTTTTTTGAAATGTGGGGCTAAAAATTTCCCTTAATTTTTATTCTCCTCTCATTTTACAATCATATACACCATCAGCCTAAAGTGTAACTAAATAAAACCCATATCATAATCTTGGGTCCCTCTAAAAACCTCCCAAAAAAAAAAACTACACACAAACATCAAAACTGATGATTTCTTCACTCTTCCTCTCTCTGTTTTTTTTCACAAATAATCACTACTACTTTGCTTTACATACTAATTTTTTTATTTAATTTAGAATCAGACCCTTTCCCTTTTATGAAATTCCCAATACCCCTCCATGACCAGCGCTTCCCCAAACTTTTCCTCCTTGATAAAGAAAAAGAAGATCCACCACCTCTCACGTGGCTCACGTGCGACTTCTTCCTCATTAGCCCAGGAACATCTGGAGGACTGTACGTCCTAATCAACGGCCACTTAATCCCGTCAAAAAATGGGTGTCGTTTAATATCCGCCGCACCCCAAGCGCACCCTAGCCTCCTCCTTGGATCCTTCACTAACAATCTAGCTATCAAATCCTTCACCTCCGCAACTCCATTCTCCTCCGCCGCCACGTCAGATTCCGGGAACCCAAACGGTCTCGACGACGCTATATTACGCAGGGTGGCCTCTTTTGTCGCACCCTTAAATGGGGTTCGACCGTATAACAGTTCGTACAAGAAAATCCCAAATGCCCACCAGTCAACACCGTTACCGTGACCGTTACCGTTAACTAACTCTGGCGCCAAATACTCGTGGGTCCCCACACAACACCTTGAATACGCCGCCGTCGGCTCCGCCACAAACGCCGTCATTTCTTCGTCCGATATTTCCTTACGTCGCCGGAAAACCGCTTCTAAACAGCTAAGCCAGTTTTTCTTTGTAGGACCCACCTTGGAACTAAACCGCTTGAAAAGTGTAGGGACCACATCGGCAGTGAAACACAAGTCGAAGTCTGACAACATAACATGACCGTCTTCCCTGATTAAGATGTTTTCCGGTTTTAAGTCCCGGTAAACAACTCCAAGCGCGTGTAAGTATTCTAAACCCACCAGTACCTCCGACGCGAAAAACCTAACGGCGTCAACACGGAAGCGGTTTCCCGGTTGTTTACGGAGTAAGGAGTGGAGATCACCACCTGGGCAGTAGTCGATTAGAAGACACGTGTAGTGAGAGACTTCGAGATGCGCATAGAGGGTGGGTAGAAAAGGATGATCAACGACGGAGAGAACTTGAGATTCCATCATTACGTGGCTGAGTTTTTTGTTAGTGAGAGCTTCTCTGTCGATGACCTTGAGAGCGAAAGTAGCGCTATCATCGTAGTCTTTAAGGCGGCAGAGGAAAACGCGGCCGAGGTTTCCGCTGCCGAGGTGGCGAAGTAGCTTGAGGTGGTTGAGGTGTATGGTTCCGTCAGGGGAGAGATTGGTGGCTGCATGGATTGCAGTCCAATGTGGGTCAGATTTACGGTGGGGTCTGTGGACTCCGGAGGAGGAGGAAAGGCCGCGGGATTCATTGAAGCTTAAAGTAAGACTGCTACGAGCACTAGAAGAAGTGAAGGTTCGGTCAGTTGAAGTGTTTGAAGCACAGCTAGTGAAGCTGAGATCGAGATCGCTTTCTGAAGGGAAAAGGCTTTCTACGTCCATGGCTGCTGATCGAGCCCTAAAAGAAGATTTGATGGAGATGGGAAATGCCACACTTGGTTATTATAAAGGGTCTAGAGAGAGAGAGGGGGTTTTAGAGAGAGAAACAGGGAAGAGAGTGTTGAATTATTTTAAGTTTTGGTTGACCATTCTGGTCAGTAAAATATGAAAATTATAGTAAGAGAGAGAGTGTGTGTTGGGAGGTTCGAAGGAATTAAAGGCTGCTGACATGATTCAGTTCCAGGAAGACGCGTTTGTTTTTGGAAGCCGTGGAAAGAAAAATATGACGCAAACGGCTACTTTTTCGCCTGTTTTAAGTTTTCAACCTTTCTAAACTCCAGTTGTCCAGTGGCTTTCCTTTTGTGTAATATTAAACATCAATAGGGTTCTGTTGTCGTTGGGACATAGTTTTATACAATATTCTATCAAACATTTTGATGCATCTTCGTCTAAAAACTGTCACGTGTTTCTCTTTGACTGTTTCTGCCCTTTGGCTGATCTTCGAAACGAAGTAACCGTTAGATTCAGAAAAGTCCGACGTGGCTTTATTTGGAATTATTTTACCGAAAGTCTGACTCGGCTTTAATCACAACGTTGTCGGTTGTAAGCAATGTTTAAAAAACGGTCCGTTATAACCGTTATAACGGTAACTACGTTTCGTGTGTGACAAGTTAGTCCATGTGCAGCTTTTTCCACTCTCGTTTTTAGGGTTAAAAAGTAGTGAGCGCGTCTGTTCTGTTTAACTAATCTTTTTACGGATTCATCAATCATCTTCTAATTATCAGACTACTAATCCTCCAAAACAAACTTGAGATACCTCCATGGCACATCAAATCAGATGAAGTGATAACTGATGACCACTGCCATTCATCTTACAGCTAGCTACTACTCTAGCACGTGCAATTCACGTGGGTAAAAGATTTGAGAGCCAACAATAGTTGGCTGCACTGCGCTTTGTTAGTACAACAGACCACAATTATAACGGTGTAACGGTAGGAGGCCGTTACCGTTATAATAGTCGTTATAACGTTTTTGTTCTCTAAATGGTGTTTTGTGTTAAATAAGAAAAACTATCAAAATAACGATAAATAATATAAAATAAAGGCCGTTATAATAGAAAATAACAGTTTTAAATTTTTTTTAAAAATGTCCAATATGCTAAAATAGTTTTTTATGTTATTTTCTATTTTTTAAATTTAAATAACAGTCGTTATAACCGTTATAACAGTAAAAAACGTTCATACTAATATAACGACATTATAGTAAAATAACATAACAACGTATGAGCGTTACCGTTATAACAGCCGTTATATCGGACCGTTTTTTAAACATTGAGTACAACACTACGTGATGCATTCTAATGCTGCATGTTAATTGGTTCCCATTAAAAATTACCTTCTATTTATATTTATTTTGATGTCATTGTAATCCTCACATTTTGAGTGAAACTAATCCATTCGACATTCCAACACAAACCTAGCCCAATTAATTAGGAGCTGTTTACCGTCTGTCCTAACCCTAGGTGGATTATATGGTTTGTCGATTTGGGCTTGACTAGACCGACTTGAATCAAACTCAATCTGAACTGTTATTTAGCCACTACTAAATTCGGTTTGGTCTCGACTCGTCCGATTTAGCAACTTATTTTATTATTATTTTTTAATTGCATTGAGTCTGTGTCGGCGAACCATAATAGATTATTTTTTTTGAGTTAACTTATGATACCGTAATTGGGGTTATTGTTCTGCTTTTTAAAAGTGGTATGAGGGGCTGAAATTTGACACCAAATATTACATCTGCTTTTTAAAAGTGGTATGAGGGGCTGAAATGGAATTAATGCTTTTTCACCAAAATTTGACACTAAATATTACATCTGCTTTTTAAAAGTGGTATGAGGGGCTGAAATGGAATTAATGCTTTTTCATGATTGGTTTTCAGTCAATAAAATAAGCAGATGTAATCTTAGATGTCAAAATGTGGTGTCCCTCTAGTAATGCCCTTGTTCTGCTGGAACAGCCCAATTATTATCTGTGAACAGTTTAATAAAATGTTATGTTAGACATCAAAGTTCTAAATAATATTCGATACCACCTAGAAACCGAAAGTTACCGGAGCCGAAGCCGACATGTAGCCGACTCCTGCTCCTTTTTCCTAATTTTTAAATTAGTTAAGGTACTCATTATTAAATAATTAAAATACTGATTTGCTATTAATAAGGGGGAAATAACTATTGATGTTGGGTGGGGGAACAGAGACTGTTGATGAAAAATGGGAGGAGGTCCCATGTGATGGGCCAATATGAGATTGCCCTACCCTCACCATGAACTGGGCCCACATGTGGAACGTTAGACGATGCTGTCTGCCACGTGGGCAACACTGGCCCTACATTGTCGCTCCTCCCTCAATAACTAACCATTTCTAAATTTAGTCCTCCCAAATAATTTTAAAAAATTAAATGTCCTAACTGTAAATTAATAAAATATATTCTCCTCTATCTCTCTCAAATAATGCCTCACACCAATCTAATTAATGTTACTTGTCAGCAACCTATCTATGAGTAAATTTTTTTTTTTTCACAAAATTACAACATTACCGTTTTAAGAACCCTAGGTTTTGTAATGGGCTATTCAAGTATGGGCCCCTCACATAAGGGTTAATCTTTTGGGCCTACCTTCTAATAACATGGAGGACCAATGAGGCAGTACAAAAAAACTGTGAAGCATTTAATCCTCAACTTGTTGTTTGTATAAGTTTGATGTGGCACAATTTAAAACCTTAAATCCTTAATCCTCAACTTGTTGTTTGTATAAGTTCGACGTGGCTTAATTTATAACCTTAAACTTTCTTATAATGTGGTTATTTTCTAGTGCCATGAAAAAGAGAAGAATAAGGACCGAAGATCAATCATTTACGATAAAGAGTACTCAAATATTCTAAATGCTGCACAATTTTATATTTTGAACCAATAACAACGACGAGGACAGCTCCTAACTCACATTGAGCCAAGGCATGTGTTGGTATAAGCTTTTTTTTTTTAAATTTTTTTTTTTCTAACAAACTTATATAACCTATGTTTATGAACAATTTTGATTTTTTTTTTTAAGATAAAGTAATATAAGATCAATCTCAGACCCGACATATTTGACATTTTTTAAGGAATTTTTATAAAGAAGAAAAAAAAAAGATGATAAAAGTCATGAAAGATAACATGACCCCACATTTGGAACATGACACATGGCACCTTTCTCCTAGAGTATATGTATAGTCTACCTAACAAGTCTAATCCTTCAAAGAAGACTATTTTGTATTTCATTCCAATTCTTCCAATGATGTGAAAGTTCTTGAAATTCAATGTGGCCAAGCCCATGTGTAAAAACAGTTTGGGTGGGATTAAAGCCCAACATTTGAAATTACTCCAATCCAACAGATATATTTATTTGAAATTTCCAAATGTGCATTATAAGCTAAATCAAAACTATTTAAATTTGGGACCACTACAATGATGATGATGATTATAAAATAATAGTAGAAACAAAACAAAATTATTATAGTGGTAGTTACAAAGGCGAAGACGAAAACATGACAATGTCGACAACATCATCAATAATAATAATAATAATAATAATAATAATAATAATAATAATAATAATAATTTAACATGAGTTTTGTCCAGCCGGTTTAAGCTCAAACCCATGTGAATGGAGGGCCTTAAGGCCCTTAAACCATTAAACCTAACATGGAATTAAGATCAACTAATTAACTTAAGAGGAAGGTTATTGCACCCCCTCTTAGAACGCTCACTCATGTGGGGATCATACGCAATGTATCTAAGGACTGATTTTTTTAGAAGATATTCTCCTCACTATGTAAATCATCATATTTAAAAATTGGTTTGTTCTAAAATTTTTAATCCCTTCAAATTACTTCTTAAAAATTGGTAAATATTTGACCCCTCAAATAGTTACTAATTTTTAAAGGTTAATTTGAAAGGAGGTTAGAAGTTTTAGAACGAACTGATTTTTTAATATGATGATATAAATAGTGAGAAGAACATCCTCTAAAAAAATCAGCTCCTGGATGCAGATATCGCATGCAGACCCCACAGGAGAGTAGGGATGGCAACGGGGCTGGGCGGGGTCGGATTTGCCTCCCCCATCTCCGTCCCCATCACTATTCGAGGCAGGGCGGG
>MVGT01004390.1:32724-62877 GCA_002174775.1 Macleaya cordata | reverse complement strand
ACTATTTGAGGGGCCAAATAGTTACCACTTTTTAAGAAGAAATTTGAGAGGGTTAAAAGTTTTAGAATGAGCTGATTTTTGAATACGATGATATACATAATGAGGAGAACATCCTCTAAAAAACTTAGCCCTTAGATGCATCATATGTGGGCCCCATATGAGGGGGTATTATAAGGGGGCGTTCTAAGAGGGGGTGCAATAACCTCCCTCTTAACTTAATATAACACTTATATAAATTAAGCTAATTAAGACCCATGCATTCAAAATACATTATTGTCAGTTATTTCTGTTGGGAACAAAATGTTAATTGAGTCCAATAATGTATATTAATTGAAGGTGAATACATGGTTTCATTTTATTTTTTTCCATAAAGACATAAATAGATGATGCTTAGGTTAGTTGAAAGAGAGTTCTGATTATTTAATTATAAAAAATTAAAACACCAGGAAGACTAAGAGCACATACATGCACGAAAACAAGAAGATAGAATGCCAACGAATTAGGGCATCCCATTCATTCATTAAATTCTCTCTCTAGTTAGCTCCTTTTTATATATATAGTTTAAACAACAAAATTAAGTTCATTGCATCTATCCTAGCTAGCTTATTCTCTAATTTTACTTAATTTTTTTTTTAAAAAAAGCCCACATAATAAAAGCTACAAACAATTAAACTAAATCAACTGTTTACTCATAATTTCATGCAATACATTGTCACATGCACCCATATTGCCCATCTTAATTAATCCTTTATATATATATACATTTATAATTTCTGAAAACTGTCTATTTATGAACTACAAATCATAAACTTAGATCCCAAACTACCAATCAAAATTTTAATAAGACTTTTAGAAATCTATCAACAAAAGATGCTCACAGAGATGAACAGTACTTATATAAAATATTTTTTGAGGACCTCTTATACAGTGGTCATGGCTTCTGTTTGTCTTGGTGGGTGGGTGGGGCCCACACCATTGAAAATCAGAGGAGAAGATGCGTCAAAGTGTCGATCAGGGAAGGGGACATATATGATCAGAAAAAATTAAGTCCCATTTAGGGTTTTTTTTTGAGAGCTGCAATTGAGATTGACCCATTTATCAATATCATCTTTCTTTTTCATTTCGATCCATAAGGCAGGTTAGTGGATAATTGGTAAAGTCTATGCAGGTTTTAAACTTAGGTGTAAATCATTCAACTCTCAATGATTTTACATGCCATGTCAGTTGAAAGGCGCCTCCGAGTAAATTTAATACTTAGGCTCTGCTTGGTATGAAGAGAAAATTTACAGAATACAAATTATTACAGCTGTGGTAATGGTAGTTTGCATGGACAAACAAGGCCATAGGTATCCTAACTAGCATAGGAATACCATACCAAACAGCTTTTGACTGAGAATACTGCAGATGCAAATTTTTCCTGCATACCAAGTAGGGCCTTAGTGTTGCAGGGGGTGTCAATGCACATACCATTCTACGGACCCGATTGTCCGATTAGCCTTAGCTGAATATGGCTACGTACATTTTCATTCTAGAACCAAAGTTATTGTAAAGATTTCTATAGGAGTTGTTGTACGTTTAGCATTATTATTAAAAAAAAACCTGAACTTACGAGAACAAATCAAATTTATTTTCCGGTTCCAGTTCTACCTATTTGAATAGGTACTAGTAAAAACCAACTTATTTATTAATTTTTGATCTCAAGAGAACCTATTAGCTCGATTCTGAAACGGCTTATCTATGAACCAAAAGGCGATGGATGAGAATTAAAAACAGTTGCATATAATAAAATCACGGTTTTTAAGTTGCTTGACACTCAAAGTACTAGAACCGACCCGTCAACATGGAACTTGATCTTTCTTTTTTCCTTTTTTGGGAAGATGAGGAAGATGGCCCTCCTACCAAACAAAGACTGAATTGAGTTTGTCCTTTAAAGTTTAAACCCCCTTTTTAGTTTTGAAAGGTCGCTCTAACTTGTCTTCTAATCAACCTTTTAATTAATTAATTATTTAATTAATTCTATAACAACTAACTTTAAAAAAAAAAAAAATTTATTTTGATGTTTATGCTTTGTGTGACTGAACAAATCATATTTTATAAGCTATTAATTTATTTGTTAACCTAATTACTTGATCACATATAAGTATTAAATTTCACAGAAATTTTATACAATTTGATGGTAGGAAACGTAACCTTAGCTGTGCGGCTGTGCCTTACTTTTTCGTGTACATTGGCTTGCTACTCAACCGACCATAGTTAGTAAGTTCGCAAATGAATTATTCAGAGAGTATATGAAAAATTAGATATAATGGTTGTCAAACATATTCCCAAATTTTTATTGATTTTTTTTAATATTGAATCCAAATTATACATGAATTATTTGATTTTTCAAATTTCAAACTGAATTTCGCTTCTTCTTCTTCTTCTTTTATTTTTTAATTATTGTGAATCCTAATAACTTGTTTTTTGTTAACTATGGGCCGGAATTGAATTGAGATTAGCAAGTCCATTGGGTCCTAATTGGCCCAGATCCAGAACCCAACACTGTTGAAGCCCAGGATAGGCTAGGGCTGACCAACAATGCTCAGTGAGAAAGAAAAGGAGCAGCTTAGCTCAAATAGGGCAAGGATGAGCTTGAACAAAGTTGTTGGGCCAAGTTCAGGATGACCCAAGAGGAATTTAAAGAAAAAAAAAATTCAAACAAAATAATAACTCAAAATCAATCTCCATCAGGTAATGTAAAATTTCTTTAGGAAGATGCATTCCATGAATTGCTGTCACAAAGAATACATATTCAGTTAGTGATCAATGATTAAGAGGTTTCACATTTGTGTTTTACCCTAAAGAGCTCTACCCAAAGACCAATTGCCAAGATTATATTGCCTTTGTTTTCCTACTAACTAACAAGATCAACTTATCTACCAACCTCCCATTTTTCCAACAGAACAAATTTTCTCTTAAGAACTCAATGCCACAACCTAGTGCAGAAACTGTTCCGAGGAACGGGCTTCTGTTCATTGCAGATTTCGTCCATGAAAGTATCGATAAGCTGATCTGCTAAGCTCGAGGGATCATCAATCAGGGTGTCCACAAATGCACTCACCACCCTCCTCTCTTGCATTGTCGCTTTCAAGCTGAACCAAGTCAGAAACTTCACCCTGAAATCCTTCTCCATGTGCCCTTCGCGTTCTAACCATCTGATCACTCGTACACAGTACTCATAGTTGCTCTCCGAATTTTGCTTCTTACCACCAGAGCCTGGTACTTCATGGGTCCCATCAGATTTGGATGGTGTTGAAGGAGGAACAGATGTGGAGCCCATCAAATGTGCATCTTCCTTGGTATTATGCGGTAAATGGCACTCATCATTCTTGTTGATATCATCCAATAAACGAAGCTTCGAGTGATCGTCACTGTAGGCTAATTTATTGTCACTTGAGTTTGTTGAATCCTTCTGTGAGTTAGATTGAACCATCAAAACGTCCCCTTCTTTTCCATGCTCTCCGTATAAACCTGAATTAGAGCTTACATTTGGTGCTTGAGTGATGTAATTAGCTTCCCATACGCCCATTTCTCTCGTGCTATTAAACATAGAAACCCTGAAGAAATACTCTGTTGAAGGATCAAGATCTGATATTACAAATCTCTTCTGTGGCCTTAGTACAAGGTAAGCTGGTTTTTCCGGATAGTCCATTGCAGTAGACCTTCGATGCCAGAGTCTACAGCCAAAGGAATCTCCGAACAGCTTGTCTTTATATTCCAATACAACAACCACAGAGGTCGGTGAGGCTTCTTCGAATCGGATATTGCAACCTGACCATAATTACTAATTAAGAAACATACAGGAAAAATTCAAGTTTTAAACACGCTCAAGTTCAGAAATTGAGAGAGAAACCAGCTTACTTAGTGGGCCTTGTAGATAAGTATGATCAGGATTCACGCCTGAAAACATAGAATCAATGGATTCTACAGCAGAAGAGCACAGCTTCTGAACCTCAGCTCCACAAGAAAGCCTGTTGACAATTCCACGCGCCATCTTTGAGGAAACTTGGTCTAGAGGTCCCACTTCTTTTTTGAGTTTCTTCACAGCAGTATCTAGAATCTTCTGCTGTTCTTTGTACCGCTCGGTTCCTTTGAGAATCTTATGGCTCAGGGATAATCGAAGACACAGGATATCCACCCGTCTAGCATCCTTGGCAATGATCAATTGTTTCCGCAAGCTTCTGAAGGAAACAAAATTGGATTTTCAGCTCAAGATCCAAGGATAACCATTTGATGTTGTTTTAATTTGTTAACTTCTTTCTTTTTCTTTTGTTGGTGCAATGTTTGAAACACTAAGGTTCTCTTCCTACTTTTGACCTCAGATTAACAAGTTTTCATACAGTTCAATAACTTCCAATGTTTATTAGTAAGTGAAAAAAATAATCTACCAGACTCAAGAAAAAGGTTATTACCCCATCAATTCGTTAACTTTTCCACAAGAGACACAATAGAAGTCTCCATCTAACTTTGAATAGCCCCCATTCTTCGTAATGCCAGCCCCTTCATGCTTAAGAGCACATTGCAAGTGGCACGACATCCCACAGGAATCATCCTGGTTAGGAGGATCGGAACTGCAAGTTAACCATAGACTAGGATCTTTGTTATCATCAAAATGGTAACAGATACAGCAAGAGCATCTCTTACAAAATGCATCCCATGGCGTTAAAGTAGCTCTACAGGCAAGATTTTGGCAGAGCAGGGTTTTGAATTGCTCTTCTCCACTGTTCTCCAGAGGGACATGATCTGAATCAGTGACTAATCGAACTGGGTGCTCTTTCTTTCTTTGCCTTTTAAACCCACATAAAGTTTTGGCTGCCGAAAGAGGAGTTGTATTATCGTCACGTTTTTTCGTTTCAGACTTCTCAGAAACTAACTTGAGGAGATGCTCTATCATTCTGGATTTTGTAAAGCCAGTGTATTTCCTTTCTTTTCCCATTTCAGCACAGATAATTTCAAGAAGCTCTGGTCGACTCCAAGAGCGAAGGATTTCAGGAGCATCTTTTGACCATTGAGCAATTTCATGAACCAGTTCCCGTTTCTCTTCTAAGCTAAGCTGACTACATTTCGCAGGATCAAGCACGAAACCTGGAAAATGGGAAAGCACAGTCAAGGGAATGTTTTGTCTGTCAAAAGAAGAGCAAAGGAAGTATACTGACTATATGTATGAAATGATAATTGCCACCCTATCTCACTCAAAACAAGCATTTGGCAATCATAAAACATATACTCAAATAGAAACCTAGCCCAGAGCTTCAGAAGTTTATTTTTAATTCAGTATGCGGGCTAAACTCCGAATAGTTTTCAAGATCTCTCTTTTACACGTAATTGTTTCATCTTGTTACTCTGTCCTTTTTATACATAGGTGTTTCTAATCCATACCAGACACATGATGTAATTAATGTTGTGGAAAACCGCACCTTTAATGATCTTTGAATCTTGAGATTTGAGTTGAACAAACAAATGATATAGAAATGCTCAGTCAAGGCATATATCTTATGTGGAAAACCCCGAAACAGGAAAAGAAAAAAAAAATACCACGGGCAAAGACACAACTGATTCAAAGACTTGTAATGGTGAATACAATGAGAGATCACCCCTCTCAATACCCTCACCCTTACATAAAGAACCCATGAAGCACAAGAAACCAAAACCCCAAGGTTTACCTCTCTTAATTGTAGGATGCACATGGTTTTCCCCAAACCCACACATGCAAAACTAATAACCACGAGCCAAATATTACAATTAAGGCATCTCTGCTGCATTGGCCTTTACACGTTAAAATTGGAATGTTGATCCTTAAGACTCGAAGTACACTCCTATAAACATGGGAGATATGTATATTAGATTACGAATCATTTAGACATTAGAGGGTCCGTTATCACGTTGCACAAGTTTTACTGTGCATCTCAAAATGCTCCTTCCATCCTGCAGACCCATCATTCCCGCGCTTATTCCCCTCCAGAAAACAAAGAAAAGGAGAAAGAGTGTGCCCATAGCTCATAGGTCTATGCTCACTCATTTAAATACAAACTTTCAAGGAGAAATTGGCCTACATTTTATGGACAACATCAATGATGTTTTTTCTTACCTGCCCAACACTAATGGTGCTTAAGATGCTAGAACTGTTGCTAGTTTATTTTAATGAGGAAACCTAGGATTCTTTATAGACAATGTTTAATATTTCAGAGTTTCTTTTATGAACTCTAAGCAAGTGAAGTTTACAGAGTCTCGTAATATCCATTTCTGTCTATGGAACACCTAAAACAACTGGTTTTTTATGTTATAGAATTTACAACTCCTTACCAACCATAAAATCTACACAAGGAAAGGAAACATGAAGAAAAACATTTTTTTTAGGGGAAAAGAGTGAGAATTTATTGAAACACGAATTGGTTATGGATTCATCACTCACACATTATTTAAATCTTTACATGGAGACCTGATCGTTGCTAACCTAACACAAGGACTAATTTTTCACTACGTCCCATCACTAAAATGCTAATTTTACATTATCTAAACCAATACAATGAGGACTATTTTCAACTTACCTATTCAAACTATAGACACCCCACTAACTATCGACATCCATCAAAATTTACGCTGAATAAGAGATGATCAGGAAAACTCAGTGACATTGGCTACAAATGTTTTTTTCTATGCAAAACCAAAGGAAAGCTATAAAAACTAGAAATAAAAGTTAAATAGTAACATTGGCTGTAAAACAAACAGAAAACCCACATGCAACTTAGTAAAGCATACACAATACTCACATCAGATTCTCAATAATGCAGCTACATTGCTACAACCAAGGGAGAAATTGAAAGATTAAAACTAAAATAACAAACCCTGATGAGACTAAGTTTAATCCAACATTACTACTATACATTTTCAGAAAAAGTTTAATAAACGACTGCAAGTAATGGGAGAAACAGGAAAAATAAAGCCATACAGAGAGAGAGAGAGAGAGGGCAGGAACAAGTAAGAATGACAGTGAAAGAGGAAAACCCAAGATAGAAACTAACCAGAGAATACTGAATCCATGGCTTCACAACCCTCCTCTGATTTTCCCATAGGAATCCTGGAAATCCCACAACCCGCACAAAAGAAAAAAGGAAAAAAAAAAAAGAACCCTCCTTTTTCAAGTGAAACTGAAAAAGGAGAGAAAAAAGAAGAGAACTTGTGGGGGGGAGTCCAAAAATCAAAGCAACAATGGAACTAGAGGAGTAAAAGAGAAGAAATCCATATAAAAAAAATTGATAATAACAATAAAAATAACAACTTTGTTATAAAAGGGAGGTTAAAGATTGTCAGATCTGGTGCTGCTTCCGAGCAAATCGAACGGCCCATTGAGTTTTTTGGCATTTTCTGAAAAAATATATATATATATATATATATTTTTGCTCTACCAGCTACCCGACGTTATATATCCAAAACAACCTTACTTACCTTGTTCCAATCAGACTCTTCTTTATATGGGTAGAAAACCACACAATCTAAACGGTAGATGTCAATCCTTACCATCATCCCTTCACCATAAATCATTAAATGGTTATGATATATGATTTTGCTTAAGAAGCACATCCGATTTATCTTTAAAATCATCTCCAATACAAATGTGTTCAGTTAATGTGAAGATGATGTAATATATGAATATAAAGACATCATTTAAGTTCATCCTCTTGTTCTATAGAACATCAAGAGGATGTCTTCCCATCCTAAGCAACAAATCTTATTAAAGATATTATTACCAAACAAACAAGGAGAACACATTTGCATTAAAGGGCATTACTACAGGGACACCAAATTTTGACACCAAAGATTACATCTGCTTATTTTATTGATTGGAAACCAATCATAGCAATTGCTGAAAAAATATTAATTTCATTTCAGCCCCTCATACCACTTTTAAAAAGCATATGTAATATTCTGGTGTCAAATTCTGGTGTTATTCTAGCAAAACTATGCATTAAAAATGCTTTTTTCTCTTCAACTTAAATTGTCGAGATTTTTTCACTACGTATGAAACAAGTTTCAAGATGATGTCTTGATAGCCATGCCACATAGGAAACAATGCACTTTTGCATTGGCGATGTTTTTAGAACCTTAAAATTTGTTCATTTGAGTAAAACAATCTTTTTCGTTTTGGACTTTTTATGGTGGAAGTCGTTTCCTTAACCAAAATTTCTTTCTACAAAACTTTAATATTGTGAATTTCTCATTTTTAATCACTTTATTTTTTTATTTCTATTCTTGTGTTTTTTCAAAAAGCCATTTAGGCTCTATTTGATACACTATGAATATTTGCAAATGTGATAATTTACGATTCAACATGTGTTTCTAGGTAATTGATGAGGGCATCTAATAATAAATATTTAGTGGTATATATTTGCAATTGGCCTACAAAATAAGTAATTTGAGATTTTTTATTTGTTTATTTCTAATTTATCAAATTTTAATTAGCACATACAAAAACTGTGAATTTTCACATTTACGAATATTCAAAGAATTCCAATCAAGGCTTGAAAAGAAAATAAGATAAAAGAATAAGTATTTGATGTCTCTTTAAATTGAGTCACTTAATCACCATTAAACTTCAACCAACTTTCGAGGGAGTTAAAAGTTGCATAGAATAGTGCGGATGGTTGCGGATCAACTATAATTTTAAGGTGCTGATATTAGGGAAGTTGAATTGGTTAGTGGGGGAAGTTAAAAAAATGGGCTTTAAGCCCAAAATCCATTTTTTAGTTTTGGTTAAAGAGGAACCGAGCTCTTCATGTAATTCCATTTACCAAAAATACACTCAACTCCTACCACTAGGGCTGTCAATGGATATTCGAAAATCCGAATTCGATTCGAATCCGTATTCGAAAATTTAAAAATTATCCGAAATTTTCAGATATGGATTCGGATTCGGATAATTATTTTCGGATAATTAGATTTTCGGATTCGAATTCGGATAGTGAGTTAGATTATCCGATAATATCCGAATCCGATATACATACACAATGCTGCCCTTTTATACAAAAAATAATGCCTATATCATTATTCATTTATTAACATATATTGATGGTATGAGACATTGAGATACACCATATCAAACCTTAAGTTTAAAAGTAAAACCCCCTTTCTAGCTTCTTTTAAATCTACCGAATGTAACCCCTTCTGAAACTTTTTTTTTGATCAGATAACCCTTTCTGAATCTCCAAGCCAACTTCAAGCTCCGTCCAGATCTGAGGCTTCATTGCAGTACTGCTCCGTCCAGATCTGCAAAGGACTAGTACTTCTCTGTCCAGATCTGCTAAACCTCTTTGAAAGACTGCTTATCCGGCCAGATCTGCAAGGTAGAGAGAAAGTTGCAGGGTTGAAAAAGAAAGGGTTGTTGGTTAAGGATGATTTACCCTGGCCTGATCTTGCTCTGCATGTTTTGAGTTGGTGATATTAACGGAACCAAGCATCTGTTCGAGTAGCTCATCTCATCTATGCGATTAGAGATATAAACTCTTTCTCATTCTATTTCAAATCTAGGATATGTTTGATTTTTTTTTTTGAGAAACAAAAGCCCTAAATTAGTCTGCGTATCATCTCTTCCTCACCTTTTTTTGGAGAAAATATTCAACGATTTATAGTGAAAGAACGAGATGAGATCTATTTTATGTATTTTGTTGAGGATGGGGAAAAAAAAAACGAATGAAAAATCACTAGAAATTTAGGTAAAAATTTAATTTGAGGTTTTTATCGGTCGAATTCGGATATTATCCGATATCCGATAACATTGTCGGATTCGAATTCAAACAACAAAATTAAACATCCGTCGGATATCGGATCGAATTCGGATATTGGAAAAAAATTTCGGATTCGAATTCGGATATGACCACATCCGATCCGATAAGCTACCGTTTACACCCCTACCTACCACCATCACTATCTCCATTATCCACCGCCACCTCCTCCACAAAAAATACACCACATTGTACTAACATCATTTTCCCCATCATCCCCACCACTAGAGTGATAGAGAGAGAGAGAGAGATCCAGAGGAGACCTCAAATTAGATATCCTTTTCTCTCCTCTCGATCTCTCTTTAAATTGTTCTCTCTTTTGAAAGCGTTTAGGTATAAAACCAGGAGTATGATAGAGTAATTTAAAACTAAATACAAAACAATATTATGGAGGTGCGGGGAATCGAACCCCGTGCCTCTCGCATGCGAAGCGAGCGCTCTACCATATGAGCTACACCCCCAATTGTACTTGAACGATCATTAGAAAATATAAAATAAGTAAAAACGCATCCATAAATATTACACAGACCGTCGATTCTGAAATAATTCCACAACTGTTTTGTAAGATGTTAAGAGGGAAAATGTACCAGCTAGCTAGCTGGGCGTTGGCATGTTGTTTCCCACGTTTACAAAAAAAAAAAAAAGAAAAAAAAGAAAAAGTTGTCTTTGAATGTGACAGCATGAGTAAAGTGTTTTAAGTTACTTTATATAATTAAGCAAACAATATTATGAGTGGAGAGTGAAATAACTAATATTGATTGAATTAATTAGGAAATAATTAATACTAATTTAATAGTTCCTATATATATTGATATAATAAGTATTTTATAAAAGGTTTTACTATATAAAAGAAAATAGACATTTATTTCATCATTGATTTTTAATCAATGAATTAAAAAATTTAGAATGTGATGATTTTTTGTAAAAATTATTTGGGTGATGCTAGAATGCCCGCAAATTGTGCGGGAATGGTCTACCGCATGAAGTCGGACGATTTGGATTGTATTGAGATTTAGAAAAGATTAAGTTTGAGATGAGATTCAAATCACAAGGAGATAATGACCTTAGATTGGAATGGGGGATGAGAATACCGCATAAAATGCGGCATTCTAGCATTATTCAAATTATTTACATGATGAAAAGGAGAACATCCGTCTAAAAAAAACTTAGATCATCTAATGTGGCTACACAAAATAATAAAGTAAAAAATCATGTAGGAAAAAAGAAAAGAAAGTGCAAGCGGATATCTATACTCATAGTAATATACCAACTATTTAGCTAGCTAGTATACCTTTTATTGTTCAGTTTTCTTTCAAATTAAGGTAGCTTTTTATAGGATTTAGGTTGGACTGCTTTGAGTTAGCTAGGTAGCCAATATATACGAGCTGAATAAGTACAAATACAACAACTCGTACGAGTATATAACAATCAGTACAGCAAGATTCCGCCAATAGATGTTTGAATTTCACACACCCTCGTAAATTATCCCCATTTTAAATTACGTGATAATAGCCCAATGTGATGCATCTTGCTGGAGGAGTTATTGTAGCGACGGTTGTAGCTTTAGAGGGTGTTTGGCAACTATAAGTCAAAGTGCTTATGCTTCTTATAGAAGCACTTCTACTTTTGAGAAGTCAAAAATTACCATAAGTTTGTATGGTAAAGCACTAACTTATTAGTTTGTTGGAGACCATTAATTATTTAAGATAGAAAAAGACAAATAAGTCATTTTATTTTTGCATTCCATATATGCTTTTCTACTTTTTGACTTATATAAATAGAAAAGTTACTTATTATTGTGTTGCCAAACACCCTCTTAGCATTAACTATGCAGCATCCACCTCATCAATTCATGCATGCCATGAGGTAAAACCACCCAATGGATGATTGCCATGTGTATTGAAAAATATGTTTTATTTGATAGTTCTTTTTTTAGCCTATGTGGGTAGCAGCTAGACCTGGCAAAATTAACCCTAACCCGCCAACTCGGCCCTAACCCGACCCTAATAACCCAGTTCTAACTCGATCCTCCAATTAAACGGGTCGAGCTAGGGTTGTGATTTTTCAACCCGCCAAAAATAGGGTTGGTTTGTATAGCCAACCCGCCAACCCGCCTAAGCAAGTATTTATTAAGATTTTGATAAAATCATTTTGATTCCACTCATTTTCTCTCTATATAAAACTTTATTGAAGTCTTCATTAAAGCTCCATTTTAATTTTATTTGTTCTCTATTAATTAAAACTTATTTCTTCTCCATCTTAATTAAAACAATTAATAAAAATCAAAACAATAGAGAAGATTAATATAATTAGGGTTATTAGAGTTATGGGTTAGGGCTAGGGTTGGAGAAATTGACCCGTTTAATAAACGGGCTAGGGTTGAGTCTTCTTAGCTCGAAAATCCGCCAACCCTAACCCTAGCCCATTGCTAGGTCTAGTAGCAGCCATTGGGTGGTCCACCATCTAAACCGAGGACCTGGCGGTCTTCCTAGCAAAAGAGCATGAAAGTCCAACTCTGTACAGTTAAAAAAAGTTAAACCAAATTAAACAACAAAAATATTTCACCATCAATCATCAATTCATGATCATCATCCTTGCTGCCACTGCTAGCTACCTGGCTAGCTCTCCTGTCCTACTCCAAATTAAAACAAAAAAAGGTTTGCATCTCCAAGACTAGCCAAAGTTCCAAAAGCTTTCAACAAAAAACTTACCTAGTTCAATCCGATCAATTAATTATACCCAAAATTCATCGATCATACATATATATATATGCTAGACTTCGATTGATTCATCAAGCTCGGACGGGGTTGGATCTATCATCTGTAAATTAAGTGAGAGATGGATGATACTAAACCACCGGAGAAGGTTTACGTGGCCGTGGGGAACGATCTGCAAGAAGGGTTGGGCTCATTAGGGTGGGCACTGAGGAACTTGAGTACTTATCAATCAATATCCATAGTAATTCTCCATGTTAATAACAGTTCCAAGCAGGATTTTGTTTACACCCCATGTAAGTTATTCTCTACATCAAAATTAATTTTATTTTAGTCATGAGTTTAATTTAATTTGTTATTAATTATTTCAACTTGTTTAATTATTATTATTATTATTAATTTTGTTTTTCCAGTTGGAAAGCTTCCTTCTAGTTCTGTAAATGATGAGATGTTGAACGTTTTAAGGAGGTCTGAGCAGGAGAAGATTGATAAATTACTCTCCAAATTCATAGCTTTCTGTACTACTTGCAAGGTTAATTAATTTGTTTAATTTCTTCTTTCAAATGTTTAATTATTGATTTATTAGTTAATTTCCCCTCTTTAGGGTTTTTTTTTTTAAAGAATATATCAAAATTTTATATTAATTTAGATGGTAATTAATTAATATTTAATTTGGTGTCTGAGAACAGTAACTTAATTTAATTATCATCTTAATTCTTCTTTGTAAAATACTACTGACAAAAATTGGTTAAATTAGAGATCAATGATTTCTGAACAATTTTTTCTCTTTTTTTTTTTTAAAGATATCCCATCTTCCTGTGTGATAAGTATTAGTGACAGTTTTTTTTTTTTTTCTGATAAAGATTATTAGTACTAACAGTTTTTAATTATTAATCTTACCCATATATGTATATGTTAATAATAGGTACCAGCTGAAGTTTTGAAAATTGAGAAATCCGATGAACCTGTTCATATTGTTATCCTTGGATTAATGTCGAGCCTTCGGATTACCAAATTGGTCATGGGAATTACATTCATAAAATCCTTGTCCTGGTACGCCTTTTTATTTAGATTATTTCACATTTTATTTGTTGTTGTTTTCTTTTTAAGATATGGTTTGAAAATTATTCATCTTAATCTCTAATTAATGTTTAATTACTCTTTTGTGAATTGTGAATTATTAAATTTTTTTTTTTTATCGAATTGTGTCAATTTTTTTTTTAAAATTTCTTATATATATAATGTAGGAGAGGAAAGAGTTCAATTGGAGGATCATTTTATGTCCACAAGAATAAACCAGATTTTTGTGAATTATTCATAATATGTGGAGGAAAATTGGTGCATCTAAGAGAAGAAAACGACGAAGGATCGATTGCGGGGACGAATGATGAGAAAGCACTCATGGTTAGATCATCAGACAAAGCTGCTGCTGCTGCTGCTAGTAGCAGTACTATCAAAGGCTGGTTAGGGAAAATGTTAACCAACAATAATAGTAATTCTTCAACTCATTATGTTGAAGAAATAGATTACATTCCTAACGTGGCTCCATCGGTGGACCGTGATTGGTGGGAAAATTGTGCCCAAGATATTGAAAATTACTTCCAAGATTTAGTAAATTTAAATTTGGAGGAGGAGGAGGAGGCCGAAAGTTGCGAGGAAGAAGATGGTGCTCCTTCGATGATATCTAGTACTGATCCCTTGTTGACTAAGCAGGACAAAACGGATGTTTTCTTGGTGAGGATGTTTTCATCTCTTTTACAAAAAAAAATGTATCATTCTATAGATAAAACAAAAGTGCTATTGAGACCGGCTTCTAAATCTGTATATTTTTACAGATTGAGGTTGCACCCTCAATCCACCACTCATTGTGTGAAACAGTTAGATGTGAGGACCACATAAATCACAATAAATGGTGGATTGAGAGTACCACCTCAATCTGTAAAAATATACAGATTTAGAAGCTGGTCACAAAATCATTTTTGTAGACAAAATTTCTAATGATCCTAACTAAAAATCAATCATTGGATTTCGACTTAACACGGGTCCTTTTTAAATTATCCCCTTTTTCTTGTGCATTATCTTAAATTTTAGGCCACTGATATTTTCACACAACTTTTTATTAAATCTACACAACTCAAATTTATACTGTTAGTTCTACACAGTTGACAATATAAAATGATTTGCTGGTTATGTATCGCCGACAACATTAGTTTGACAGTTTTAAGTTAGGGACAAATCATTTTATAAAATTTGTATTGTAGATCCTGTTTTCAACCAGCAATTCTCTCCTGTATCTGCGGCCTATATTTTATCATTAGTCAAATGGAAGGGCCTTAGACCATAAAAAAATTGGTATGCCTTAGCGTCCATAATTTTTCTGTTTGCAAGGATTTTTTGCCAATTGCCCAAAAATAGAAGCTTAATGAAAATAAATGGCAAAAGACAAATAGGTTACTATCACGGTTCACGGGTGTCAACTTTAACTTTCCTAAATGTTTGGAGACAGCAAGGCTACAACGACGGTGACCCAATTGCATAAGGGCTAAGGCCCATGAGGAAAAAAAAAAGTAGTGCTATGCATTCTAAAATGGGTCATTTTATAGTCACCCTCCAAAATCATATTGGTAGGCCCCGGTTGTAGGCATTTCTAACCCTAGATTTGCATTTGTTATGTCATGGAACTAGCCAATAATATTTTGGGGAGTGTCTTTAAAATTTTCCTTCCAAAATTATGCTACAATTCACAATCTGCAACTTTGGTTTGGTGTATTCATTGAGGGCTTCATAATTCACAATGTGATGCACAACTTCACGTGGTCATAGGATCATGCATTTTAGCCGGGACAGAATTACTTATCTGGTGACATTTAACAATTTAAAAAAAAAAAAAAAACTTTTCCCATGACTTGAACTGTTTAATCTAAAGAAGGGAATAAGATTGAACTGATGGTGGTGAAATCGTTCAATCCCAGGATGTTTCAGATAAAATTGCAAATTTAAAAGCACAAATTGTGGAAGCCCAAAAGACAATGGAGGAGAAAAGGAAAGAAGCCAAAGCAAACATTGAAAGACGAACAAAAGCTGAACGAATCATCTCCTTGTGTAATCGAAGGGTAAGATCGAGTCATTTTCATTTCTATTCATTATCGAACTCTGCAGTTACAAATATAATTAATCGTTAATTACTCAAATTGATCATGATTACTTGTAGGCTGAAGAGCAAGAAGCACTTATGAACAAAGAGATCACAGCTCAAATTGATCTAAGAACAGAACTAGAGGCAGTGAGAGAAGAACTACATGAAGTCTCCAACGAAATCAATGAAAACAAAAGAAAGCTCAAAACCATCTTAGAACTCCAAACTGACCTAGCAAAGAAACTCCAATATTCATCCACTGCAAAATCAAGTTCTGAAACCCAACTAGAGAATGCAGTGGCTGCAAGAGAAGAGACACTCCAAGATATTGAAAGATTTCGAGATCAAAAGGACATTTTGCGTCGAAGGATTGAATTCTGTAGTGAAATAGAAGCTATAAACTTAACTACCATATCGATCAATCTTAATTACAATTACAGGGAGTTCAAGGTTGACGAGATCAAGGTGGCCACTAATGATTTCTCGGAATGTATGAGATTGAAATCGAGAGGTGGTGTAGAGACGAGCGTCTTTAGAGGTAGACTCAACCATACATGTGTTGCAATTAAATATTTGCAGAATTCACTGAGCAAGCTGTCTCAAGAAGAATTCCAATTCAAGGTAATTTTGATTCTTATACATGTGCTAATGTTAGTAGGTAGCACATTTATTACATATGTCCCAGATACTGGAATGTTAGGTTTTGACAAAAAAAAAAAAAAAATCTGGTTTATAATTGATTGCAATCAGAATGATAGTTTACAGTCCGCTAATAAATAGAAGGGCCATGTAATAAATGGCAGGGCCAATTTAGCAGCCTGTAAACCATCAAAATTGAAATGATTGCAATCAAAGGATATAAATTTTTGTCAAAACCTAACGTCTCAGAACGCTGACCCTACCCTTCTTAAAAATGGGTTTTGACTCGATCTTTGTTTTATGTATAGATGGCGCGGCTGTACCAATTACGACACCCGCATGTAATCACCATGATGGGTGCTTGCTCTGAGCCAAAATGCATCATCTACGAATATATGCATAACCGTAGCTTACAAGAGATCCTTTTCTCCTCACATCCAAATCGAACTCTCAAATGGGCCACTCGCATTCGGATTGCAGCCGAGATTTGTTTGGGCCTGTACTTTCTCCATTCAAAAAAGCCCAGGCCCATTTTCCATGGCAATCTTCACCTTTCCAACATTCTCCTTGATCGTAATCTCGTGGTCAAGATTACTAATTTTCAACTCGAGGGGTGCGAAGATGAGTCAACGGAACTTCAATCTGACATCTCTGCTTTTGGAGTTTTAATGCTGCAGCTTCTGACTGGTAAAGAAGGAGTAATTAGGTTGGTTGAGGAGGTGATTAGGGCAGTGGAATGTAGGGTTTTGATTGAGGTTATGGAGGATGAGATGGCAAGAGAATGGCCGTTGGATTTAGCTGATGAGTTTGTAGGGCTTGCATTGAGATGTGTGCAAGTCAGAGGAAGCCAGAGCACGGGAGTTGGAATTTATACAGTGATGAGAGAACTCGAAGAGATGAGGAAGAAAGCAGAGCAAGTGGTGGTGGATCCTGATGGAGGTGTGGGTGGAAAACAGTACTGCAGTGATGTACCGAATATTTTCCTCTGCCCTATTTATCAGGTTGGTTTTTAAAAATCTCAATGGAAATTTTACTTGCACCCAACTTTTT
Source organism: Macleaya cordata (assembly GCA_002174775.1). Lineage (NCBI taxonomy): Eukaryota > Viridiplantae > Streptophyta > Magnoliopsida > Ranunculales > Papaveraceae > Macleaya > Macleaya cordata. Next base: position 45,520 of record MVGT01004390.1, on the reverse strand, counting down.
GTGAACAATTAAAGAACATCTAGTCATCATTTAGATCATTCTTATAATAAAATTAACGGTAAAATAGATGGTTTAGAAATCAGAAAGCGTAGATTTTCACTAACTTGTGATGGAGTTAAAATTTTTAGAACATGTCTCGAAGTAGGGTGCAATCAAAATTTGTAAGAACAAAGTGAGATCCTAAAATAAAAAAGTAGGGTGGGAATAAAACCTTCCAAACTCAATACAGACCCGATCAGGGGTGGAACCAAGAATTTAATATTGATTATTTTACCTATCTCTAACATAGACTTGCCAAATAGTAATATTTTTTTAAATACAAATATATATATATATATATATATATATATTATATTATTCTGTGAAACTTGATTAATGATTCCNCCCATATACCCCATCCAAATATATATTATTAAAAATAAGCATGGAAATAAAAAATTATTCATATTTTTCATAACAAGCATTGAAACAAAAAATCAATTCTTTATCAACAAATAAAAATCAATTCATATTTTTCATATCTCATATATATATTGGCTTATTTACCATTTTAATCATGGAGTTAGATTGAAACTCATACTCGATGAATGTCTCAAATGGAAATCCGTCGATCTTATTCTCTTCTTTTATTTATTTTTCTCTTCTAGAAAGAAGTCACGATTAGGAAAAAGAAAAAGAAAAAAAAAAGAGGTTGAAGTGTCTAAACATGGTTTGGGATTGTATTTGTAAATAGTGAAAATATGTAAGGGTAAGATTGTCTTAAAAAAATATCATAATTGATTCCAGGGGAATGGGAATGGCAATCCCACCTCCCCCCACGGGATTGTTATTCCCCCTAAATGAGGGAATCTCACATTCCCGGGAATGTGATTCCAGCCTGATTCTGCGAACCAAACACAAGCTTGGAATCACATTCCTGGGAATGTGATTCCATTCCTGCAATCCAAACATGCTATGGGGGTAATGTTATATGTACTCTTTGGATGACTCTCAGGATGAGGTGACGAAATCTGCTTTCAATTTTAAAAGTTTGAAACAACTTTACACAAAGTAGATATTGCTACCTCATTCTAGGAGTCATCCAAAGAATACAAGTAGCATTATCCTAGCTATGGTAAGCTAACTACCAGGTCTGCCAATGGACACGTTAAACCAGAAGCAAACCTGACCTAGGCGGAATAGGCCTAAAATTGACTGAGCTTAGGGCTGCTCCGTTTTGGGATTTTGGTTGAGGTGTATGCCCAAGTCCGACCGGCCTGTGCCAGCCTAAGCGCGCTGCCGACCTTAGTTAGGCTGCAGCATCATTCATTTGTTTTTTTACTACATTTTGCCTTCTTATTTTGCGTGCAGGAAGTTATGAAGAACCCGCATGTGGCAGCAGACGGGTTTACGTATGAGTTGGAAGCCATAGAGGAATGGATAGGGACGGGGCATGAGACGTCCCCCATGACCAACATGAAGCTCAACCACAAACTCCTAACTCCTAACCACACCCTCCGTTCTCTCATCAACGACATGAACCACAACCCAATATTGAGTTCACATGCATGTGTTCCACGAACCATATAAGGGTCCAGTTGAGGCTATGTTACTTAATGTTTGTATAGTTCACTGGTTTTGGAGTTAAATAGTAATATTAATTTTTCATATAATATTTTTTTTTCTTTTGTGCAGAGTATGGAAACTTCAAAAAATGAGACTTTCTAAAACCTTAAGATATTAGGCTATGAAGTACGAACAGAGCCACACATATATGATACGAACTTTCTTTTCCTAAATATTTCAATACATGTCTAAATAATAATACTACGACTCTGCTTGGTATGCAGAGAAAATTTGCAGAATTCAAATTACCACAGCTGTGGTAGTGGTAGTTTGCATAGACAAACAAGGCTATAGGTATCCTAATTAGCAGAGGAATACCATTCCAAGCATCTTTAGATCGGGAATAACTGCAGATGCAAATTTTTTCTGCATACCAAGTAAGGCCTACAAGACGTGAACATGGGTTAGGGCCATGACACTTTATTTAGTACATGGTACCAAATAACATAAAGATCTTGATTCATATTCATAACCATCACAGTGTGGTTGGGTTGGCTCTATAGTAAGATTCACAAATCCTCATCCGTAACATATCATACGGTACCTACATGACGGTATGCTGAGGTTTTCACGCCAATTATGTAAAAGATTTGTGGAAGTTCAATCTTAGTCTTCCATTTCTTCTTGGCTCTACTTGCATTTGTATTAATCATAGACAAGATTATTCAATTTATTCATTGCGAAAATTGATTGGTTTTCTTAATCTTTCTTTATTTTAATTTTTTGTTTGGTTTTGGCTGATGGAGCAATTGCCTTGCCCCTTTACAATTAAAAATGAAATTTAAAAACAAACTTAATAGGGAAGCTATTAACGACGCAAAGAACACCATCAATAAACATAAAAAAAAGATGAGTTATAAACACACACAAAAAAAATACTATTACTGGGTTTAGGGTTTAGGATCAAGAGTCGAATAACAGTCACTAACAATACAAAATACTCCAATATTACTCAACCTTGTAACAAATTGCATAGGTTTCCCTCAAAAAAAAAAAAAAACAAATTGCATAGGTCCAATACTCGCAGCAAAATAGATACCATATCTCCCACCAAAAGACCTAACACACCATTGGACAGCCAATGTTCATATTTTTTTCCACAATTGTCCCGTTGTGAGACCTAATGAGTTATTGTTCAACAAGTTGGAGACTGACCACAGCCGAATGAGTCAATGTTTAATTATGTTATTCAGAACTTAGTAGTTGACAAAGCTTACCTGTATTGCGTCTTCGAAATTACCGTAATATTCATTTACATCACCAAAATCCCAAACTTAAACACTCCTTCCTTCTTTGTATTGTTGCAAGGATTTTTTAAAAAGTTAAGGTTAGAAAAGGTAAAATCCAAAGAACGTGCTTAGGTATCGCCCTTCGCGTGTATAATGAAATGAAAACCCTTAAAAAGTGGGTCAAACAATTTAAGGCAAATCGGGGACAACTAACTAATAAAAACCAGCCTGACTCAATTAGTCGTTTCCTCCTTTGGCCTTTCTGCTGCTACTTTCTGTTTATCTTTCTAGGGTTCGAAAAAAAAAAGCTCGGAGAGAAGCAGAGATCGAATCTAAAAAATCTTTATTCATCAAGTCGATCGCGCTTCTCTCTGTTAGCTTCCGAATCTGTTTCAACTTTTGACCTAATAATAATTCAAATATGGCTTCGAATTTTGCTAATTCGCTCGAATCGATCTTCGGAATCTCATTAGGATCATCAGAATACGTTTCTGAACCGATTCTTATTATCATCACAACCTCAGTTGCAGTGTTAATTGGACTTGGTTTCTTCATATGGATGAAATCTTCTACTTCTTCGAGGCCGGTTGAACCTCTGAAGCCGGTGTCGTTTATGAAAGAAGAAGAGGAAGTTGAAGTTGATCCGGGAAAAACTAAGATCACGATCTTCTTTGGTACTCAAACTGGCACTGCTGAAGGATTTGCCAAGGTTAAACACTCAATTTTTATTACTTTTGATTTCCTCATACAGAAAGATTCAATTGTTTTCTTTAGTTAAAATTTTGGTTTTTAAGTGAATTTGCTGTAATTTTGCTGCAAGTTTTTTTTTTTTTTTTGTGTGTTGATAACGCTATTGAAATTAGATCACTAAATAAGAATTACTTGAACAGCAAAATAGAACAGCTTTAGCGATAAATTTAGGAACTTTAGTATGGTATGCTTTGGATCATGAACTTAAATGTCTCTAGAATTGCTGGAATAATGCCTATAATTTGTTTAGATCTTGAGTTTGTGTCATTTAACTTAGTTTCGAGTTCAAATACTCGTCTTTTTGACTCCAAAGTGGAATAGGAAAAACAAAGAGTTTGTTAGGACGCAGGAGACTTAAATCATTGGAGTCTTGATAAACATTGAGAGAAGAGTTATCTGCACGATTTTAGTTCATTTTCTTAGCTTTTTTTACTCTTCTCTAGGCCAGTTTGAACTAAGGATTCTACTTCATTGTGGAATCTATGATGCCTCTTATCAGCTTGTCAATTGGACGTGCAATTGATACTTGGATTAAGATTCTTCTTGTTGCAGGCATTGGCAGAAGAGATTAAGGCAAGATACGAGAAAGCAGTTGTCAAAGTAATTGACCTGGTACGTATTGCATGAACTGTTGTCTGGTACACTACATCACGAAATGCTGCTGATTTCAGAAATTTTTGGCACGGGTATGGTTCTGATTTGGTTATCTTCTTTAGGATGATTATGCGGCAGAAGATGATCTGTATGAGGAGAAACTAAAGAAAGAGACTTTAGCGTTTTTCATGCTAGCCACGTAAGAAATCCTTGCTCTTAACAGTAACCTGTATTTGTTTTTGATTAGAGAGAGGTGCTCAATTATATAACGTGACCCTGATATTGCAGTTATGGTGATGGTGAGCCAACGGACAATGCTGCGAGATTTTACAAATGGTTTACTCAGGTGATTCTTAAGCATAGTTAGGTAGAATCAATATTAGGTCGTCTAATGCTAAGATTGCCATTACAAATTTCTGATGACAATGCTGGATATATTGAATTCAGGAACATGAAAGGGGAGTCTGGCTCCAGCAACTAACTTATGGTGTTTTTGGTCTGGGTAACCGTCAATATGAGCATTTCAATAAGGTATTTCTCGCTTTTCAAGTTCATTGGTTTCATTGTTTTTTAAAGTTTTCATTTGACAAAACCCTTTCTGAAACAGATCGCAAATGTGGTGGATGAGCAACTCACTGAACAGGGTATACATCCATTTTATATGCTTTTCCTATGAATTGGCCTATTTATATGATAATCATCTTAGAGTTTCGCTTTTACATGATTTTCATCTTTCTAGAGTTTCTCTTACATTCCTTACTTCTCTAGTTCTCTCATAGTCTTGTCTGTAGATTTAACTGCAGAAAGTGCTAAACTTCTTGATTCAGTTTTATGCTGATACTTGCTGCCAAAATTTGAAAATTTTTCAGTTCATTCGTGAGTAGATATTCGCAGTTCTGTTCGCATCTTCATGTAATGGGATTCATCAAAGCTTTACTTCCACCCATTTGACAGCATGAGCTTTTCTTTATCCATTGCATATTGGATTTCTCACATCCTCCATTACTCACATTCCTGAGCTTCTTGCAGCCATTGTGTCATTCCATTTGTTCAACATTATTAGACTCTAATTGGCCTTGGTCGACACCCTCACTCCTTGCCAGTCCCTATAGCGGATTCATTTTCGTACACTGTTTGTAATTTTTATCTTCCACACAGCAATTCTAGGCACCCAAACTGCAGAGTTCCGTTTGTTTCCTCTTAAATGCATTTGGTTTGTAGAATGTGGGAAAACTGTGTTTGTTTAATGTATGTGAATAATGATGTTATGTACATGAGTTGTTATCTTGGCAAGTTATCATCTGTTATTGAAGGATTCAGGTCAACGGAATTCGTGTTGCTTCTTTGATAGGTGCAAAGCGTCTTGTTCCAGTGGGGCTCGGTGATGACGATCAATGCATTGAAGATGACTTCAGCGCTTGGTATATCAAACTCTTTATGTGCTACATTTGTGGTTCATTCTGTTGTTGAGCTACTTGTGTCTTTAACTCAAGAGGATTTATCTGCGTATTTAACTTTGACCATCTGATTTTTTTTTTTTTTTTTTTTTTTTTTTTTTTTTTGTGAATATTCCAGGCGAGAATTATTGTGGACGGAATTGGATCAGGTACTCCGAGATGAGGATGGTCCTAATACAGTATCTACTCCGTATACTGCTGCTGTTCCTGAATATCGGGTAGTGATTCATGATCCTACTGTTACAGCCTTGGATGATAAACAATTAAGTACGGCAAATGGGATTGTTGCTTTTGATATTCACCATCCTTGCAGGTACTTGGAAGCGCATTTATGTACTTGTCCTTTTTGCATTTAGATTTTTAGATTAATCACTAATAGACATCATTTCTCTTACCTGAAGAGCCAATGTTGCTGTTCAAAGAGAGCTCCACAAACCTGATTCTGACAGATCTTGCATACATCTGGAGTTTGACATATCAGGCACTGGCCTTACGTGAGTTTATATACCTAATTCGGCTAATTCTGCATACTTCTTCAACTATTGTGATATGAGATATTTGTTGTCTTTCTCTAATTTCTTCTTTTGTTTGGGATCACTTCTTAGATTAGGAGGTCTAGAGTGGTATTACTTACCACAAGAATTTATTCTGCTTTGTAACTGCTGCTGAGCCTCATATTAGTTTGGAGCCATAAACGTGTTTCATATTTGTTGTTCGATTGGCGTTAACTGTTACCTTAGCATTAGTATAAACAGTGTTGTTTTATTCCCCCCAGATATGAAACTGGAGACCATGTGGGTGTTTATACTGAGAACTGTGATGAAACTGTTGAGGAAGGAGGAAAAATGTTGGGTCAACCCATGGATCTACTGTTTTCGCTTCACACCGATAAAGAGGATGGGACACCCTTGGGCAGCTCGCTACCACCTCCTTTCCCTGGTCCTTGCACCTTACGAACTGCACTGGCACGTTATGCTGATCTCTTGAATCCTCCTAGAAAGGTGATTTTAGTCTGGTTAATCATCTTTGGTTTTTTTTTTTTTTATCTAATTTTGTAATTCCTAAGGCTTGGGTTGAATGGCTGATTGTTTCTACTTCTTGGCACTTTCAGGCTGCTCTGATTGCTTTGGCTGCTCATGCATCTGTACCTAGTGAAGCAGAGAAACTAAAGTTTTTGTCATCACCTCAGGGAAAGGTGAACAAATTTTACTCCAAAAGTTTCTTTCTCTCGATTTTTGTTTTTGTTCTTTTTTTTGTTTTCATGTTGGTAGTCCCAACTCTTAAGCAACTTTTCAGGGTTCTTTCTTATTGTTTTCCTTGCATAGCATATTGGTGTACTAGTTGTTGTAGGTCCATTTAACCATTATCTTAGTTTTCCCTTGTTGTCTCTTCCAGGATGAATATTCACAATGGGTTGTTGGAAGTCAGAGAAGTCTTCTGGAAGTAATGGCTGAATTTCCATCAGCAAAACCTCCTCTTGGTGTTTTCTTTGCAGCAGTAGCCCCTCGCTTACAGCCTCGATACTATTCTATCTCATCCTCTCCTAGATTTGCTCCTTCAAGAATTCATGTAACCTGCGCCTTGGTTTATGGTCCAAGTCCTACAGGAAGGATTCACCGAGGAGTGTGTTCAACATGGATGAAGGTTGGAGTTGAGCCTTGTTCATGATTCTGATGCATTATCTCTCTCTTCATTTTATACTTAGTAGCATAACTTGATGATTTGAAAGTCCCACATAGAGAATATGTTTTGAGAGTACAATCGAGTCCCGGATGTTATCTAACATCAGCTTTATTGGATATTAATAGCATGCAGTTGCTCTAGAGAAAAGCCATGACTGTAGCTGGGCTCCGGTTTTTGTTCGAACATCAAATTTTAAGTTACCAGCCGACCCTTCAATTCCAATCGTCATGGTGGGACCTGGTACAGGTCTAGCTCCTTTCAGAGGATTTCTGCAGGTACTAGAGGAATTTTGTTCGAAGGTTTTGTGGCTTTATTGTTTTTATATGAGAAAAATGAATTTAGTCCGCTTAGTTACTTCTATCAGGAAAGACTGGCCCTTAAAGAAGATGGTGCTCAACTTGGTCCTGCAATGCTCTTTTTTGGCTGTAGGAATCGCAGAATGGTAAGCGGTCATATTTAACATTCATTCTTTCTCTCCTGTTCTTTCTATTTACCTGTGAGTCGGCTAAATAATTGACTTGACATAGCATGCTGAGGCTTTCCTAATATTGATCTCAAATTACAGGACTTCATTTATGAAGATGAACTCAACAACTTTGTTGAACAAGGAGCGATATCGGAGCTGATTGTTGCCTTCTCACGTGAAGGAGAAAAGAAGGAATATGTTCAACATAAGATGATGGAGAAAGTAAGTATGCAGGAGATACTGATCCTAGCTTGTGGTTTTCTACCATTAGTAATTTCATGACTGTAAGTTGTCCTGTGAGTGCAGGCAGCACAATTATGGAGTGTAATATCTAGTGGCGGTTATCTCTGTGTGTGTGGTGATGCTAAGGGAATGGCCAGAGATGTTCATCGGACATTGCATACCATTGCTCAAGAGCAGGTATGACTATGGTTTATAAGACTTTCATTTTCTGTTTGCACCAGCATCATATTAAGTGCATGATCTTGTTCTGCTGCTTGATTTATTATGTTATGAGTTACGACTTTCTTATAGGATTACCAGATAGCGTACAGCAAGTGATCCTGAAAGCTTTTCCTGGTTAATCCACATGGTGGTCTTAGATGCAGGGTTAGTTATGGACAGTCTGACCTGAGCCTATAGGACCATTTAACATCCTGCTTCTGGTTGTGGGGGTTTAGGAGTTGGATTCCCATTCAAATCACTATTTTGTGCGTTTTCTTTGGTACTTTTTGGTTCTATTTCAACTCTTAAAGGTGGGGTACGGGTACCTTACATTATTAGTTAGGGATTGGCCTTTAAGCACAAAACTACTGCAGCCATACGTGTCTGTCTATTATCTAATCTAAGTAGTGGACCTCTCCATCTAGAGAAGTATAGAAGTTTTTGATAGGCCGAGATTTGCTGGACTGTATAGGCTATATGGTGGTGCAGTTTATTTTGTGCTATCAACTTCACTTTGTAGATCAGTATAAACAATGCATAAGCATTAATTTAAGCATTACCACTAAACCTGGTATCTGTTTTCAGGGAGGTATGGACTCATCTGGTGCCGAGTCCACAGTAAAGAAACTCCAGATGGAAGGGCGATATCTTAGAGATGTGTGGTGATTGCCGTTCTTTCCGTAGCTGCCCGGTTTGACCCTTCTTGTATCATGTGGTGATGGTATTTAACTATTATTTATTCGCTTCAGCCCAGGCAAGCGTCCATTCCATGCTTTGCTTCCATCACAGGTTCCTAACCCGCAAGCTTAGTTCTGCTGAAAGCAAATGGGGGGAAGTTGTGATATGAAACAGCGCACATGGTTGTTCTCTTTTCAGAATGAGCAGACGTTATTTGGAGACACTGTATTTCATTAATTCAAATTTTATATTCTGAACGATGTATTAGCAAAGCTACTTTGTCAAGACTGGATAACAGGTTACTTTGTCAAAACACACCTAGTTAGGTCTCAGTGGATTTGTTGCTGGCGCTGGACGTTGGCTGCTATCAGATGATAAATAGTACGGTTTTCTATTGAAAAGATCTTTGTAAGGACACAGTTACGACACACCTTTGTGAATTAGAAGTTAGAAAATATGATTGCTTCTGTTTCAAGAATGTTATAAGTTAATCAAATTTTGTTGATTCTTTTCGTGATGATTCCAATATTTTGACTGGGTATACCCGCCCTTTCTATCATATTTTTGTTCTTCTGTGGAAGCAACCGTTGACGCCTTGTTGCTTCTGGTAGTCTCCTATAAGAGGACCCGGCTTACCTTAGCAATGTGAATGCTATTAATTGTGCTCTGCTTGATGTGCTATGGCCGTCAACATTGTTGGAATGGCAGAGCAGAGTACGATGTTTTTTGTTGTGAACTTACACCATATTCGTGCCTCTAATGAGCAAACCTGACTTGGGACTCAATACTTCACTGCTGGCTCAGTTGATATGGTCCAATTGATGGCATCTTTTTATCCAATTGAAGTGCTTCCCACCAAGACAACGTATGCGCATTAGCGCAATGGCTTTCGCGCCTTTGAGAATCTGTTGGGTTGGAAGTGGATCAGGTGAAGGGAAAACAGCACTAAGTCGACAGTGTCTCTGCCGAATCAATGTAACACCTATTTGACAACTCTTTTGTTATCCGCTAAAACTGAGAGCATTGCATCTCTCTTCTTTCCAAGCCAATGTAATTCGGAATTCTTCATGGCATTGCCAATTAAAGTATTTCTGTTAGCTCATGTTGGATTCTGTTCTGCCCAATCATCCACACAGGAGACATGAATGCTTGGAGGAAAAGAATAAAAAGACAGAAAACACAAGACACGGCATTTCCTCATTGATTGTGGTTTCATTTCCATTTTTGCTTTCAATGGACAGGGTACTAGAAAATAAACGACAGTGAACCTGTGTCAACTGTATGATCATCTGTGGCTTTTGCAATTAAAAGTTATCATGGAAAGAAAGAGAAAAAGAACTCACCAAAAAAAAAACATATCACTTTGTTGGAAAATTAATTGTTACATACATAGACCCAGACCTGTGGTGATCCGTAGTGTGGGAAGGAGGAGCCAATGGAGACTCGACTGTGCCATTGCAGACCATGTGAAGGACTCAACCGCGGTTTCAGTCAGCGGCACAAGTCCAAGGTGAAAGCAAACGAAAGGCTAATTCTTTCTTTCTCTTTTTATTTTTGCTCAGCAACAAAAATTGAATCCGTTGAACCTCATAACAACTCCAGATGGAAATTGGAAACAAATGAAACCTTGGCAACAATCTCAAAATTTCACCAATTGAGCATTCCATACAATGCACAATTACTGGTGCAAATAAGAGGCGATCATAACAAAGAAAACATGGTTAGTATAACACATTTTCTCTTGGGAACTGTCTGGCTTGTATTCCTTCTTCAATGAGAAAATTAATTTCTCTTTATCCAATCTACAAGGCACCCCTACTGATTTGGGATTTGTAGCAATGATATGTCTAGCAATTAGCTCTTACAATGACCTAATTTTTGCAACAGTTTGTATCGATTTGTCCATTGTTGAACCGCAGAATCGTTTTTTATTGAATTTCGCAATCAATTCAACCATTAATTCATCCCAGAAAATACACAGAAACAATAGTGAGAAAAAGAATCTCTCAGAGAAACTGCATAACATCATTTTGGTCATACTATATAACTTCTTAAAAAAGATTGAGAAACAAAAAACATGAAAAACTGAAACTGAGAAAATTAAAGAAAAGGTAAAGGAGTTTTCCAGATGTAAAACCCTAATCCAAAAACAAAAAAAGATCACAAATTTTTAGGAACAGAAGAAGACATCTGAGAAAGAATTAGTGCCTGTTGTTGTTCACAAAGTCGCCTTTTGAGGTAAGTTTCAAGGATTTGCATGACAGATAAGAATCGCTTCATATTCTCTAATCGGCGACTCAGCTCTGCTTCTCGAGCTCTAGCTCGTGCAAGCCGAGCTTCCGTCTCTGCTAACTCACCTCTCAGAACTTCCATCCTTATGTTCTCATCCGCCGATCGAACTCTTCTCGACGGAATCATTTCCTCCATTAACATAAATCTCTGCTGATCAAAACACATCTTCGATGTTAAAGATTGAAAAAAACAAACCCTAGATTTTCGATCCAAAAAAAAAGGATTTTGAGATAGGGTGAAAATCTTCAAGAGGAGGGAGGGAGAAGGGAGATATAAAGAAGAAGAGAAATGATGGTATTTTAATGGTGGATGGTAAAAAAGAAAATAAATTAATACTATTTGATCAAAATATCAGACCAATAATTGGTAATTAATATTGTTTTGTTAATCTGGATCGTTAATCCAATCAAGTAATCTGACAATATTTTTAAGGGAATTTATTTGGTTAATAAAGTAGCTTTTGATCGTCAATATTTTTGGGACCTTGTTACTGGTTAGTCTTACATAACAATAATGATTTTTGTACCGAGCAATTTATATAATTAATGTCATTTTTATGTGATAGGGTGAGACCTACTATTTTTCTCCTCTTAAAAATATTTTGAGTGGGTTTCCAATTTATGTGACAGTGATACCGACCATGCCACATAAGTGTCGGACTAATTTGGTCGGTCCAGAAATCACTACTCCTTACATAAACACTGCTGATATTAGGGCTCCCTAGCCCACTGAAGGAGACTCCCAAATGTTGCAAAATGATTATGGGGGAGATGAGGGGACTCCTTTCTCCAAAAACAACTATACTCCATTACTACACCACTTCACCACCATAAAGTTCATAACCACCACTTCACTATCGCCACTTTTACCACCACACCCCAGTGCAGCTACTATCACTACCACCTCACCATCACCACCCCCACTCCCACCGTCAAAGAAACTCTATAAATAAAAAAGAATCATCAAAAAATACATTTGATGAGAGTATTGGATCTTCAAATCCTATTAAAGGCTCACCATCAACCATATTCAACATAATACAATCTTCTAACAATTTTTTTTCCCATGAAATAAAGATTGAAAAATAAAAAGAAATCCTTTGCAGTGATTTCCCACAGAAATCTATCGAAAACCACATCACCATGCAGCTATACATCCCAAGTAAGCTGGGATTCATGACCGCACCTATATAATAAGTGAATTTGTTGAGTCACATGTCAATCGGGTTAATTCACATCTAGGATGCACGGACACGGACTCGAGACACGGACACGATACGACACGGACACGGCGACACGCCAAATCTCAAAAAAATAGGACTCGGACACGGCTAATATATATAATTTATAAATAATTAATTATATTTAATATAATTCATTCAACATTTTAAGTATGAATAATCCAATCAGACGCAGCTACATTCACATTTCACCATTATAAATTCATAAGTCAATTAATAATAAGTCCTAAAAGTTATGAGAATGAGTATATTAATAATAACCTCAAAAGTACTTACAACTGTCAAGTATACCAGTAGTCATCTATCTCCAAAAAACAAAACCATACCACTCATCTTTCCCCAAAAAAACAAAAAAAAA
>MVGT01004390.1:611-32385 GCA_002174775.1 Macleaya cordata | reverse complement strand
GGAGCACTGAGCAGTCACTCACAACTTCACAAGTCAAAAACAGTAAATCCCCTTCGTTGATTTCTGTAAATTTAGGGTTTAAGCCTTTAAGATCTTAGAAAGTTACAGGGATTTAATAATAGGATGGATAAAGAGAGAGATCGAAGTTAGAACATACAGCATACCTGCCTGATGGTGCGATGCAGGTCATCGTCACAAACCGAAACCCCCAAGTCCCTTCTTCTTCATTTTCTCCACAGTCTAGGGTTTGGGGGTTTTAGAAATTTCAAGCTTAAATGTTCATTTTTAGTTACCTTTAATAAAACTAAAAGCAACCAAAATGGTTTTGATTTTGTGTTATTGGGAGCATCAGATTTGATGCATCCAAATAAAAAATTCAACACTTGTGTAGTGCTGTGTTATATATTGCGTGTCGGAAGATGTCAAATACGTGTCCAATCTGTGTCAGTCCGTGTCCATAACGTGTCCAGTCAAAAAGGCACGTGGGACACGCACGTGACGTGTCGGACACGTGTCGAACACATGTCCACCACGTGTCCGTGTCCGACACGTGTCCAACACGGACACTTGACCAATTTTGCTGTGTCCGTGCATCCTAGATTCACATTGACCGATTGAAACCGATCAGTTTAGGCTAATCATGATTAAATAAGTTAGACAACATGACATTTTACAGCAAGTTTAGTGGGATCCTTAAACCCATGGATCCATGGCTTGCTAGTGGGATCCCTTAAACATCAGATCCCTTAAGGATGTGATGATTAGATGGTCAGACGAGTATTAGATAGTCAGCGCAATTATCTGATGGTTGGGCCGATCATCAGATGATTGTCCCAATTTGCAAAAAATTAGTGCGATCATCAATTCATCGCTAGAATAAATAAGTCTGTGACGTATTGGCATTGATTTATGAGTTGAGATGATGTAATGATCGCCGAGATGATCATATCATCTCAGAGATCGTCAGATGATCCTCATCCTCCAAAATAATCTCTTAAATTCTAAATGGATTTTCTCCTTTTTTTTTTCCACTATTCACCTACAACCTCTAAACCCATGGATTCATAGGTTAAGAGATTGGATTTAGGGATCCCACTACCCTTGCTTATAAGACAAGAAGGGCTCAAGTCAAATTTTCACCAACTTCCTATACCTTTAATTGACGGATTTAGAATCTAATAATCAAAGAGATCATCTTTGGAATATTGAGTTGTAATCAGCCTTTTTTTTTTTTTTTTTTTTCTGTTTTTTTTAAGAAGCTAATAAAAGTATAAAACCATCACTTTCCCAGTCCTGTAACCTGTTTTGATGTTTCCTCAACTACTGATAGCCATATCTTCCCATGGTCTTCACCATTAGATGATCATCACTGATGCATTTCAAGAGGATCATCCAAATATACGTGTAATAAATAATACATCAACCACCATACCATTGCAAATCCTAACACTAGCAACGGTCGGATGTGTTTCAACGAATCGTGAAACCATAAAGTCAAGGATGACGTACTTTAAAATTCACCCAAAACTTACCTTCTCTGTATATCGCAAATACACAAATCTCGAGGAAATTAAGATTCTGAATCATCTAATCGGCGGTTCGTAGAGTCACGTGCCATAGCTGTCCGATAATGGCGGCGAATAATATTGGTCTTTCGTTCACTAAGATTCAAAAACACGGTCCGACTGAGATTTTTTATTTTTTTTACAACAACACGATCTTTGTTCAATTCAATCTTATTCATTCATTCACTAGTAATCTTTTTGAAGTGGGAAGGTAAAAAAGAGTTGAATTTGAGTTTTTTGTTGTCTGGGTAAAGAATAGAATTGAATTCTAGAGAGAAAATGGTGAACATATCGTCTCAGGTAGTTGATCTTGTGAAGGAAGAGCTATCCCTTGATCAGGGATCTCTGGTTTTGTCTGCAGATGTCAGGACTGGACTTGTTCTTGTTGATATCATTAATGGATTTTGCACAGTTGGTGCTGGAAATATGGTTAGTTCTTTTCCTTTTCCTTTTTCTGTTTTTTAACCCTGGCTTTATCTGTGGTCTTTAGTCCTTTTATTTTGATGGGGGTGATGATTCAGTTTTGGTTCTGGATTTTGGGTTGATTTTTGTTATGTTTTTGGAAATGGTTTCTGGGTTTCTTTTTTTTTTCCTTCTCTCCATTTTGATTGATCAATTTCCTCTCTGCTTTTGGATTTGGGTTGTTTTTTGTTTGATTTTTTTTTTTTCACTTAGTTTATGGGCTGCTTTTGGTTTTCCTTTTCTCCATTTTGATTGATCATTGAACTCTCTCTCACTCTCTTCTCTCTAATTTAGACAAAGGATGCCATTTTGGATTATATTTGGGTTGTTTTTTCCTTCAATGAATTTATGTTTGATTTTGTGATTTTGGTCTCTGATTCATCAATTTGTTCTTGGGTTTGTATGTTTGTTAACAGGCTCCCACAGAACCCAATATACAGATCTCAAAGATGGTGGTGGAGTCTGTGAAGCTGGCTAGAGTGTTCTGTGAGAAGAAATGGCCGATTCTTGCTTTCCTGGACACACATCATCCTGATAAACCTGAGCATCCGTATCCTCCTCATTGTCTAATTGGAACAGATGAAGCAAATTTGGTTCCATCTCTGCAATGGTTGGAGAATGAATCGAACGTAACGATTAGACGTAAAGCTTGCATTGATGGGTTTCTTGGTTCAATTAAGGAAGATGGCTCCAATGTCTTTATTGATTGGGTCAAAACCAATAACATTGAAGTTGTAAGTATTTGCTTCCTTCACCTCAATTGTTTGCCTGGATAGATTAGGCCGCCTTTGGTTCGTAATTGGAAAACAAAGTTTACAAAAACTAGTACTACAATCCTAAATTCTGGGTTGTTTCTATTCTCAATATTGTTAATATCTGAAGACACATTTGATGTTAAATCTAAAAGCTGGTCTTGAGTCTAGAAAACAGTTACAATTTCACTAAGAACACTAACAAGGACTGTTTTTCTTTCCACATTTTGGTCTGCTTTCCGGATTGTATCCTTAAACTCATTTATGAAGACAACCTAACAAGACACTTCATTTTTCAGGATTTTTTTATCCCTTGTTTTCGAAAATAATGAAAAAACATCCGCATCGCGAATCAAAAGTAGCCTTAGATACTCATCCTGTTTGTATCATATTTGATTGCTTGAGGAAAGGGTTGTGTGTGTTTTGACTAAGATTTTGGGGCTTGTGAAGATACTGGTGGTAGGTATATGCACCGATATCTGCGTTTTCGATTTTGTGGCTTCTGCATTATCTGCGAGGAATCTTGGTCTTCTTGCTCCTCTTAAGGATGTGGTGGTGTACTCGAACGGTTGTGCTACTTATGACTTTCCAGTTCAGGTGGCCAGAACCATCAAAGGAGGGGTAGCCCATCCACAGGTACACTTGCTTGATAATCTTAGAGCATGAATTTACTTTTAATGGTCTGGTAGAACTGATGGGCATTGATGTATCTACATTCTCATTGAAGCTTTATTAAGATGAAAAATAGAGGTACAATAGGAAAAAGGAAATGAACACATGGATAACTCTGTACCACCATATATTACTGTTTCGAGACTCCTCTTTGAACGCTTGCTAAACCAATATTGGGATAAGAGTATAAGACAAAGGCTTGAGTCTTTCGCATGATATATGGAAACCTTTGTCATTCCTTCTTCTTATAGAACCCAATTTATAACAAAACTTGAGTTGCTTTCAACAATCTGTAGTAAAATTACATAACGATTTTTAGTCCATTGGAATTAAGCCTCAATTATGTTTGAATAACTTTTCCTCTGAAGAGCCATGTATACAAACAATTCTCTCATTGCAGTTTCTAAAGTGCCTTCAAAACTTGAGTTTTAGAACATTATGCTTTCGTGGGTTCCTAAAGGCTACCAATCTCTAAATCCTTAGGCGATCAAAGAATTTTATGTGTCATATGTGTACAAAAACATAAACCTTTCATCTCATTCTCATTTGTTTCCATTGCAGGAGCTGATGCATCATTTTGGTCTTTACATGGCCAATGGAAGGGGAGCCAAGGTCGTAAATGAAGTGTCATTAGGTCCTATTAAGGAGCCATGATCAACCACTAAGGACATGTTGTTGATACTTGATAGTACATAAACGACTAAGGCCAATACGAGTATTGTTGCTGCTAGTACATAAACCTCTCATTCTCTCAGTTTACATATAATGAGAAATTATGCATAGTTATTACAAGATCACTTTTATGTTTTAGATGGCATGCAATGAACGATTGTAGTTATTACAAGATCACTGAGAGCTTCGTGGTTCAGGTTTCGCCAGATGGAATGTTTCAGAAGTATACACGATTTTGTCATTCAAAAGATGAAATTTGGCCAATTCGAGTTTTGTTACAGGTCCCTTATTGATGCTAAGTTCTAACCGCTGGAAATGTATGGACTTGCATTTCATCTTGTTCCATATGCCTCTTTCATGCACCACAGTTTGATCAAAGATTTGACTGCATTCTCAAATCTCACATAGACCAGTTCCCCTTACTGCATTTGTTGCATCTACCTTGTTAACAGAAGTCGGAGTGAATATAGTAGATTAAACGCTTGTTGAAAGAGACACAGATCTACTGTTAGATGTACAGGTATTTGGGTGGATTTTCTTATCTTAAAATGGAGATTTATGTGCAGGGAAAATCAAGTTTTTCTTCTTCTTAATTACCTTCATGTTTATGTTTACAAAAAAGAAATGCAAATTTTCATAACAATTAAGAAGATGAGCATGATATTTTTACAGAAACAACAGTTAATCTCTATAAACAGAATGTACTAAGAGGCTGGTTTATGTGTCTTGAAATTTCCATCTGTAAATAGACTTTACTGTGACAAAAATAAAGACTCAAAAGAACATGAATAATGAAAAGAAATTTTCTATATATAGAAAAACCTTCAAATTTTTAACTACTGGGAATCCAAGTTCGCCTTGTTGAATGCTTCATGTCTCTTTTCTTTCTTTTTTTAATAAAAGAAAAATAAATAAATAAAATAAAATTTAGTGGCAATCCCAAATACTGTATGGGGAATTCATTATTCCACCCCACATCCAAGAATAGCAGCCGCCCCCTCAGAAGCATTCTCCCCAACCCCCACAACAGCACTCTTGGACAAATTTACTTTTAGGCCAGTAATAGCTTCCAAAATCACCATAATTTCCTTATTTGATCCATATTAGCATTCAAGAATAAAATTGTATCATCGGCCAACTGAAGATGGGTTACATTCATACCTGTATTCGCCATTTTGAAACCATTAATTAGGTTTAAATCTGTAGCTCTTTATAATGGTGGCGGAAACCCCGTTCTGCTGTCAAGGTTCAGTCTCAGACCGCACTGGTTGCAAACTCAGTTTGAAACACTGCCCAATGGTTAGCAGACTTGGAGATTCTGTTTGTGTATAAATGTTCAAATTTCTACAATTCTTTCTTTATTGTCCAAAATCAGTAAGTTCTAACCCAGCTGTTAGCACAATAACTGAATTTTAGTGTTTCCTCAACTCGAAGAAATTAAGATTGGAATTCTCTGCTTAACGTAGAGTATACATGCGCCCGTGGCGGCCAAGAAAAGAAAGAATCTAAAAAATTAGAATACTCTCTAAAGATTCAACCAAACAGTTCTACTGAGATTTTTTTTTACCATACCCCTAATCTTCATTCATTCATTTCATTTAGAAACGACACTTTTTAAGTCATAATCTAGAAGAGTTGAATTGGAGTTTTCTCAGGGTAAAGTGTAGAATTGAATTCTAGAGAGAGAGAGAGAGAGAGAGAGAGAGAGAGAGAGAGAGATGGGGAACATGTCGTCTCATAGTCGGGCAGTTGATATTGTGAAGGAAGAACTTCCCCTTGATCAGGGATCTTTGGTTTTGTCTGAAGATGTCAGGATTGGACTTGTTCTTGTGGATATCATCAATGGTTTTTGCACCGTTGGTGCTGGAAATCTGGTGACTTTTTCTCTTTCCTTTTTTATTTTATTTTATTTTTAAATTTTTTTAGTTTAATCCTGGCTCTATCTGTGTTCTTTTGTTTCTGATTTGGTTCCAGTTTTGGGTTGATTTTTGTTATGTTTTTGGATATTGTTTCTGGTTTGCTTTTGTTTTCCTTCTCTCATTTTGATTGATCAATTATCTCTATGCTTTTGGATTTGGGTTGTTTTTGGTTCTGATTTCTTTTTACAAATATAGAGGATAAAACGCAGGGGATCCAGCTAGACATCCCTCAAAATCTGCGGGATGTGTGGGTAGGTGGACAGTATAGAAGGCCTCTAATTTTGGGATATGCGGGAACTTGAGGATGAGATTCAAATCACGAAGCGAAAAGGGCCATAAGATTGTTCAGTTTTTCTAGCTTGACATCCTTTTTTGCATTACATCTCATTTTTTAAAGTGGTTTGAGGGGTAAGAATGGAATTAATAGATTTTGAGAGTGTGTTTTGATTGGGGTTCAGTCAATAAAGTAAGTAGGGGTATTATTTGGAGTCAAAACCAGATGTCCCTGTAGTCATGCTCAAGATTGTTTTACGGGACAAAACGTGTTGGCAAAGTAGCATTATTCAAACGTAGGTCACAAAGGACTCTAAAGTCTCAAACAGAGTACCGATGCATCACAAAACAGTTAGAAAATCTCACTGCAATACTATGTAATGAGTTTTGAACCTACAACCTCCTAATAATGAGAGGGATATAAAGTACCAACCACTCTGCTAAGTAGTGGACAACGAAGCAATTTGGAGCGTGTGAGAACGATAATGGTTGACCAATTATGGCCTATACATATATCAACACGAAATAAATCATACATGCAATGCAAGTGGAGAAACACTTGGCATATTCAAATTAAGAGATTTTAGTTAACCATGATTAAATAATTAAATAAGTGAAACAACATGACATAATTTTAGAGGGTGGGCCGTTTATGTTATTTAAGTCAAACTTTCACCAACTTTCTTTACCTTTAATTAAGATTGATTTAGAATCTCATCTTTGGATTATTGAGTTGTTGTCTTTTTCCGTAAAGAAAATAATAAAACCATCACTATCTCTGTAAGAGCATAGTGAAAATTAACCCGTAATGTAAATATACACAACTTCAAAAAGGACTCAAAATTTGCAGACTTCAAGTCTTCTAGAGTGTCCTCTGCCAGGCTAATTCTGAGAGTGTGCCCGGCTTCACATGTACTAGGCTCGGTTTCAAACCCCACCCTGCTGTCAAAGGCTCAGTTTGAAACTCTGCCCAATGGTTAGCAGACTTGGAGATTCTGTTTATGTATAAATGTTCAAATTTCTACAATTCTCTCCTTAATTGTCCAAATTCCATAATTTACACAAACTGGTATAGTTGAAGTTATTACAAAGTTTTGTATTTTTAACATGCACTCTAACCTATCTATTAGCACAATAACTGAATTTTAGTGTGTTCCTCAACTAGCTGTAACCACATCTTCCTATTGTCTTAATTGTTATTGATGAACATCAAAGATGTATTTCACGAGGATCATCCAACTTTACGTATTGCCAAAGGAGAAACTAATTCTCCATTTCTCCCCATAGAGACAGTACAGAGTGATACTATTTGGACCGATCTACTGCCTGATTTATGAATGCAGGGCTCAGCCATAATTCAAAGATAGATACTTATGATAATCACTTTAATCTAAGAAGGCTAAATGAGTCTTACTTGACCACGTTTGCATTGGAGCATAAATCAAGCCAATTGTCGATCCAACAAGTGTTACTCTGGAACAATGCATGGACCAATTGCAAACTTTAAAGGCAATTGCTATGGACACCTCGAACGAGGGAAAAAAAAATTTTTTGAAGTTTGGGGCAAGTACCATGGGTCGGACCGGGAACATCGAAGCGGCCGATTAAAAAATATTTTTAATTCTAAAATACCTTCGGAGCGGGAGCGTCGGAACGTAGTTCGGAGCGGGAGCGCAAGGATCCGGAACGGGAGCGTCACCCTCTACCAAAGTTTCGGTTACTAAGGTCATGTTTTGCTGCAACAAATTCAAATTGGTGGAGGTAGGGAACATTTAAGGGACGACATTAATTATGCCGTGCGGTAACCCTAAACCCTAAACTGTTATCTCCATAGTTTTTGTCCTCTCTAGATACCTTAAATTCCTAACCCAAATAACATAAATAAGAGTTTTTCGTAGCACTTGCCCTAACATCAATTAAACAGATCAACGGTTGGATTTATTTCAACCTCCCTTAACCTAATGGAACCGACGATTGGTGCACCTTTGTTACTTTTATGAAGTCAACGATGCATCCAAAGTAACCTTCACTTTATCGCAACTACACAAAACTCGAAGAAATTAAGATTCGAATCCTCTGCTTAACGTAGAGTTACGTGCCATAGCTGCCCGAATATGGGGCGAATGATATGGGTTTTGTTCACTAAGATTCAACCAAACGGGTCCCACTGAGATTTTTTGATCATTCATTCATTTAGAAAAGGAGTTGAATTTGAGTTTTGTTGTCTGAGTAAAGAATAGAACTGAATTCTAGAGAGAGAAAGATGGTGAACATGTCGTCTCAGAGTCAGGCAGTTGATCTTGTGAAGGAAGAACTTCCCCTTGATCAGGGATCTTTGGTTTTGTCTGAAGATGTCAGGATTGGACTTGTTCTTGTGGATATCATCAATGGTTTTTGCACCGTTGGTGCTGGAAATCTGGTGACTTTTTCTCTTTCCTTTTTTATTTTTTATTTTTTTTAGTTTAACCCTGGCTCTATCTGTGTTCTTTTGTTTCTGATTTGGTTCCAGTTTTGGGTTCTGGATTTTGGGTTGATTTTTTTGTTATGTTTTTGGACATGGTTTCTGGGTTGCTTTAGTTTTCCTTCTCTCATTTTGATTGATCAATCATCTCTCTGCTTTTGGATTGTTTTTTGTTCTGATTTTCTTAGTTAGTTTTTGGGCTGCTTTTGGTTTTCCTTTTCTCCATTTTGTTTGATCATTGAACTCTCTCTCTCTCTCTCTCTCTCTCTCTCTCTCTAATCTAGACAAAGGGATGCTATTTTGGATATTTGGGTTGTTTTTTCCTTCATTGAATTTACGTTTGATTTTGTGATTTTGGTCTCTGATTCAACATTTTGTTCTTGGGTTTGTAACAGGCTCCCACGGAACCCAATAGACAGATCTCTACTATGGTCGAGGAGTCTGTGAAGCTGGCTAGAGTGTTCTGTGAGAAGAAATGGCCCATTCTTGCTTTCCTGGACACACATCATCCTGATAAACCCGAGCATCCGTATCCTCCTCATTGTCTAACTGGAACAGATGAATCAAATTTGGTTCCATCTCTGCAATGGTTGGAGAACGAATCGAACGTAACAATTAGACGCAAAGATTGCATTGATGGGTTTCTTGGTTCAATTAAGGAAGATGGCTCCAATGTCTTTATAGATTGGGTCAAAACCAACAAAATTGAAGTTGTAAGTATGCTGACTTTACCTTAATTGTTTGCCTGGATGTATTTGGCCGCCTTTGGTTCCCAATTGGAAAACAGAGTTTACAAAAACTAGGATAATAATCCTAAAATCTGTGTTGTACAATTCTCAATATCTCAAAACTCATTTGGTATTAAATCCAAAAACTGGTTTTGAGTCTTAGAAAACAGATATATTTTCCCTAATAACACCGAAAATGACTGTTTTTTGTTTCCAGATTTTGGGCAGTTTTCTGGATTGTATCCTTAAACTCATTTATGAAGATGACCTAACATAACCCCCCCTTTTCTTTCTTTTTTTGGGGATTTTCATCCCTTAATTTCGAAAACAATCAATTATATCAACCAAATGCAACCTTGGATACCCTTCGTGTTTATATCATATTTGATTAATTGAGAAAAGGGTTGTGTGTGTTTTGACTAAGATTTTGGTTTTGTGAAGATACTGGTGGTAGGTATATGCACTGATATCTGCGTTTTCGATTTTGTGGCTTCTACATTATCTGCGAGGAATCTTGGTCTTCTTGCTCCTCTTAAGGATGTGGTGCTGTACTCCAAAGGTTGTGCTACATTTGATTTTCCAGTTCAGGTGGCCAGAACCATCAAGGGAGGGGTAGCCCATCCACAGGTACAGTTCGCTTCATAACCACTTGCAATTTTATTTAGGACCACCTGTGGTGTTGCTTACTTATTTCTTCTCAGTTTTGACGTTTAACCTAGGAGGTCGATGTGTATCCTTTATCTGTTTGTTTTCAATTTTCCTTTCCCGGTAGGCTTGCAATAAGGGTCTTTAGAAAAGTACTTCTATGAAACAACCCAATTTATGTCCTTGCAATTAAGATTGTCTTGGCAAGCTATAACAGTTAAGATTAGTAACTTTCACCAATTCTGGAGTTAGAAAAACAGAAGTAGCTTAATTACTATCTTTTCTTTTCTTTGCCTTTCCTTTTCGTTAATTCCACAAGTTACTGAAAGAAATTGACTGGTATATTCATCACTCAATATCAACATAAAGTCAATTGTTAGTTTCATCTGTCATTACTGTTTCTTCCAATGTTAGTTCATTGAAGAATTTCTTCTTTGAGTGAAGTTACTGTGTCATATGTGTACAAAAACATAAACCTTTCATCTCATTCTCATATGTTTCCATTTCAGGAGCTGATGCATCATGTTGGTCTTTACATGGCCAAGGGGAGGGGAGCCAATGTAGTAAATGAAGTGTCATTAGGTATTATTAAGGAGCCATGAGTGGTTTCTAAGGACGTGTGTTGTTGATAGTACATAAACTACTAAGGCCAATGCCAGTCTTTTGCTGCTACTACATAAACCTCTCTTCTCTTTCTACATATAAGTATGAAATTATGAAAAGTTATTACAAGATTACTTTTATGTTTTAGATGTAATATTATAGTGTAATTAAATAAATAAAAATTGTTGTTATTGCCGTTGTAGTTTTGGAGAAATGAGTTTGTGGTTCAGGTTTCGCCTTCAATGAAATTTGGTAAATTAGAGTTTCTTCACTGGTCCCTCAGTGATGCTAAGTTCTAAACGCTGAAAATGTATGGATCTGCATTTCATCTAGTTCCATCTGCTTCTTCCTTGCACCACAGTTGGGTCAAAGATTTGACGGCATTCTCACATGGACCAGTTCCCTTACTGCATTTTGTTGCATCTACCTTGATAACAAGTGGGAGTGAATATACTAGACTAAACGTCAGTTGAAGGGCGCGCCTATCTGCTGTTAAATGTATGGGTATTTGGGTGAATTTTCTCATCTTAAAATGGAGATATGTGTGCATGGAAAGTCAAGTTTTTCTTCTTAATTACCTTCATGTTTATGTTTACAGAAATGCAAAAGTTTCATAACAATTAACTTTCCATAAACAGAATTTACTACGACGAAAGTAGAAATAGACAACTATAAAATGGGATAAAGCGAGAAAAAGGAATATTCAAAGAATTGTTTTATGCAAAGAAGGACGATTACATACTCAAAACCACATATATGGATAAACTATACATTTTTCAGTTCCTAAAACGTAGAAAAGCCTTCAAATTTTAATCTACTGGGAAAAAAGAAGAGAAAACAAGATCCTGATGAAATCAAAATGAAATAAAATAGAAATAAAACCACAAGGCTTCTGTTTCTTGCCTTAAACACCAATTCAAATAGGAATTTGGGCCTTCAGATCACTATATTGTTTCTGGAAGGCTGGGTTCATGCATGTGAAGACTGATGGCTTATGTTTCTTGTCTTTAACACCGAAGAGGAATGACCGCAGAGGAATCCGAGGTCGACTTGTGGAATGCTTCATGTCAGGTTGATGGTTCTTTGATGCAGACAGCTTGAAGTCCTCATTCATTTTAGAAAGTGTCCTGTCAATCTCGATCTGAAATCCCCTCACATGATCAAGACCTGCTTGGAGTTCATCTGCAACCTTGTTGTTCTCTTGTTGCATATTCAGAACTTCCCCTTGGAACTTTGCAGCCTGGTAACTAGTAAACTCTAGATCTCCAGTTTCTAAACCTGCTTTTAAGGCTCTTGATATCTCTTCTTGTATATTGCACAGAGATGAGAATCTACATTGCAGTTCATCTTTTAGTGACACACTCTGTTCCAACCAGATATCCAATTCAGTATGTATCTCTCTCAGGTGTACGTAGATTGGGCGGGCATCTGATTTTAGAGACTGTTCTGTAGTAGTAGTATTAGTGGCAGAAGTACTGTCGTATTGCTTCTTGTTTGCCTTCAGTTTAAATAATTCGGACTGTAGATCCTGGATTACAGTTTGGAATTTCTGTATCTGATGGAATGATGTGCTGAACCTTAACCAGAAATCCAGGTTCTCCTCTAGCAATTCATCAATATCCCTTCTGAATTTTTCTTCAACGGACGAAAGAGCTTGGCGTTCATCAATAAGCATAATGTTGAACTGCTTCTCTTTTCCTTCTTTATCTTCTTTTTCTTCACCAGCAATTGCTGTTGATCTGTCTGGTCTTGCTACGGCTTCAACATCTTGATGATCTTGTAGCAAATTGAACCCTTGGTGGTCTGAATTCATATTTGGGTTATTGCAAGACCGATCACTCAATTCTTCCACCATGCTATCATGAGTAGAGCCTTTGTGTGAGTCTTTAGGTACCATCTGAGAGGTGTTTTCATCATAATTTGTTTGGAGAAGGTTCAGTTTCTGACGTAAAGATTGAATCTCGTCATCTTTCATGGCAATGGAGCTCTTTAGTTCCCTTAGCTGCAACGATGTTTCGAAAAAGCTATCTTGGTTTTTCTTCTCTACTTCAGAGAGGGTCTTCTTTGTTTCTTTATAATTCCGAAGAACTGAAGTATACTCTGCCAATAGAATCTTCTCTCTGTCTTCCAGTCCATTTAAGAATAATTGCTGCCAGTTCGGTTGATCTTCTTCTGTCAACTCTACCTCTTGGTCAAAATTAGGCAAACTATTAACTTCTTCGAAGGAATCCTGTGCTGAAACTTCATTCCTCGGATTTAACTCCTGATTTTCTTCAGGAAGATCATCAATGTTACAGCTTCTCTTTGGTTGTTCAAGGCCTTCTTCCTGATCTTCGACACAAAAATTGGGATCCAGAACTTCATCTATCCTCTTTTCCTTTATCTTGTCATTTACATACACTGGATCATAGGATGGAGTCACCGAATCTTTTCGTTCCTCACTTTCTATTAGTGGGTTGTGGTTGATAAGTTCACCCACTTCTGCTTGTTGGGATCCCTTTATCTCGATCACATCATCCAAATGTTTCATGGATTGCAGTTTCTCTGAAAGATGGTCAAGGTTACAACGTGCTTCAGTAAAGTGAGTTTGTAAGTTGTTATTTTGATACTCAATATTCCTGTTGAGATTCTGAATTCCAAGCAACTTGTCCTCCAATGCTCCAATCTTTTCCCTCAAATTGTTTGAGCCCTTGATCTCAATTGCCTTATCTTCCTCCAAACTCCTCAGATGTGCCTGAAGCTCATCTGTTTCCAATCTTAATCTCTTTATCAGGGCAGTTTGAGAGGAGACTGCAGTTTCCAAGCTGATGACTTTACTTACGAGTTTATCTATCTTTTCTGCCATTTCTGTTACAGTGAAAGATGTATCAGAGTCCAGCTTGAAGTTCTCTCTGACCTTCGTCTCTATAGACTCAAATTTTTCTTGTTGTAGATTCTTAGCTTCTTCGTCCGCAATTTTGAAGGTTGAACCCACAGTCATAAAATCTTCTTCAGCAAATGGATTCCATTGATCCGTTTGCTTGTGAAGAAACTCACCCTTTAGTGCCTCCAACTTCTCATGGGCAATCTGAATCCTTTGATTCTCTATTTTTGCCTCTTCAGCTGATCTCTCTTGTTTCTCCTGCAACTGGATCAAAGTATCTTGACATGATTTCAGAGCAGTGGATGCTATCAAAGTTCGAGCCTCATTGTCTTCAATAACTGTGCCCATGCTGAATTCGTCTTTCAAGTTGCAAACCTTCTCTTGCACTTCTGTTATCCGCTTCTCAATTTCCCAGTACTTTGCAAGCCTACTCTCATATGAACTCTTGACGAACTCCTTCTCGGTCTGTAAGGCCAGGATCTCTTTCTGAAGCTTATCGATCTCTTCAAGTGCCTCAGTTTTGCTCAGGTTGGAACTAGTTGTACTAGTAGCAGCCTTCTTTTGTTGCACCTTCTTTCTCAGTAATGAGCGAGGGCTTTCTGTCTCCAACTTCTGAAAATTCAGAACCTTCAGCATGTCTGCTTTCGGTGGTTCAGGCATCTCTTTAGGGAGTTTACCCGGATGGAGAGGATGTGCAGCAATTTTTGGAGAACCATCGTCATCTTCTTCATCGTCCATAGCAAACTGAGCTTGTTCAGGGAAGACCGTAGCAATAGTATTATTGGCACTTTGTAACTCTCCTGAGATGTGGTCATACCTCTCGGCCAAGGCTCGATATGCCCGGTAAGCCTCTTCCACAAATTTGATCAATTCTGGCCTCCTCCTGTAATACATCTCCGCCCTCTTGGCAAATGAGTCTCCATCCTCTTCAATGAGTTTAAGTGTGTATTTCACCTTCTCCTCCATATCTGTGTCCCCAAAGGTTCATCCATTAAGATTATTAGAAATTCTAGAACTAGAAATTAGCAGTATAAATTGGCATCACTTGGAACTGATAGTTTTTATAATAAATTCACGCCCTTCTTGTCAAACTGAAAGAACTAAAAATTAAATTCAAAATTCGAAAAGAATGCTTAAGATTTTCATTTTGTAAACATTTGCAGAACTAAAAGAACCTTTGGTTAGTAAAGATAGCTCAACAGTAAACACAAAGGGATAAAATTAGGGTTTTACAATTGCAAATGAAGATAATCAAGTTATCTTTCTCATTGTCCTGAATTCTGGGGTATGTTAAGAGAAAGCTCCATTCATGAATTATTGTGACTTTCCCACTTTTCTTTATTTTTTCATTTCCTACTATTTTGGTATACAAATTTATGCTTGTTTTCTTTTGTTAGGCTCCTAGAAAATCTGTTTGTAAAGACTTGGGAGTTGTTCATGAACTCTGTTCACTAAAGCAATATTTGCTAGGGTGAAAGACTTATTACAGTTTTAGATTTGATTGAGAAATGAACTGGATTAAGTAATCCACCTATCAATTCCTTACACAGAAAGCAAGTAAAGCCAGAAGAAAATGGAACCCATTTCTTGAAGACTATCACTTTTATTTGGAGAACTTCAATGCCAATTTCAAAAAGGAAAAGAACCAAAACCAAAAACACAAAATTCCAACATGAAATTCAAAATCAGTCCCACAAATCTAATGTTTAATTATCATCACATCAAAAAAAAAAAAAATTATCAACACATCAATCAATCAAATGAATCAAAACCCATTTGTTTAGTGAATCAGAAGAATCACCTTGAAGGTTTTGTTCCAGCCATTTTGATTGCTTAGTCCTTATGTGGCTTGCCCACCACCATGAATATGCATTGCTTGCAGCTCTCTGCAACATCTCTCTCTCTCTCTCTCTCTCTCTCTCTCTCTAGATCAAGTTTAGAAAAGAAAAGAAATGAAATCCAATTGAAGAAGAGAAGGGGTTTCTAACAAACCATGAACACAAGAAGTTTCTCGATTAACCCATTTGATCAGCTAAACATTGAACCAATGAATCACTAATTGAGAGATCAGAAGGGGTTCAGTTTAGGTGGGAATCAAACCTTTTGTGAACTCTGAAAAGCAGACCAACGCCGGTCTCTTCAATGGGCTCCACGTGGCATTTCATCGCTTTGCCAGGGTGGCATTGAGGGAAGAAGAAGGTGAGCATGTCTTTGATGTTTCCTGGGGTCAACCCCACTCCCTCTTTTTTTTTATGCCCCGATTTAGAATACTCAGGCGTTCAATTTATTTTGAGCGCCCGAGTGTTCGGCAGTAGGAACTTAATCTATTCCGGCGCTCAAAAAAGTGCGAGCACCGGGGCATTTCCAATCGTCTTCCTTTTCTTTTATTTTTTCACAAAGCGACCGACCCAAGATTCTGTTTTTGATACTTTTGCATAATTTAATCATAACGACCACAAACAGGGGGACGGGTATTTCTGTTATAATAAGATGAAATAAGTTCTCGTTGATGAGGGGTACTTTGGGTATTCAAAAAGAACTAGAAACTTTATAATGTTGATTAAGCGTTTGGTATGCTTCAATGGCTTCGATCAGACGACTCACGAACTACCGAATTAGATTGCCTGTGAGTGATCAAGATGGACATATTTCCACCTTGAGATTTGTGCACAAGATGGTTATAGATTTGAGAGAGAGAGAGAGAGAGAGAGAGAGAGAGAGAGAGAGAGAGGGAGGTGAGAATGTGACGGTCCAGGGGCTGGCTATTGCAATGTCGTGTTTACATAGTCTCTATCTAGCTCTTCAAACGAATCATGTTCACTTGTTGCATATCCCCTGATCCCCACCCCCATGATATTCAACGTGACAAGATGTCTAACGCACCAAAAAGACTCAAAAAGAGGACTGAGTCGAACTGACCAATAATTAAGAGTTCAACTAAATTCAAGGGTACGAGAAGTAAAGTTTTTGCGCTCGAGAAAAGTGTATGCATCGTGGGGTGATGCTATAGGAACCTTGGATTTGTACCCGACTAATACCTCTGATTATGATTATAAAATTGACTTTAGACCCAAATTAGACTCGGGGTATTATTTTATGTGCAAATCCGGGGTTTATGTAGTGTGCGTGTCCTAGTGGTGAATAGGAAAGAGGTGAGCATGTCTTTGATGCTTGGTACCCAAGTCCGCTTTTAAAAGATGGACATTCATTCTTCAAGCCAGGCTCAGGCCGAACTTGGGTGTGGTATAGAAGTCTGTGGTCCAGGACTGATATGGGATTCAAACCCTCTGTGCAAGCCCACATTTATCTACTGTAAAATGCATCTGATCCATACGAGGCAGGCTTTCAAAAGTTAAAAAGCAAAACTTACTTTTCTTCACTTTTTATTCTTTATTTCAGTTAATGAGTTGACAACAAGAAATGCTTTTGCTTGTTGGGGAACCCTTAAAGCAGTGGTTGAAGATTTAAGATTCCATTTTCTTTTCCTTCTTTTTTTCACATTTTATGTGAAAAGCATGTAAGGTTCAGAATCATCCATCCTGTTCTTGCATTTTCTTCAGGCTGCCCTAACATCTTTGCCTCGGGCTATATGTAATTAAAATTGGTCGAATTCAGATCAATCTGATATAAACCCCTTGAAGAAATGCCAAAAATGTTGGCTTTTTCTTCAGTTCATGAATTGGTTGAACCTGTATTGAAGGAATGCTCTTTTAACATAAGTTTTAAGAGGATCTGCCAACTTAACGACAAACTGTAAAAAGTGGATATGATTCAACACCAATTTCAGTTTCCCCAATCTTTGACAGTTTGAGTTAACAACCTGCCAAAAAAACAACTAGCCCACCACGCCAACTGCGAGACCTGATTAATTGACCAATGGTAATGCCTGCAAGTAGGCTGGACCACCTTGTCGTCTACATATGATATGATGATCATACAACAAAATTCTAGCAGAAAAACCCAAGAAACCGTTGTCTTACCTGTGATTTTGATTGTGATCCTCAAGGGTTACTATATACACCGTTCATTCGAACCTTATCCCTTGGTCCTCTGGTTTCTCATATTGAGTGGTGAACAGCAACCAAGCAAGAAACTGCAGCACTTGTACTTTGATTAACAATCATCTAATAATGGGAAGAGGGAAAAAAAAAATTGAGGATAGGTATAAAAGATGGAGAGGAACAAGTAAACAAGTCAATCCTAAATAGAATTTATTCACAGAGAGGTGAATTTATTTACAGCAGTAATAGAATTTATTGACAGGGAGGTACTTTATTTACAGCAGTAGTAAGGCAAAGCAATATGCACAGAGTAGCTATTTACATTAAAGAATTTTGCATATCTATATATATAGAAACCTTTCCTTCCACCTCTCTATATGTTCCCTAACTCTGGAAGGCAGGGAACAAAGGAGGATAAAACAGCAGCAGAAATCAAATAAATAATTAAATGGGGTTTTCCTTAACAGTCATTCTAAATCATAAGGATCTGAAGCAATTGCAACCTATATCTTCTGGAAACTGATTGATATTAGCTTTTTCTCGACAAAAGTTGATCCTCCCATGCTACCTGCTGCATGAAACTAAAAATGGCAAGCTCCTCTTTATAATTTTTCTTTTCTCTTTTTTTTGGGGGTTTCCTTTATGTTATGATAGCGGATACTAAACAAGAAGGGAAGGTGCATCTCAGTAAGGGCAATCAAGAACAAACAGCGCCCTTCTACACATCAGCTGCTCTGGAGAGAAGAGAGCCACTGTTCCACAAACTTCTTGCTATCTGCAAACCAAAGGAAAACCAGAGAAAACATCAAGAATGGATTATAGTTGCATACAAGAACTGAGATTTCTATGATCAAAAAGAGTTGGTGCACAATCCAAGATTCCAAATTGCATGATGAAGAACAGCTGAGGGGTCTTTGCCTATTGAAAGAGGCATTTGCAACAATGAAAAATTAACCTGAATTTAGGGCTATTACTTATATCCATAGAAAATGCAGAATTATTAACCATTTACCAATTAATGAAACATGGAAATGAAAAATGATGAAAAATACCCATTTAAGATTTTTTTTTTTAAGTAGATTTGAGAAATCACTCACTGATAAATGAGATCAAGCCACTAAAACATTTCAGTGCTGTTTAAGTTTAACTATTAAATGTAATGTACAAAAGGAGGAGAGCCAAGTAATTGGAAACCAGTGATGAAAATAAGAAAATATGTACATCAAAAATTGAAACTGGGATCTGTAGCTTGGAATATGTTTGATTTGCATCAACTGCCAATTTCCCCTTGTATTTGGATACTTCAGTAAGCTTCTTTTTATGAGTGACGCTTCAATAACTTCAAATAAACTATGATACCAAATTATTTCTTACAAGTTTTTGAGTTCCTTGTATCTTAGGAGTTAGGACTATAACTAGTAAAACTCATCTAGCATACAACGGGATGATCGAGGAACAACCAGACATTACTTGAACTAGAGCAAAACTAAAACTGATAAAGAAGGGGAAAAAAACAACAACAACAATAATCTCGGTACAGGAGGAAGCAGAGGGACCAAAGGACACCAAAGAGAACCATGATCGCCCTGAAGTGCTGCACGGTCGGGTATTTCAAAGACATGGTTCACCTCTGCCTCGCTCTCTATCTCTAACGATGGGAATGTATAAAAAGGAATGAATCTTTTTCTTTTTTCTTTTTGATTGCTAAAAAAAATGAAGGAATCTGTGGATTGAAGGATGAACTATTGACCAAAATAAGAACTGGGTGGGCCAATTGAGCTTTTTCATACATGAAATGGTAATCATTCTTTATCAAATATCTTTATGTTTGCGGAAAAAATAAATAAAGAATCGAATAGCTTTTCTTTCTCATTTTTTCTCTAATCAGTAAAGGGCTGAATAAATTATGGCAGATCATGCCTGGTGCAGAAAGGTCGGAAGGAGAAGGGTGGTAAGCAGAAATACTAACACTAAACTATTCTAAGGTAGCAAAATTCCTTACAGCAATGCCTGCTCCGATCTCATCTAACATGAATACAGTGAAATTGATCCTACCTAAATCCTCATAATTATTGAAACTAAGCAAAATTCTCCAAAGGGTTACAGTGTTTTACAAGGATATACAGCAGAAGTGCTGAAGTGGTAATAAAGATTGTGCAACTCACTCAAAACCCTAAGCTCAAATGGTTAAAAGTTGCCAAAAGCTGTGTCTAATCACCAGTTCTAGTTTAAAACAAACAAGCAAATAGTTCCACTGTGTATCAGAAGTGAAAACAATATTGTCACAGTGTAAAAGTAAAAACAAAGAAATTAAACATTAAAAGAACTGCAGATAAGAATGGTTCTCACCAGCAGAGTACCCATTTTTGAGTTCCCCAATTGCACCCAAAATCTGGTTCTTTGGAGTTTCCACTATCTCGTTTCGACCACGCCCGTAGCACGGAACCAGCACTGCAAAACTACTCTCTCTTTCATCATCGCTCTGGAAATCAGGGGCGTGTGGTTCCATCCAACCAATAGACCAATCAGAGTCGTCTGATTCAGACCCAGACAAACATCCACCATCAGATGGCACCAAAACCACATCATATTCCCTATCGATCCTTCGTTCTTCTCTGCTGTGCCATTTTCGTTTAGTCCTTCTCGATGTTGAAGGCATTTTAGCCCCCTTTACTGAAGCGAATTTCACAGTATCTGGTTCCCTCAAACCCAAACCAAAATCTGATGAAGAATTATTCAAAGAAGATCCAGTGGAGGGAGTCGACTCACGATCCTTTGCACCCCAGAACAACCATGAAAAACGCGTAAATGCGATCGCCATTTTTTAGAATTACCCAAAAATGGTGGCAACAATTGCAAAAAAGGGGGCAAATTTATGAACTAACTTTTGAAGGTTGAAGAATTCAAGAGCAATGATTTGGCGAAAGAATGGAAAGAATTCTAGAAAAAGGGAATTGATTGAAGACACAAGAAGGCCTAAGCGTGCTAGTAGTTTCTGCTCACTAAAAATCAGAAAACGAACAATCAGAAACGGAAAAAATAGAAAAACAAAGAGCAAAAGATTTTAATGGAAACCCAGAATAGATAAAGATTGATTCCAAAAAAACCCAAAATTTTCGTTAACTGATTAAGATAATCAACCTAAAATATCTCCACTAGGAAAGCAAAAAAAAAACCCAGAAATCAAGCCAAATTCAATTAATGTTATAAAAAAGAACCCTTTTTTCTCTCAAATTGGTAAACACGGCTTTACCTTATCCACCTCAATTAGCACTCTCCAAAAGCAACATAAACGGGAAAGAAAGAAGCAACCAAAAAAAAAAAACAAAACAAAACTGTAACCCTAAAAAAACACACAAAACCACACGAAATTCACCAACTTAACTTAGAGAGCGAGAGAAAAACTTTGATCAGAAGAATAAATAATCTCCGGTTTCTTAATCTTACAGACTCCAAAATCCTCAATCAATCGATAAGAAACAGATAAGATCAAAAAAATTTAACCTTTAACAAAACAAAATTCTCAAAAGATCAACCAAAAATCCTTGAAATTCTCAGAAACCCCAATTCTTGCCTTTTTTTTTTTTCTTCTAGCTCTGAGTAAGATATGAACCGGAAAATTTGACGAATTAAAAACTGAAGATCTTCTCAAGCTAATGTCAAGATTAACGAAGGTCTTCAATATCGAACAGTTATCTCTGTTTCATTAAAATCCAACAAATATGGAGAATTTAACCTAGAAATTGTTCAAAAATCTCGGAGCAGAGCTCCAAAGTAGAAACCATTCTCCACTCTCTCTCTAAAACTCTCTCTCTCTCTCTCTCTCTCTCTCTCTCTATAAACAGTTAGGTCGTCAGCTCTGTCCCTGTTTTTACAAGTATTTAAAAGCCATTGTTGTTTGGATTTCACGGAAACAAACTCCAACCGTTGAGATGAATGAAGAATCTCAATTTGAGACGTCCGATGCATCCAATCGTTTCATGTTCCTTCAATGATTAAAACTAGAGATGGACGGTCGGGAATCATGGAAAACCTGGAGTAGGGATTTACTATATCCAGAACTGAATTTCACTTCGTCCAGGACTTCAACTAGTCTTCAACAATGAAACAATGTCCACACCGTGGCGTTAAATCGTGAAGCAAAGTGAAATTGAAAAGCGAAAAAGTTAGGGTAAAATTGTCAATTGTCATTGTCTTCTTAACTTTTCTTTTATGGTGCCTAATGAGTAATGGCATTCATGTTTAAAATGGATTTGTGATTACAGATCCATTAATTCAAGAAATTGCTGATGTGCCCACAAGTCTAATCATTGGATTGTGTGTTGTGCAAGAAATTGCCACATCAGCAATTAGACTAGCATTTCAACAACGAAAAGAATGAAAGATGGATATGGTAACACACCTTATTGCGATACTATTGCTACACACTTTTTATAGAGCCCACATAAAAATAATTTATAGGTGTATTTTTAGTGAGGATGTTCTCTACGCCATGAAGATCACCATATTTGGGAATCAACCAATTCTAAAATATCTAACACTCTCAAATCAGCCTATGAAAAATTGATAAATACTGTTGATTTCATTGTAGTTCTGATAAACTTTTGATGGGGTTAGAACTTTTACAAGGAGATTTTCGAATATGACGATCTACATGATGAAAAAAATATCTCACCAAAAAAATCAACCCTTAAATCTTCTTCATATGGCCCCATAAAAAATATGTTGCAATAGTGTTGCAATAAGATATGTTGCAATATTCCTCCTAGAAAAAATAATGTGAAACTTCCTTAAACTAATCTATAGTCTGTTTGGATGAGAGATTTTAGGTAGGAATTTTGTGGGGGACCGAGTATTTGGTAGAACAACTAGTTAGATTTATAACATGATTTCTAACTAATTTTTTTACAAAATTCTTGGTCCCAACAAAATCTCCCATCCAAACACACTATTAGTTTTTCTCTAAAATGAAATGTACACGTACATTAAACATGACTAAATAGAAGTACAATGAACCTGGACAAAACCATACGTCGAACCTAACCATTTTTAGAATTCTCTATAGTATACATTCTTGCGAGGAGTTGTACGTCCAACATACATCAACAAGTATTTGATGCAAACAACCACTTGCTGAGTTAGTTTGCGTCCCTCCCTATGACATGGGAGGTTGTGGGTTTAAACTTTATATGTCGTGGTATATATTGCTACGAGGTTTGGCCCATGTAATAAATTATGTTAGAGTTAGAAGCTTCTCTTCGTCTGTGGTGACGAGTTTCTCTTCGTTCATAATAAAATGCGACTTATCTTTGTTCGTGGTAGTGACTCCTTTAATGATCTTGACGATGTCTTTGTGCTTCTTGCACACCCACTGTTAGCGACACATATTGTAAATAACAAAGAAAAAAGAAATTATGTTAGAGTTAGAAGCTTCTCTTCGTCTGTGGTGGCGAATTTCTCTTCGTTCATAATAAAGTGCGACTTCTCTTTGTTCGTGGTGGTGACTCTAATGATCTTGAGGATGTCTTTGTACTTCTTGCATGCACACCCATTGCTAGCGACACATATTGTAAATAACAAAGAAAAAAGAAACAAGTATTTGATGCAGTGACATAGACTGTCAATAACAAGTATTAGTGGTGGTAGTATATAACATTCACTGTTCCAAGAAAAGAAGGTTAAATTCGGATCACGTTGTTTAAATGTGGTGTTCCAAAACCACGATGCTGAAGCCTGGTACAAACTTATCCACCGATGGGGCTCTTATTATATGATCACAATAACATAAATGAACCAAAATTCAATGAAACTGGTGGTAGTCGAAGCATGGTCGGTGATTAATGATGGTGTTGTTGATGATTTTAATGTGATTAAAAATTACAAATGTTGAATCTTAATTAAAACGATACCACCTTGAAGTTGCCATGTATTTGCCATTAGTAGATGAACCCAATTTTTTTTTTTGATTGATGAAATGAATTTAATTAAAGAAAAAAACCCTACTGTCAGCCCAAGGCATGCGCATACACTATATAGATAATAATATACTAGCGCGTTGCACGTATTATTCAAACTGAGTTTATTCTTTACATTATTTTTGTGATAAATTATTAATGCAATTAATTAGAAAAATAATTTAAAAAAAATATCAAAAATAGTAAAAATTGAATGGATAGTTACAGATTTTAGAGATACTTCAGGAAGAGAGAAAGTGGGAGAAAATCATGGAAAAGATTTAATTTCTTTTCTAAAAGTGAAATGGTTATGTTTTGGTGAGAAAAAAATTACTAATTTATCCTTTTTTTATGGGCAAAAGATGACCATTGTACCCTTTCAAAGTGAAGTTAAATTTTAACAAAACATAATTTTTTCAAAGACATCAAAAATAAAAAGCCCCAAAAAAATCACATTCTCTTAACTAATAGTATATGATTTTAGACATATATTCCCCTAACTTGACAAACAATAAACATCTCTTGTATTTTTGTCAAAAGTTGTTAATAACTAATATAATCCTTATTTTCAGTGATCAAAAAACTATTGTTAACTAATTATCAAATGTGTTTGAATCACATAAAAGTTAGTTTAAAATTAAAATATTGAACTAATTAATATTTTTTTTTTACTTCAATGTAAATATGCAATTCACACCCATACTCATAATTAAGAACGGCGAAAAAAACATGATTTAATTTACCTGAAAAACTTGATAATAATACATCGATCAAACAAATTAATAAAAGCTTACTTTTCCATATGCACCGGCCTGGAGAATGTATAGCCCAATTAGAACGACGGAATCGACGGATGATACAAAAGATTATTCTTTACAATATTTAGAGTCTACCTCGTCAATTTAGTTACCAAATTGAGACGTTTTCGTACTTCCCTATCCAAAAAAAAGAGTATTGTTATTGAAACTTAAATTTTTTATAGATTGTGGCCTAAGTTTGTTTAATTTTAATCAATTTAATATACAAATATTTTTTATTCAGAGTGGTCTTTCTTTTTATTTTTTTAAACTATTTTTCAACCAATAATAATTAAAAATAATTTATTATTAGGACTTGAAAGATTAGATTAAAGAGATAAAGTGAAAAAATCAACTCCACCTTCAAAGGATTTATTCGTTCCTTCATCAACGAATTATTCGTTCCATCATCAACGAATTTTTCGTTGTTGATTCAGACTCAAGCATCCGAGCATTAAATTCCTATGAAGTAGGGTTTATTTCACACAGATTTTTATGAAGGATGATTCTATTTCTAGTAAAACTCTATTAAAGAGTGAGATCTGTAAAAAAAAAACTCAATTGATGAGACGGTTGGTTCTTCAAATTTCATAAATAACTCTCAATCACATCATTCGAAGGTATTGTCACAATTTTTTTTAAAATTTTTTATTGTTATTTTGTCAAAAAAACGAGATTGAAATTTAGGGCACACGAACAAGACTCACGCATGGACGAGTTGTAATGCAAAGACTCACCCGCCCGAGGTCGAATACAACACCAAGGACTCCCTCATCTACGGGCGAGCCTTCGCATAGAGCCGGCTCCTCCACCCATGGCCGAGAACTCCCATTTATGCTCCTTCATTCATGGACGAGTCTAAACGTGTGTTAGTGAATTTTTTCCTGTTTTCGTACCTGAGAAATTTATTCTCCGTCGGACGGTGGTAGAGGGGGTGGATTGAGTCGCTTCGACCTAGTCGTCGCCCTTCTCCTTAGATGAATTCTCTCAAAACCAAAAAAAATATATTTGATTTGGAGATCAGCATGAAGGGGTCGTGGGTTCTATTCTAGGATTTTTTAGAAGAAAAAAGGAAAGAGGGAAAGAGGAAAAGAGGGGGAAGAAATAAGGTCGGTTAATTTTGTAGGTTTTTTTTTTATTAAAAATAAAACTAAATGTTGAGAAGTGAGATATTCTCCATCAAAGTGTGGGATAAAAGTGATAGATTTATGGATACCCCTAAGTGTAGGCCACAACTAATAAAAAACTTAAGTGTCTAAGCGAGTCGCCAGAAGCTTTCAGTAGCTTGCTTCAACACTCAAAAAAAAATTAAAATTGAAACTGATATCCTCTCTACAGGACACTTGTCTAATATCAAGTGGTCTGTCGTTGGAAACCTGTCTCCATGGTCAAAATAATNTCTAGTTTTAATATTGAAATATATATTAAAAAAAAAAGAGTCACCCTTAATTAATAAAGTCTTTTGTATTAGTTATTTCAAATATCACGAGATTAAATCAGTATAATCCACGTGATTAGTTGGTTTAAAAAATTGAATAATGCTATACTTACAGTATAATAATTTGACCTTAATGTGTATTCACACATCCTCGTGATTTGTATCACATACTCTCGTGATTTGCATCAAACTTAAAATTATTTATTTAAGTAAACGGTTACACTACGGTAAAAAATTAGTATGCATGGCAAACCTCCTTCTAAATGGTAGGAGGTGCTGACATATATATATATACTAGCCCCTATACCACGTGCAAGGCACGGGGTCTTCTTTTAAAAAAAATTTGAATTTTTTTATTAGATAATTAGAAAATTTAGTTGTTTTAGATTGGACTATATATTTATAATGTAGGTCTTTTTAACCCACACCTAAGAGAGAGGGTTTTGTTAACCTAAGGCTTCTCCTATAGTAACAAACCTTGCAAGACGGGTGTAGAACAATTGCTTAGACAACAAATTGCATTTTTCCACAGTAGCGGGCTTCTGGATGTATTGCTTGTTTTGCTCCAATAACTGCTTGTAGTAGGCAGATCCGTGCTTGGCCACAACTTATAAAGTAATATATATATNCTTTTTTGTCTAATTAATTATGTTTAGTTGGTCTCTGCTTATGTTATGAATTGTCAGTTTAAGATTTAGGATTAAAGATTTGGGTTTAGGGATCACTATGATACATGGTTTTGGCTCTTAGTAGTTCTAGTTTTAATATTGAAATATATATTAAAAAAAAAAGAGTCACCCTTAATTAATAAAGTCTTTTGTATTAGTTATTTCAAATATCACGAGATNTAGCCTTAAAAATTTGGTAAGTTTTAAATTTTTATTTTAACCGATGAATTACAGGGAAAAATTTATGAGGTTAGAAGTTTTAGAACCGACTGATTTCAGGTGAGTATATTCTACTCACCATGTAGATCATCTTCTTCAAAAATCAACCTCTTGATGTATTTTATGTGGGTCCTACAAGGTGGAGGGGTTATGATGTAAACGTACTATACCAAAATAATTTTAATTGAAAGTTTTATTAATGTCAATGCTTTGATTGATAAATCTTACTTTCGTCTCTAAATTTTAGTAGTTAGTGGCTCGAGAACTAGATAGATTCATCATTATCTCTCTCCACTTATTAAGAAATTAATTTCACAAAATTTTCTTTCTTAATTGATTCTATTTTATCACCTTTTTTGTCTAATTAATTATGTTTAGTTGGTCTCTGCTTATGTTATGAATTGTCAGTTTAAGATTTAGGATTAAAGATTTGGGTTTAGGGATCACTATGATACATGGTTTTGGCTCTTAGTAGTTCTAGTTTTAATATTGAAATATATATTAAAAAAAAAAGAGCGCCCTTAATTAATACAAGTCTTTCGTATTAGTTATTTCAAATATCACGAGATTAAGCCTGTATAATCCACGTGATTAGTTGGTTTAAAAAATTGGATAATATTATACTTACAGCAGAATCCTACAGAAAAACCTATAGAATTTAAATTTGATGGTAGTGCGTATTCACACAGCCTCGTAATTTGTATCACATACTCTCATGATTTGCGTCAAACTTAAAATTATTTATTTAAGTAGGTTTTTCGGTAATCTTAGCACTATCGTAAAAAATTAGTATGCATGGCAAACCTCCTTCTAAATGGTAGGAGGTACTGATATATATATATATATATATATTTGAAAGGAAAAAGGTAAGGATTTATTATAAATAGAAAAAAAAAAAGTAATTACACCCAAGCACCGGGATGATACTTGAGGACATAACACACATAATTCCAAATCAATCTGCAAATTTAGAGCTAGCAAGTTGCCAAACATATGAGTACTTATGTGGTTTATCATTTGAGCTTATCAAAAATGTATGTCTGACGGGGGACAATATTTGTTTTGAGCTTATCACTACTACGTGAGCACGATGGATCCATTTCAGTTTCAATTCATGAGGGTATATGTTTATTTTGATGGGGCCGGACCACAGGTCCACAACATTCGATCTCTTTATATATATGTATGTATCCTAGTGGGGAAATACCCTCGTGACTATCCATGTGTCTCACACATACACATTTCGTTTTCGTTTTGGTTGTATTTTTTAGATGACTAACATTCAAATTTGATATTGGAGATTCGCACAGACATTGATTATGGCAGAAAGAGGAATAGTTGATTAAGGGCATGAAAGAGTGGCTATGTGATATGAAACCTTAGTTAGAACCAAAACAACAATGCATTACAATAAAATTTTTTGGACCGACACTTTTATAAAATTGGTGTCAGATGCATATGTAGCAGGTGTGATTCATCGCTTTTCTCCTCTATACTACATAAGTGTCCGGCATTTATTTTCTAAGCTGGTTAAAAAAAGACTGCTCTATCTAATATTAGAGTTGGTAGTGAGATGGGTCCAATGTAGCCACTAAAATTCACAAGAGAACAACAAAATGCATGAAAGAAAAAGTTGTACCTTAAGCCCACTTGCACTGTCCCATCAGACATCCACTTGAAAGATTGTCATCATGTGGCTTTGCTATGACAAAATCAAAGTTTGATTTGTTAGCTTGATGGAGTAGGTAGTTATAAGATTCTGGCTAGCTTTCCACATAGTCAGATACGCCTACAGATATTCTTCATCTGTTCAACCGAATGGCATGTGTGATCAGAATTTTAGAAATTTTGATCATTACCACCTAACTGTGGGCCGCACTTAAGACGATTCAAGCGTCAGAATCTTTAAAGGACCATTATTTCGTCATGTAGATTCTCTATATGTTTTTAAAACTTTTAACTCATCTATACTATTAGTTCAAAAGCAATGAAAAAATAAATGTAATGAAGATATAAATGGGTTAAATAGCTAAAAATTTTAATTGCTTTTCGATGGGGTTAAAAGCAGGGATGAAGCTACATATGCATTTGGTTGGGCAGGTATTATGCCCATCTCAAAATTTTTGAAAGCAAATCTTTGGGATGCTACAATACTTATGACTCAAATTTTATTACAATAATTTTTTTTAATATAAATTAAATTTATTTTTAGGCACGCAGATTTTTAACGGTGGTATACAATTTTTTTCCAAATGACTTATCCAAAAATAATTAATGATTGCGTCCCTTGTTAAAAGTTACCCTTGGATGGTGTTTTTTCGGTTGCTCTCTCTTGCTTTCCGTGGTATTTCTTTCTTGGAAACATTGTGTATCCCTTTTCCCTCTTCTATCAATGCATTATCTCTTTTTGCTGATTAAAAAAAAAGGTTACCCTTGGATAATCTTGAAGGGCACGCAAGTCCATAGATAGGTGTACGTAGAATGTTAGAATAAGTTGAATGTAATTAAGTACAAAATTGAGTAGAAATATGGGATCCCTTGAATGTCCACTGAGTTATTATAGAAAAACACAAAAAATCACTTGCAAAGGATAAGAGATTTGAGAGTGGTAATTTGGTGAAAACTAGTAGAGAACCGTGGTGGATCTCCGTTGTAGATAGGGTGGTCAGTTGCCCTTAAAAAATAGGTAAATTCTTTCGAATGACTAAAAGTTCTATAATGAGCTACTTTCCAGATATAATGATCTACATAGTGAGACAAACATCTTTACTAAAAAATGAAGTCGTGCAATAAGACATGGTGCAATCTCTCTCTTCATTTTTAAAACATTCAATAAAGTAATTATTTCAGGGTCAAATTTAATGCAATATTAAAAAGCGTGGATAATTGATCTTTTTTTTTAGAGAAATATAATTGATCTTTTAGAACTTAATGTAGAAGATAAATTCACATAAAAATACAAGAAAGTAGAAAACGGTGGGACCGTGAAGGGATGGAGGTGCAAAATGGATGGGTTTGATCTCTCTGTTAATGAATCGCTCAATTGACCAACCCTACGCTAACTAGGTCAATGCTAATTCGATCAACATTTACTCGCCCACCCCGAACAAAATTCCTGCATCCAGGTTGAGAATTCTTTTTTTTCAACCATGTAATTAAAATAAAATATGGGCAGGCATTATAGGTACTAAAATGGCAATTTTTTGACTATTGATGCATTTGAGGGGGTCTTGGAATATCGCTTTCAAATTAAATAAAAAACTGATGGTCCCGCTTTAATTTGTTTTGTTATAATGTGTAAAGTTCATCCAAAATCTGGCAACTTGGAGTTTTGGACGAAACCTACATGTTCGAAGTGGGAAAGTATCATGTTTAAAAGACACCATGAAAGCATGCACCACCATCTCTCTGAATTGAAGATGCCTTGGTTTTCGACTGTCACAGTCAGTGTTGTTTCACGCTTATATATGAGAAAATTAATATTATTTGTTAAAAATCATCCAATATATGATCACTAATTAATATCCTTTTGAGGGGGAAAATGTTGTTCATCCTGGCCAAGCGCTATAGTTCATTCTGTCTCTCTTTGTGTTCTTGCTTGAGGTGACAGCTAAGGATTTCAGCACATTTAAGATTTTGCGTTGAAGGTGGAAAACCATGAACTGTCAATCTGCCATATCTCATAGGGGAGAATAAGGAGGGATGGATTAAGCGGGATGAGTAGCATTACTTAGTTGGTCGGTATTCCCCTTCGCATTATGAAGATGTTGTGGAACCAAAAATCAAAATTTACAACCGCAATATTGTCGTGGATTTCTTGTCCATGGATCCTTCATTCCCATGTTAAAATATTGGTGGTTTCTTTTCTTTCCTTATATAAATAACATTATCCAAATGAGGTTCTCTGGCTCAAACCCAACGGTTTATTACACTTGGAGAAAAGTGTTGTGTTAGAGAATGTCCGTTTTGTATGAGGGCAGTCCTTGGATTTGAGCCAGGGGCACCCTCCAAACCTGGGATTGGATAAGGGCCCGCCAATTTGAACTTTTCCTCGTTAAGAATATTCACGAATGACCTATCTGACAAACCTTTTCAAAGTCAAATATTACAACGTGGCATTTCCCGGAGCAGAAACATCAAACTGTAAGATACCTGGAAAATATTTAAGAGGGTGTTTGACATCCACTTAAAAAGTTGCTAAAAGCAAAAAAGTTTGTATGGTAACACTTTCAGGAAATGACTTCTAGAAGCAAAAAAATTGCTTCTATTTGAAGCAAAAAACTTTTGCTTCTTGCTTCTCACAGAAGTAACTTCTCACACTCTTAGGCGTTTGGCAACTAGAAGCAGAAGTGCTTCTGCTTCTAAAAAAAGCAAAAGTGCTTTTGAGAAGTAAAAAATAAGGAGAAGTTAGTATGGTAAACTATTGACTTATAAGTCTAAAAAAATGATAAGTTATTAGTTGTTACGCGGTACTCGAGGAGAAGCAACTTCTAAGAAGTAGAAAAGCAAAAAATATTTTCTCCAAAAAGAAGTAACTTTTTTGCTTCTAGAAGTCACTTTGAAAAAATATTACCATACAAACTTTTTTGCTTTTTGACTTATATAAGTCAAAAAACAACTTCTTAAGTGGTTGCCAAACGGCCTCTTATATTATTTTAATTGTTGTTATTTTTTCTCCTCATTCTCTCTCACCATTTCTTCTTCATAGTAACTAAAAATTTTCATTTTACTTTTATCGGTGATGATCATGATCATGACCATGATGATGATGGATGATGATTGTGGTGATGATGGGCGATGGTGGTAGTGGTGTTGATGGTGACGGGTGGTGATGATGATGAAGGTAGTGATGATAATGATGGTGATGATGGATGATGATGATGATGGTGATGGTGATGATGATGACAATGGTGGCGGATGAGGGATGATGATGGTGGTAGTAGTGATGATGATGTTGATAATGATGAGGATGGATGATAGAAATATAACACAACATAAACGATAGTATAAATTATATAAACCCATTATTATTATTATTATTATTATTATTATTATTATTATTATTATTATTATTATTATTAT
>MVGT01004391.1:754735-765244 GCA_002174775.1 Macleaya cordata | reverse complement strand
TTTTTTTTAGTTTTTCATTTTTTTGTATTTTCATTTTTTGATTGTTTTTTGTTATTGACTTCCTTCCAAATAGGAACTGGCCAATCACGTATGTGATTCTTTGTACCATTCCTCAAATGGGTTTGTTTAAATGGCCCATTATAGCCCATTCAGAAAAAAAAAAACAGAGGGAAATTTTAAAGGC
Organism: Macleaya cordata; assembly: GCA_002174775.1. Taxonomy (NCBI): domain Eukaryota; kingdom Viridiplantae; phylum Streptophyta; class Magnoliopsida; order Ranunculales; family Papaveraceae; genus Macleaya; species Macleaya cordata. The sequence continues at coordinate 765,060 of MVGT01004391.1, read as the reverse complement.
ACCCTTCCAAAATGTTATTGGCAGGCCCATTAGGTTGGACTTGATAAATTTGGTTTGACTCCACAATTCTTAGTGGCAGTCCCCATTTTAGTCAAACACTTCATCATGTAAAACCTTCTTTCCTATTTGATGGAAGAGGGCATTGGGTCTTCCAATCGTCCAAAAGACCATCAATCAATTTATTTTTAGGTATACCCACATATATAACATATTTTGTAGTTTTGAAACAAAAAAAATTATATTTCGAAGTAGGGGGGTGCCAATAAGATTGGAACTTGCCAACAACAACAAATGCAAATTTGGGAGGTGCTTATAACCGAGGTCAGCCAATAAAATTTTGGAGGGAGCCTATAAAACCACCCAAAAAACAAACACCCAACGCTGCAATGGGCCGGGTTGATCTGGCATGGGCTGGGTTAACACCAGGCCAGACTGATTTAGATGTCTGTGTAGTTTGGGGAAAACTTTAAAACCTAGCTGATGCCCTTGCGATGAATGCATGCTCACCATAGGTCAAATAAAGACTATCGCCCAACAACAAAATGTGTAGTGCCAATAAAATTTCCTATATGTTATACATAACAGGATAAGTATATTTAGACTTTAAGGCAAACTCATTGTATTGAAGTATGGAAATGGTTTGTTTGGATAGGGAATTTTGTGGGGATCAGTGATTTGGTGAAAAACTAGCTAGATTTATAACATGATTTCTAACGAATTTTTCACCAAATTCTTGGTCCGCACAAAATCCCTACTTAAAATCTCCCATCCAAACAAACCATTATAAATATGTCTATATTAAAGCATATTTGGGGTAGGTTTTGAATTTTTACTTGTAGATTCAGTGTGTTTTTTTGAGTAATAAGGGTGGGATCAGTAGTGAGGAGTTTTTATTTATTTATGTGGCAGTGGAGAGGGAATTTATACCTATGGGAGTAAAACTTTTTGTCTGGGGGACCAAAAAATAAAATTTATTTATTTTTATATATTTATCAATTTGTCACGCTTATAGCCGTGACAAATATAACAGATAAATGACATTTGTCACTATTATAATCATCACAATTTTGTGAAAATGGAAACTCTGGTATTGACCGTAATAAAAAATTATTTGTTATGATTATAACCGTGACAAATAGTTCTGTCACATATTAATGATGGCACATTTGTGTCAGTTATAATTGAAATCACGCTTATAACCGTGACAAAAAGGCTGTTCTATCGTGTGTGATGTGTTTAGATCGCTCCTATTTCTAGGGGTGTTTTGCACTCCTTGATAAAGACATTCTGTATTGGAATTGTGATGGGTGTATGGGTCAAATTCGACCCATCTATTTTATGCCCTATAGCAGCTAGCTAAATGGGGATATATTCATTCACATATATATTTTAAACGTTGCGAAAAATTGGAAGCCAAATTTTACTCCTTACAACATTTTACAAAATGGGCCATTGGGTATTACAAATGGCTTATCAGTTTGTGCTGTTGGATCTTCAGAATCGACCTGGCATTCTATAAATTGTTGATAATTAGATATTATGAGAGAGATGGAGAGAAATTAAACTTCAACGTCAATCAATTACAATGAGTAGAAAACCCTAAAAGCCTCTCTATCTCTCTCACTTTTAGCTTTCATTCACACACCCCAAAACTTTGATAGATATGGCAGGCAAATGAAGTCCTCCCTCTAAGGGATTGATTCAAACCCAACCATAGATTAATTAGTTTTGCCATGCGCACATCCACTAGTACTAGTTTTGACAAACAATAAGTATAGTGAAAAGCATTATATATTTTTGAGGCGTTGGCTTAATATTTATTAGATGAACGATGAAACCATCATACCATATATAATTGAAATAGGAAAATCATTAGCTTTGTTCCATGGATCCAAACGAAGACAAAGTACGTACTAATAATAGCACATAGCGCCGTTAATTTCCTTTATTTAATATAAGTGATTATAAACTAAAACAAAACATAATGATCATAGATGTAGATCACTGGGTTTAATTTTGCCTAGCTAATTAAACCTAATCTTTGTCATGGACTGATTACTATTAATGCTTCAATTCACATTCGCCTGAGCAAGAATTGACACAACCTTCCACTTCATTTTCCCCTGCAATAAGCCAATTAGATTAACAACAAAATGTTAGTATATATATATATGTATATATGGTTTTGTTTTGTAAATTTTGTTTAATTTAGAGAGAAAGAGAGAGAGAGACCTAGAGATCTAGAGATCTAGAGATCTAGAGAGAGAGAGAGAGAGAGAGAGAGAGAGAGAGAGCATACGAGGATCTTGTGGAGTGCTGATATGGGAGCACTTAGAGGAAATGCAACCCAGTTTGCAGTAGTAGTTGAGATCATTATCAGAAGCTGGAGGATGATGACAACTCTTAAAACATTTAAGGGGACAACCACCAATTTTTATGTAAGGATGGATAACACATAAAGCTAAGCATTCTGCAAAACAGCCTGCAAAGGCTGCTTCATTCTTCTCCACAAACATTCCCAACACTAACACTGTTATAATAAGCATCACTGTAATTGGCTTCACACTGATCTTCTTACCCTCCATCTCTAACCCTGTTATGTTATAATAAACTCACACTCACTCTCAGCTAGAGCTGCTTTGATTTGATGATGGTAGAAGAAAGCAAATGAGGACTAATTTATAGGATTCAGACCAGCCATGGCGTGGTCTTTCCAGCCCAAATCATAACCCGACCAGAGGCTTTTTATGGAAGAAAATCCATTAGTTCCTTTATCAAAAGATTCTTTTTCTTTTTTTGATTTTGAAGTATGTTCGTTGATAATTGAAGGCTCTTTTGTATTGGTATTGCCCCTTTCACGCGTATATATTATTTGTAGCATACTAACATTTATCAAAGGGTAAGTTTAAAAGCATCCCCATAATCTTATTGGCAGGCTGGCCCTATGAGGTTGAATTTGGTCAATTAAATTTGACCATCAAAAAGGGATTTTGGAAAAAAAGTCCAAAAAGTTATAAAAGTAGGGACTAAATTTATAAAACAAGGATTAAAATCATAATAACTTTTTTTACAAGGACTTTTTTTACATTTTCTATTTTAAAAACACCCCCCACATTGGTCAAATTCCTGTCCTCTTCTGCAGCCACCACCATCTCCACCTTCCACAGTTTCTGTTAAAAAAAAGGTGAGAGAGAAGAATTTGCTCACCCCACCACCATTTTCTACTGCCACCACCATCTCTAAAACCTTCTACCACCTTCTATCGTCGTTTCTTTCAAAAAAAAGAAAAAAAGAACGGCATCACAATGCCGAAAGGAGACCTTTTTTTTTTTTTTTTTCATTCACGAACTAATAATTGGTACTGTAAGTCCGTTTTACATAGACAAAAATGGCATCGCGACGTCAAAATATAAACCTAAATCAGTACAGTACCACCAAAGATAATTTTCTATAAAAGCATGTTAGAAATTCAAATCGTAAGTTGGGTGCCGATTTGGATTTCTAACTGAATTTCGCCTTTCTGTAGGCAATTTTTGGGACATAATCAGCACCATGTTACCGATATATGTTATGTAAGTCGGCACCCAACTACAGATTTAGATTTCTAACATGTTTTCATGAAAAATTATCTTCGGTGGCACCTTGCCAATTTAGGTTTAATACTTCGCCGTTGCGATGCCAGTTTTGTCTATGTAAAATGCACTTACAATGTCGATTATTAGTTCGTAAACGAAAATCAAAATTTTAGATCTGAGAATGAGAGAGGTAGAAGGATAAAGAAAAGGGGAGCGGGAAGGAGAGAGATGTGAAAAATCGAAAGGAAAAGAGATGGAAATGAGGAGCAGATCTGACCGAAAAGAGCCAGAAAATTCAGATATATAACCGACCTTCTTCCTTTTCTTTCTCTTTCAAATTTCTTGCGTGGTGGTGAAGATAGGTGGTCGTAGTGAAGTGGTGGTTGTGGAGGAAGTGGCTGTGCAGTGGTGGTGATAGTGGGAGCAACGAGGTGGTGGCCAGTGGTAGGGGTGGTTTGTGATGGCCAAAACGTTAGATGAGGTGGGGTGGGGGGTGGGTGCCTATATTCGGGGACTGCCAATAAGATTTTGGAGGGCTCCTATAAAACTACTCAATAACAAACACCCACTGCTGCAATGGGCCGGGTTGATCCGGCTTGAGCGAGGTTATAACATTAGGCCAGACTGATTTAGATGTGTGTCTTCTTGGGGGCCACACCCAAAAATCTTGTTGGAGGGATTGCAATGATTGCATGCTCATGACCATAGGTCATACAAAAATGATCCCGCCACCAACAAAATTTGTAGTGCCAATAAAATTTCTTATAAGCGGAAGATAATTTGTTAGAGTGGTTGGAAGCATGGTTTCCGTAGTCTAGGTCTTAGTATTAAATCCCACTAATTAGAGGATCCATCTTTAAATAGCAATCTAATTCAAAAAGAAAAGAAAATTTTCCATATGTTATGCATAAGATCGAAAATCCACAATAGTTCATTTGCGAGTTGCAAAAGGCTAGGGCAATTGGATTTCAGGTTATAAATCCATATCTAGATCCAAAAGAATTTATTTGATCCATATCCGGATAAAACTCCAACTCTGTATCCGCATCGAATCATTGGGCCGGGCTAACTCATTTTTTGTTAAAAGTACATAAAACATGTTACTGGCATATAAACTCATCATGTCTAGATTAAAATTTTAAGGTATATTTGGATTTTTAGGCAAACTCGTAGTATTTTCACTTATAAAACATAAGAAAACTGTGGTATTTACCGTAACAAATGCACTAAGGCCCTGCTTGGTATGCAGAAAAAATTTGTAGAATATAAATTATCACAGCTGTGGTAGTGGTAGTTTGCATAGACAAACAGGGACATAGGTATCCTAACTAGCAGAGGAATACCATACCAAGCAGCTGATTTATCAATTTGACTGGGAATAACTGCAGATGCAAATTTTTCCTGCATACTAAGCAGGGCCTAAGTGATGGTATAAGCGTGACACAATTATTTATTTGTTAAGGTTATAACCGTGACAAAATGATCTGTCACAAATTAATGACTCCATATTTGTGACAGTTTTAATCGTGACTAAATTATAAACGATTATAAACTTGACAAAAAGGCTGTTCTATCGTGTGTATGTGTGTGTGTTTATAGCTCGCCCCTATTTCTAGAGGTGCTAAATTTGCACTCCTTGATAAAGACATTCTGAATCGGAATGGTGATGGGTGTACGGGTTAAATTCCAACCCATTTATTTTATGCCCAATGGCAGCTAAATGAGATATTTTCATCCACATATATATTTTCAAAGGTGCGAAAAATTATTGGGCACAACATTTTACTCCTTATACACAACATTTTACAAAATGGGCCGTTGGGTTTTACAAATGACTCATCAGTTCTAGAAATTTGACAATCTAGTTATTCTTTGATTGTGCTGTTGGATCTTCAGAATCGACATGGCATTCTATAAATTGTTGATAATTAGATGTCATGATCAGAGAGATGGAGAGACATTAAACTTCAATCAATTACAATGAGAAAACCCTAAAAGCCTCTCTCTCTCTCTCTCTCTCTCTCTCTCTCTCTCTCTCTCTCTCTCTCTCTCACTTTTAGCTCTCATTCACACCAAAAACATTGATAGATATGGCCGGCAAATGAAGTCCCTCTAAGGGCTTGATGCATAGCATTGATTCAAACCCAACCATAGATTAATTAGTTGTGCCAAGCGCGCATCCGCTAGTTTTGACTAGCAATTAGTGAAAAGCATTATATATTTTTGAGGCGTTGGCTTAATATTTATTAGATGAACGACGAAACCATCATATTATATATCTAATTCAAATGGGAAAATCATTAGCTATAATTTGAGCCATTGATACAAACGAAGACAAAGTACTAAATAGCACAGCGGCGACGTACGTAAAGTTCCTTTATTTAATATAAGTGATGATATAAACTAAACCAAAACAGAATGATCATATATAGTTGTAGATCACTGCTTTAATTTTGCGTAGATAATTAAACCTAATCTTTGTCAGGGACTGATTACTATTAATGCTTCAATTCGCATTCGCCCGAGCAAGAATTGACACAACCTTCCACTTCATTTTCCCCTGCAATTAAGCCAATTAGATTAACAACAAATGTTAGCATATATATATATATATATATGGTTTTGTTTTGTAAATTTCATTTAATTTAGAGAGAGAGAGAGAGAGAGAGAGAGAGCATACGAGGATCTTGTGGAGTGCTGATATGTGAGCACTTAGAGGAAATGCAACCCAGTTTGCAGTAGTAGTTATTGAGATCATTATCAGAAGCTGGAGGATGATGACACCTCTTATAACATTTAAGGGGACAACCACCAATTTTTTTGTAAGGATGGATAACACATAAAGCTAAGCATTTTGCAAAACATCCTGCAAATGCTGCTTCATTCTTCTCCACAAACATTCCCATCACTAACACTGTTATAATAAGCATCACTGCAATCGGCCTCACACTCTTCTTACTACCCTCCATCTCTAGCTACTACCCTGTTTTAAAACACTCACAATTTCTCTCTTTTTAGAACTAAAATTCACTCTCAGCTAGAGCTGCTTTGATTTGATGATGGTAGAAGAAAGCAAATGAGGACTAATTTATAGGATTCAGACCAGCCATGGCGTGGTCTTTTCAGCTCAAATCATAACCTGACCAGAGGCTTTTTATGGAAGAAAATCCATTAGTTCCTTTTTCAAAGATTCTTTTTCTTTTTTTGATTTTGAAGTATGTTCATTGATAATTGAAGCTTCTTGTTTTGGTAATATTAATGTTGAGTCTCTTAGATATTGGCCCCCTCACGCGCACTACAAGAAAGGTGGGTTTTAGCGGCCCAATTTTTACTGGTAAAGATCACTTTTTACCGGCGGTATAAGACATCCACCACTAATTGAAACTTATTACCAGCGGTATATATAGGACATGTACATCCGAGGCCGCTAATTTAAACAATTAGATTAGGTCCAAACTTATTTAAACACCTCAACCTTTTTTTTTTTCAATTGTGACTGCTTTTTCTGGGGTGGTGTTAATTATTAAGTGGCTAGTAAATGACTAAGGGGAACAAGTAGTGGCGTATCCAGGAATTTTATTTGGGGTGGGCGAATCAGTGTTGACCGAGTCAGAGTTGACTAAGTCAATTGAGCGAGTTTTTGATAGAGAGATCAAACCCATCGATTTCGTACCTCCAGCCCTCCACGACCTCACTGTTCTCAACTACTTTTGTATTTTTGTGTGAATTAATTTGTCTTCTACGAGGTTCTTAAAGATCAACAATACACACTTTTAAAAATCTATGGTGAATCAAATTTGACGCTAAAAAAAATTATCTTGTTAAATATTTTAAAAATGAGGAGGGATATTGCACCATGCCTTACTGCACCACTTTTTCTTTTTTGTTGAGGTGAGAGTGGTTCTCACACAGAGATGATCCAAAAATTGATTTTTTGTTAAGGATGTTTATCTCATTATGTAGATCATCATATCTTTTAACCCAATAAAAAATCATTCAGAAATCAATTCTCAAAGAAAGATGCATAAAATTTATCTATTTTATAAGAGTTGATTTGAGGGGGTTAAATATTCTAGAATGGGCTTGTTTTCTTGATTTAAAAATTTACATGGTGAGGTGAACATCCTCATTAAATATTAGCCCTTGGATTATTTTATGATGATTCCATAAAAAAATGGTGCAATAATAATGCAAAACGACAGAGTTCAAAATCCCTTAAGCAACTATGGATCATGAAGAAATAGGGTGGTCAACTTTGAAACATATTCAACTGACTTTAAAAATAGAGGGTGGTCAACTGACCACCCCCTTGCTAAGGTAGATCCGCCACTGGGAACAAGTTAAGGGGTTCTTAAAAAAAAGAGAAAGATGGCTAAGGGAGATGATAAGGGATTCCAAAACTAATCAGTTGTAATTGACTTTTTAAAAAAAAATCAGCAAAATAATAATAATAACAAGTTAGAATTCGAAAAGACGATGCACTAAGTTCTTAAACCTCCGAACAAGGCAACTGAACTAAAGAAAGGAGAGAAGGATGTCATGGCCTAAGCAAACCACCATTAATGACTTGTTAATTGTGGTGAAGGTGTTTAGAGTACTGGTGGAATAGAATGTGGTGGTAGATGCTCGAAGTGTTAGAGTCAAACAAGGAGAAGAGTTAGTTGTTCGAGGAAAAAAGAAGTTAACCTAGAGCTTTTTATTTCCCTGATCGTTAACGTGTTCCCCTGGGACAGTGCTAGCGTGACACCAAGTTTTGGTGTCGACACCAGCACCTTTTGGCCCAAAACAAGGGCCTAGGGCCCACATCAGGCACTGATTTTTTGGGACTGTATTCTCCTCATCATTTAGATCATCTCAACAAAAAATCAATCCATTCTAAAACTTCTAACCTGATCAAACATTGAACTCTATTTATCACCGTTTATTTTCTTACCGTTGATTTCTAACCGATTTCTAGCCAACGTTTGATTGGGTTAGAAGTTTTAGAATGGATTGATTTTTTGTTGAGATGATCTACAAGATGAGGAGAACATGGCCCCAAAAAATCAGCCCCTGATGTGGGGCCCTAGGCAGTTGTTTTGGGCCAAAAGGTGCTGGTGTTGACACCAAAACTTGGTGTCACGCTAGCACGGTCCGTTCCCCTGTATCCATTTACTAACCACTTAACAACACCATCTTTTTTTTTATTATGTGGTCGAATATCTAGAGTGGATGGACCGTTTGGGAATTTTGGGCCTAAAAATGAGGGTCCAAGTCAATCCGTGGCAACTACTCTGGAATCACTCCACACTTGGCCTTCGGGCCATATAAAATGATCCGAAGGTTGATTTTGGTGTGGACAGTTTTCTTATCATCAAGATTTTTATTTTTATTTTGGTGTGAATAATCTCTATGTGGACTACAGACTACAGGTCAAATGTGTCCAAAGAGATGTCCTCCACCGTGCCCCTTAACATTACTAAATATTTTTTGAGAGATCTACGAATTTATTGATAAAATATTTTCCTTTTTATTTGATGATTCTGTTCATATATTTTAGATTATTTTCTTTCCATATAACTTGTATTATTACCTTTTAGTAGAATTAATTGATTCGTTTGCAAAAATGTTTATAGGTTTTTTTTTTTTTTAACCAAAAGAGAAATTTATTGAATAATCAAAGAGGAACAAAGCCGGAGGGGGACAAGAGCCTGAACCTCCCAAGGCGTAATACAACATCAAAAAGAGCACCTATCTAGCACAGCTAGGGACAAAACCAACTTGACATCCTCGGATATCCGGAGCTCCTACCCATTTCTCAGATAAGGAATTCCCATTCTGTCCAGTCTAGCAAGTCCCACCAGGCGAGGGGGAAAATTCGAAAGAAAGTTGTGATCTGATCTGCTATTGAGACCCATATTAGCCATGAAATCTGCTGGAGCGTTTACCTCTCTATATACGTGACCAACAACAAGATCCAGGGCCTGAGCGAGCTCTCTAATCCTCTGCCACCACCGAAGAAGTGGCCACGGAATATCGCAGTTATAGTGATACCAGGACGCCACTAGATTTGAGTCGACTCTGACAGCGATTCTTCTGATCCCCATCTGAGAGCAAAGATCCAAGCCATCCAGCAGGGCACGAGTTTCTGCTAAGTTATTAGTGCCCGAACCATAGAATCGGTGAAAAGCCGCCACAATCCATCCTTGGTTATCACGAATCACCCCCCCACCAGCAGCGGAGAGATTGGCGGCCGAGCCATCAGTGTTGAGGATGAAATAACCTGGGGGCGGTGTTGACCAACGAAGAACCTTAACTGGCTTTCTGCGCACGATGGAAAGGGGAATCTGACATGTTAAGAGAACATCCTGAATACTAGCCGGGCTTCGCTTGGTCACCTTAATCATAGGGCTGATGTCCTGAATCCATTTCCAGATATTGTATCTGCTCGTCCTGAGGCTAGAAGGGGCCTCGTTGTGAATCCGGCGATTCCGTTCCCGCCACGTTTTCCACATGATGACCATAGGAATGAGGATGCCCAGGGAGCCCATCTATGAACCCACTGGGGCCGCATTTAACCAAGCCCAGATAAAATCCCAAAAGACGGAGAAGTCCTGACGGTGGATACCAAAGGGAGGCGCAAAGAAATCCCACAAAGGAGCCGCAATATCACCGTGCATAAAGAGATGATCGAAGGACTCTATTTGCCGTTGTCTACAACAAATACACCCTGAGGCAAGGCTGATGGCGCAATTCTGAATTCGGGCATCG
>MVGT01004391.1:707481-742942 GCA_002174775.1 Macleaya cordata | reverse complement strand
ACCAGGGTATCCTGTTGGCAGCATTCCACAGTTTCTATGGGTCGGGTTCCAACAATTTAGCCGAGACAAGGGCGCTGCTGGACGGGCTACTCTTGTGCCAGCAGCTGGGCATCACCAACTTCATAGTCAATGTCGATTCTAACCTCGTGGCGGGTTGGTATAATCAGAAATGTAACATACCTTGGCACCTCTTTTCCTGGTGGCAGAGGATTAGAGAGGCTACAGAAAACCTGAACATCAATCTCAGACATGTTTATAGAGAACTAAACTCTTCTGCGGATTGTATGGCCTCCATAGGTCTCTCGAGTAGGTCGAACTGCAGCATCATGACGGATTTTCCTATGCGCCTGGTGGGTTTGGCCCGCCTAGACAGATTAGGAATGCCTTATGTCAGATTTGGGTAATGGGCAGGATGGACCGACATTCGGACACACTTTTCGAGCGATTCTCTTGTACCCTCCTTGTCCCCCGTTTTCTAATTGTAAGGCTGGAGGCTGGTTGGGTGGCTAGCTTCTTTATTTTTTTTAGAAGGGGCCCTCCTTGTCCCCTTTTATAAGGGTTAAGGCTGTGGTTTTCCTCTTTCTGCATGCTTATCTGTTTGCATCTTGTATTAGGCATGGGGAGGTTAGGCCTTATGTCCCCCTCCTGTTAGATTAAAACTGCTTAGGAAATGCGTTGTTTCCAGCTCAAACCATAGACTCATTAGGAAATGCGTTTTATGGAAAAAAAATCTTTGGAAATTTTTGGGTTACCATGGATGGTTGTTGATATTTGATATCAAATAATTTTTGGTAATATTTGTCACTTTTTTCTGTGTGGGATGGGTTTGGATCTCTTGGATGATCTACATAATGAGATCATCCTTACAACATCCCTTGGATCAACTCCATACGGGTGGGGAACTCATAAGATAGTGTAAACAAAGTGTAAGAATTTGTTGGTTGTATGAAGAGAAAAAAAACAGGGGACCAAAACCACATTCAGGATGATTTAGCTGCACCGCATGTTAATTTACAGTAGAAAATGAATGCGAAGTGGGTTTGGTAATATCGGGTCAATTATCGACTCAAACCCGCCCATTAGAATTAAGGACTAATTTGAGAATTCAAGCCCAACCATGGGTTAGATTTGCCAGATCAAATCATAAGGTCATGAGAAAGCCTTTTTATGGAATCCTCAAATAATTTTGGGTTGGTGTGAATTGTTATAATTGGTAGTTTAATTAAGGGGTTTTGGAAAAAAAAGTCCCTGTAAAAAAAGTCATTGTGTTTTTAATAGTTTTTTATAAATTTAGTCCTTAGTTTTGGACATAAGTCATAAAAGTAGGGACTTAATTAACCAGAAATCTTTCAAAGGTGCCTATATTTATACATATGAATTTTGTTCCATAAGAAGTTTCTTCTCAAATTATGATTTGAACCGGAAAGATCAAGTCATGCATGGTTCACGGGTTCGAACCCTGTAGAATTCTTAGGATTTTTCCATTTCGCCTTATCTATCAAAGTCTTGAGAGAGAATGTTAGAGCTAGGGATTAATGGATGCAATTAATGCCAATACAGCAGCAAACATATGCTGTTTTAATTCAGCCATTCAGGGTTGGTTTAGTGTTGTGTGAACTGATTTTGATAGATAAGGTAAATGATCTGGAAAGATTCAATAATTATGAATTGAGATTGGAATATTTAAGTTAGGGTTTGGTATGAATCTTATAAATTAGTCTTTGAGAAGACTCCATTTTCCATATCTCTATCAAAGTTTTAGAGAGAGAAAGTGAGGTGAGGGTAAATATTATTACTTAGAAAAAAATTAAGAAGAAGAAGATGGAAGGTAAAAGTGTGAGGCTAATTGTTGTGATGCTGATAGTTATGTTGTTTGTAGGGCAGACTTCAGCATCCTTCAGTGGCTGTTATAAAGATTGCTTATTTAAATGTATTGCCAGCCATGGTGTAGAAGCTGGAGAATGTCCTTTTATATGTGTCAAACAGTGCATTTTTGATTTCTCTCCTTCAAATTTTCTCCCTAACTATTGCCAGATTGGTTGCGCTACGTCTACCTGTACCAATATCAGCACTCCACAAGACCCTCGTATGCTCTCTCTGCTCTCTAGATTTTATCTCTCTCTGTTTTTCTAAAAAATTAACATAAAATTCTAACATTTTTGTTGTTTTAATCGGTGATTTGCAGGTGAAGAGGAAGTGGAAGGCTGTGTTAATTCTTGCACCAACAGATGCACCAAGCAACCTTAATAAATTTCTGTTCCCCTACGTTGTCTTGGTTAATTTTAACTTCAAGACCTAAATAAAGGATCTCTTTAGTAAATGCATTTGTTCTTAAATTTTTTTGTCATGGATTGGCTTAAGTATATAACTGTCATTTCAATAATAAGTTAAAGTAGTACTGTTTCAACTTTCAAGTAATGTATAACACTACAAGACCTTATACCAACGTTTTAAACTGTGGTCTAAAGAATTTAGTGTATCTAATGCCTTTTGGTTAGAAATGAATTAAAGACAATGCATAAAACAGTGGTATAAAGTACAAGTTAGGTTACAAAAACTGTGGTTTTTAGTATGATTTATACCACATTTCTTTACAAACGTGGTCTTTAATATGACCTAAACCACAGTCCTCTCCAAAAGCGTGGCCTAAAACTGCTTTCTTTTCTTTAAGCGTCGCAGATGAGGAGGGATACTTTGCCCAACATTAAAACGCCCAATATGTTTTAGGGCTCACATGGAGATGATCCAAGGGATGTTTATGTTAAGTTGACCTATTCACTTTTCATGTAGATAATCTTCGCCGTTAATCATATCATTCTTAAACTTCTAACCCTAACAAAAGTTAGGTACGTAATTTGTGGTTTTTTTTCTATTGGGTTAAAAATTTTAGAAAGGACATTGGGATGATCGTATGACTAATTAGGCGTGAGTTCCAGTTAGAGGATAGCTTGATCCCAACCCAAACTGCAATCCATCGTGCCGGAGCTCAACCCGACCTCGAGTTTGGACTAAAAGTCCTCCAAACCGTACCAAAAGGTGACTCGGGTTCCTTGTGTTGCATCTCTCCTCAGGTTCACAATTTGTTTTTAAAAAAAAAATCCAATCCTGAAAACCATAGCAACAAGGTAATTGATGCCGTTCTTCCAAAAATGAGAATCCTTTTGCTAATACCCTTAATTTTATTTTGATTTTGATCATCCTCGTCAGCACTCCTGTGCAGGTTAAACATTATACATTATATATGATTCTGTATTCAAGAACTAAACTAATACGATACATGGACCATTATTCAATTTACAAAGAAGATAAATTGGGTTCACTCTTTATTCGAATCAACTTAGCGTTGATCTCATTTAAGATCTTAGAGCAGCTAATTACATACTGAATTCTGTTCAGGACCGTCTTTAAAATACTGCTTATTCTTACACTCTGCTTACACAACAAATAGGTTCTGTATGTATGGAGATGATGATATAAGTGCTGATTATTTATAAAAATGAATTTCTCAAGGAGTTTATCGTCACAAAAAATCAAACCGTACGTTTAAGCCTTTTGAAGTTGAATCATTCATTTTACCATTTTTTTTCAACTGACATTTGACAAGGTTAACAGTTTTTGAACGAGGATAGAGTTGTTCAAGGCATGATTTTGTTTTACAATGAGATCATCCTCAAAACATTTCTTCCCATGGATCATTTCCATGTGAACCCACAAGCTGGTGTAAACAGAGTGTAAATAATAATAAGCTGGTTGTAAGAGAAAAAAAAACAGGGGACCTGAACCGTATTGTGGATGATTTCGCAGCACGACATGTTTTTACCGTAAAAAATGAATACGATCATTTCCATGTGAACCCACAAGCTGGTGTAAACAGAGTGTAAATAATAATAAGTTGGTTGTAAGAGAAAAAAAAACAGGGGACCTGAACCGTATTGTGGATGATTTTGCAGCACGACATGTTTTTACCGTAAAAAATGAATAGGAAGTGGGTTTCGAATATCGGGTCAAACCCCTCCATTAGAAGAGGCTTATTAGCTTTTAAGGACTAATTAATTTAAGGATTCAAGTCCAACCATGGATAAGATTTGCCAATTCATATCATAATGTGTCGAATTTAATCCTTGAATAATGTTGGGTTAGTGTGAATTGCTATAATTGGTATTTTAATTACCCAGAAATCTTTCAAAGGTGCCTATATGCTTATGAATTTTGTTCCATAAGAACCTTCTTCTCAAATTATGATTTGAACTGGAATGATCAAGCCATGGTTGGCGGGTTCGAATCCGTTGATTTAGTCTGTATGATTATTCCATTTGCCATATCTCTGTCACAGTCTTGAAAGAGAAAGTGAGGGATAGAGATAGAAATTTAGAGGCAATTAATGTTTATACAGCAAACATAAGCTGTTTAAATTAGCTAGGGTTGGGTTAGTTTTGTATGAACTGATGTGGAAAGATATACAAGGCAAATGGACTGGAAAGATATGAAATGGTTCAAAATTTTATGATTTGATCTGGAAATATTTAAGTCATGTTTTGGTTTGAATCTTATAAATTAGTCCTCAAAAGGACTCCATTTGCCAATATCTCTACAAAGTTTAGAGAGAGAAAGTGAGAGTTAAAGTACTTAGAAATTCAGAAGAAGATGGAAGGTAAAAGTGTGAGTCCAATTGTTGTGATGCTGATAGTTTTAATGGGATTGTTTGTAGGGCAGAGTTCAGCATCCTTCAAGACCTGTTATAAGAAATGTGTCATGTTATGTGTTCTCAGGCATCCTGGTCCTGGTCCATATGTTGCGGTAATATGTCCTGCTAAATGTTTGAAAGAGTGCATTTTTAAGGAGTCTCCTTCAAATGATCTCCATAACTACTGCCAGATTGGATGCGCTTCGACCACCTGTACCAATATCAGCACTCCTCAAGACCCTCGTACGCTCTCTCTCTCTAGATTCCGCTTTCTGTTTTTCTCAAAAATTAACAAAGGATTCTAACGTTTTTGTTGTTTTAATTGGTGGCTTATTGCAGGTGAAGAGGAAGTGGAAGGCTGTGTTAATTCTTGCTCTAACAAGTGCACCAAGAAATACTAGTCGGTCCTAATTGATCTGTGTTCCCCCTATATATGTAGGGATCGTGAGACATGTTGTTGTCTTTGTGATACATTATGTTCTTCAAAAATTTGTCTCCGATTGGGTTTAAGGATATAAATGTGATTTCTATAAGTTAAAGTAGTATTTCATGTTTTAAGAACTGTATCACTAAAAGAAAAAAGACTTTAGACCACGGTTTAAACCATATAAAGCCTTGTACCTAAAAGTAAAATTGAAGACCACATATAAAACCGTGGTAAAAGAATAACTTAGGCGACAGTAGCTTACCTGTGGTCTAATATTAAACTATAAACATCGTGGTCTTTAGTATAACTTAAACCACATTTCTCTCAAGAAATGTGGTCTTTAGTATGAGTTAAACTACAATTCTCTCCAAAACCTTGGTCTAACATTTTTTTTAAGCATTTGAGAATGAGGAGCGAGTGAACCCTTTTCCAATATTATAATACCCAATATGTTGTAGAGCCATATGAAAATGATTCAAGGGGTGAGTTTCGGTGAGGATGACCGATTCACTTTTTATATACATAATCCTTGTTGAAGATCACATCATTCTAAACTTCTAACCCCGGCCCTTTTTTTGTGATTAATGATGGGTCATTCATAACTTCTGATCGGCTTTGAATTTTAGAACGAGGTGATTTTACATTGTGGTTATCTATATTATTAGGCGTGAGTTTGGGTTAGAGGAAGGTTCGAGCACAACTCAAAGTGCAATCTATAGGGTCGAAACTCGATCCAACCTAGAGTGTGTAATGTAAGGCAGCCCAAGCCTGAGCTAGAAGTCTCAAAAGGGGAGTCCGATTCCTTAGTTAAACAAGATGTAAAATTAAGAGGTTTAGTGCAAGCAAATTTTTCTATTGCATTAATATACAAACGGAGGGGGTTGCAAAAGTTGGGTAACCTTGGTGTACAAAAATACACGAGGGGTGTTCTGAAGTGCACAACACGGATTCAACTATGCACTCGCCTAAGATCGATACCAGAACTAATAAACTGAAATAATTAAATAAACAAAGCATAACACAAAGAACTTAAGTGGCGGTTCGACTGGTTGCCTACGCCCACGGGCATAAACGATCTCAACACTTAATTATGATGATATTCAAAGTACAAAACAAACACAACACTTACTCAAACTTTGATACTCAAATACAAATAATGGCATAAGTTTGCAATATTTATAGATTACACAATACCCCACGAATTTATAACCTATTCTAATTACGAAACCTAAACCTAAACAGACTAAGCTAACCTCCTTTCTTGTTGAAGTCTCCAACTTGTAGGAATTCTCGCCAAACTGCCATTTTGGAAGTTTGGAACAATCTGTGGCCAAAGTGGGTCCGTGGCATAGAGATAGGCCGGTGACTATGAGCCCGCGGCCTAAAATGAACACCACCAAAGTATGCCCATAAGCCCAGAAATCATCTCGGGAGGAACCGGAGGGTCGATGGCCAAATTTGTTTATATTGTAACCTTTCTGACTTTTTGGGCATTTTCTATGAGTATGTAAGAAAGACCCTAATTCCAGTACTCAACAAGGCCCTCTAAATCTCGTGGACGGCCTAAGATAATAGTAGGAAGAATAAAATTAGAATTGAAAAATGGTGATCTCATATTATGTATTTCATAGACCCATGAGTCACTGGTTACCTATGAAGCATGGATTCGGACACGGGGATATGGATATAGGGACATGGGTGCGGGGGATTCGTAGAAAATGAATACGAAGTAGGGTTTGGTAATATCGGGGTCAAACACGTCCATTACAAGAGGCTTATTAGTTTTTTAAGGACTAATTTCAGGATTCAATCCCAACAATGGAATAGATTTGACAGTTCAGATCATAATGTGATCAAAAAGCCTTTTCATTTATCGAATTGTTTCTTAAACAATTTTGGGTTAGTGTCAATTGTTATATTTGGCATTTCATTGGGAAAAAAAAAAAATCTTTCAAATAAAGGTACGTATTTGGTTCCTTAATAAGCTTCTTCTTAAATTATGATTTGAACTGGAAAGATCAAGCCATGGTTGGCAGGTTCGAATCCTGTAAATTAGTCCTTGGGATTATTCCATTTACCTTATCTATCACAGTCTTGAGAGAGAAAGTGAGAGCAAGAGATAGAGATACAGAGGCAGTTAATGTTTATACAGCAAACCTAGAAAGATGTTTAGTGTTGTATGAACTGATATGGACATTTCAATCACCATTTTTTTTTAATGTACCTGCTTATGGTTTTTTTTTTTTTTTTTGTTGATTTCCTTAAGAAGTTTATTCTGACATTATGATTTAAACTGGAAATACTTAAGTCAGGGTTGGTTTTGAATCCTATAAATTAGTCCTTCATAGGACTCTATTTGCCATATCTCAATCAAAGTTTATAGAGAGAGTGAGTAGAGTACTTATTAGAGGCATACTACAGAGGCAACTTGGGTTTATTTTTTTTTTTTTGCGCCTGCATTACTTCAAAATAATTAAGAAGATGGAAGGTAAAACTGTGAGGCTAGCTGTTGTGATGCTGATGGTTTTAATGGGAATGTTTGTAGGGCAGAGTTCAGCAGGCTTGAAGAAGTGTTATGGAGATTGCCTTTTGGAATGTATTATGACCCATCCTGGTCCAGGTTCTGCGATAGTATGTCCTGGTATATGTACGAAAAAATGCATTTTTAAGGAGTCTTCTTCAAATGATCTCCATAACTACTGCCTGATTGGATGTGCTTCTTCCACCTGCACCAATATCAGCACCTCGCAAGATCCTCGTAAGCTCTCTCTCTCTCTCTCTCTCTCTCTCTCTCTCCAAAAACAGGATTCTAACATTTGTTGTTTTATTTGGTGGCTTGCAGGTGAAAAGGAAGTTGAAGNGCTTGGATGTGCTTCTTCTACCTGCACCAACATCAGCACTCCACAAGACCCTCGTATGCTCTCTCTCTCTCTCTCTCTCTCTCTCTCTCTCTCTCTCTCTCTCTCTCTCCAAAAACAGGATTCTAACATTTGTTGTTTTATTTGGTGGCTTGCAGGTGAAAAGGAAGTTGAAGGCTGTATTAGTTCTTGCTCGAACAAGTGCGCCAAGCAATACTAGGCTGTCATTAATAACTTTGTTTCTCGTATATGTACGAGCCGTGATCCACTACGTTATCTTTGTTTATGATCTAAATAAAGGATCTCATTAGTAAAATGCCTTTGTTCTAAATATTTTGTCTAAGATTGGCTTTCGGATATAATTTTCAATTCAATACCAAGTTAAATTTGTGTTTCAACTTTCAAGTACTGTACCAAACAAGAAAAAGACCTTAGACCACGGTTTTATTCTGTGGTGTAAAGTATCTAATCCTTCTATAGCCCTGTGGTCAAAAGTGAAAGTTGAAGACCACAGATTAAATCCGTGATCTAAAAAATGATATAGACGACAGTTTGAAATAAATGCCGTCTAATGTACTACTTAAACCACAATTTTAGCCAAACCTATGTTCTAAAGCTACTCTTTAGACAAATTCGTCTTTAGTAACACCTAAACTACGGTACTCAAAAACTGTGGTCCAGCTTTGTTTAAGCGTTCACAAATATTCTATCATAATTAGGCTTGCTACTCATCCTTGTTTGGGCAAGAGGTTAGCCCAAGCCTAACCCATAGTGCACTCTATCAGGCCAGAGTCTAAATCGACCTCAATTTTGGACTGTAAGGCATCCCAGTCGGGGAGACGTGTTGGATCAGGTCCTTGGGTTCAGAATTTCTTTTTTGAAAAAATCTCGAAAGAAAATATTAGAAAACCAATCCAAAAAAATTTATAGAAGCGTACACATATTTAGTCAACTTCTTATGTTACAAAAATGGTTTTGGCTAAAATGTCTTTGATCATGACAAAATTGATGTTACAAAGATGGAGCATTTTTGTGTTCTTAACACCAAGGATCAAGGTTTTAAAAATCATACTAATAGCAAATGTCAAAAGAAAATCCTTCATTAAAGTGATGAGTTAAATTTGTTCTCAGGTGTTAAACTAGTTTTTCATGGCAGTGAACTTATCAGGGATTAAAGGCCCCCGATACCTTCTGGATCCCATCACCTAAGTGGCCCCCGATGCCTTAATAGGCCATCATTTTAATTCTCCTCATCAGCCAATCCGACACTTCATCATCCACCGATCACATACACCAAATATCAGATTGGTTTTATACTTCGGTTAATGAGTCATGAACCATATCTGATCGAATTTTTTTTTGTAATCTTTGGATCTCATTTAAGATGCGTGAGAGCTGCTAAATACATAATGAATTCTGTTCAGGCCCCTGTTTTTAAACAATGCTTACTTTTAGACTCCGCTTTCACTGACTTGTAGGGCAGGAGCAGACCTTGGAGAGGGCTTACCCTAGCTAAAGTCAGGGTAGAATTGTTAAAAATAGATTTTAAAAAAAAAATATTTCTTTTTGTCAAATCTAATTCACTGTGGGGTAAAATCATTAATGCTGAACTTCCTGTTGCTTATTTTATTTTTCATTGATGACCACGTCAAGGAGTATATCCTCATAAAAAAAATCAAATCACTCTAAAAGTTTTATCAACATAAAAGAATAATCGAAATTTTAAGCTCATTGAAGTTGAGCCATTCATTTTACTGTTGATTTCAACTGACTTTTGACAAGGTTATAAGTTTTTGAACAAATGCAAGAGTTTTACACGGCCAATAGGAATTTGGTTTTTCCCAAAAAAAAAAAACGAAAAGAAATAGAGGTGTGATTATCTGATGGAGGGAATTGGAGTAGAAACCGAATTTCACAATGTTATTAGTCTAAAAGGACATCCCAAAGTAAGTTTGAAATTTCTTCATGAAGATATTCGAAATGAGATATCAATCACCAATGCCAAATATATATATAAATGAATAACATTTTTGAGTGTCGAATAACTACTTCAACTATTGAGGGTTATAGTGCAAGTGTGCAACCCTAAAGGTTGAGGGTTACAGTGGCAAATTACAAAGCAAACTTGATTTTTTACTGCAATTCAGGGTGTATCATTCTTTAGAATGAACTTTTTTTATTCCACTACTTCAAGCTTTAAATTTTCACCAAAGCCTTAAAGTTGGTGAATCATGTTTCAACCTCAAGGGTATAGTGGTTAATCACATTTAACTTAAACTTATATTTTCCTTTACAAAGGTTGGCATGTCCTGCATCCATAATGTTTATGCTTGTAAGGACTTTTGGCCAATTTCCCCTATGTAATGAGATCATCCTCACAACATCCCCTAGATCATCTCCATGCACCCTACAATGGTGTAAACGTAGAGTACATATAACTTGGGTGTAAGAAGAAAAAAAAAACAGGGGACTTAACAGCATTCAAGATGCTTTAGCGGCACCCCATGTATTCAGGCGGGTTCGTTAATATCGGATCAAACTCGTCCATTAGAAGAGGCTTATTAGTTTTTAAGGACTACTAATTTAAGGATTGAAGCCCACCCATGGACTAGATTTACCAGATAAGGTGAGAAAGCCTTTTTATGGAATCCTTAAATAATTTTGGGTTTTTGTCAATTGTTATAATTGGTATTTTAATTTACCCAGAAATCTTTCAAAGGTGCATATATGCTTATGAATTTTGTTCCATAAGAAGCTTCTTCTCAAATTATGATTTGAACTGGAATGATCAAGCGATGGTTGGCAGATTCGAATCCTGTGATTTAGTCCTTGGGATTATTCCATTTGCCTTATCTATCACAGAGAAAGTGAGAGCTAGAGATAGAAGAACTACAGTAGCAATTAATGTTTATACAGAAAAATGCTGTTTAGTGTGTTGTTTGAACTGATATGGATATTTCATTAATCACCCAATTTTTTTGGTTTCCTTACAAAGTTTATTCTGACATTATGATTTGGACTGGAAATATTTGATTCAGGGTTGGGATTGAATCCTATAAATTAGTCAATGAGAGACTCTATATTCCATATCTCAGTCAAAGTTTAGAGAGAGAAAGTGAGAGGTAGAGTACTTACAGGAGCACAGAGGCAACTTTGGTTTAGAAATAATTAAGAAGATCAACGATGGAAGGTAAAAGTGTAAGGCTAGTTGTTGTGATGCTGATAGTTTTAATGGGAATGTTTGTAGGGCAGAGTTCTGCATCGTTGAAGAAGTGTTATAACGATTGCCTCTTGCTATGTATTATCCAGCATCCTGGTCCAGATGCTGCTGTAATTTGTCCTTTTAAATGTACGAAACAGTGCATTTTAAAGGAGTCTTCTTCAAATGATCATCTCCATAATTACTGCCAGATTGGATGTGCTTCTTCCACCTGCACCAATATCAGCACCTCGCAAAACCCTCGTAAGTTCTGACTACTCTCTCTCTCTCTCTCTCTCTCTCTCTCTCTCTCTCTCTCTCTCATTTCCTCTGTATTTTCTCCAAAAACAGGATATTCTAACATTTGTTGTTTTAATTGGTGACTTGCAGGTGAAGAGGAAGTTCAAGGATGTCTTAATTCTTGCTCGAACAAGTGCGCCAAGCAATACTAGTCTGTCATTAATAACTTTGTTTCCCATATATATATATATATGTGCGAGCCGCGCGTGATCCACTACGCTATCTTTGTTTATGATCTAAATAAAGGATCTCATTAGTAAAATTCCTTTGTTCTAAACATTTTCTCTGAGTTATTGGCTTAAGGATATAAATGCCATTTCAATATTAAGGTAAATTAGTTCAAAACCCCTGTAATGGCCAACCACGACCAATTATTTGGTACTCACCTGACTTGTGGCCGTGGTGGTCAGCTAATAGATCTGTGAGGATTAGGCCAGGCTCGAAGATACCAGGGATACCTACCATTACAAAAAATAATAATAATAATAATAATAATAATAATAATAATAATAATAATAATAATAATAATAATAATAATAATAATAATAATAATAATAATAATAATAATAATAATAATAATAATAATAATAATAATAATAATAATAATAATAATAATAAAAGAAAATAGAAAAGAAAAAATCTAAGGTAAAGTAGTGTTTTTCAACTATCAAGTACCCTAGACTACAAGAAAAAGACCTTAGACCACAGTTTTTACTGTGGTGGAAAGCCGTGGTTAGAAGTGAAAATTGAAGACCACAGCTTAAAGCTGTGGGCTAAAAGTCTGATATAGATGACAGTTTGACATAACTGTGGTCTAAAGTACTACTTCAACCACAATTTTAGCCAAACCAGTGGTTAAATTACTGCTTTTGACAATTCTTTGGTCTTTAGTAACCACCTAAACTACAGTACTAAAAGACTGTGGTCTAGATTTTTTAAGCATTTGCAAATATGCTAATCATAATTATGTGTGCAACTCGTCCGGGTAAGTAGTTACCCCGAGCGAGCCCAACCCATAGGGCAATCTATCGGGCCCGTGTCTAACTCTGACCTCAATTTTGGAATGAAATTCATTAACAAGACCTCGTTTCCCATTAGAATTTTTACAAGACGAAGAGCTAATTAATGGCAAATGTCAAACAAAATCCTTTATTAAAGTGAAGAATTAAACAAAGATACAATATAGTAGCAGAGGTCTACGTAATTTAAGCTTAAAATTGTAAGGAAGTATTTTGCAGAACAGGCCGCATGAAATTTTGCTGTAGCTGGCCCTACAAACATTCCCAACACTAAACACTGTAATAATAAACATCACAGCAATTGGCTTCACACTTTTACCCTCCATCTTATATCATGAGAACTGCTTTGATAGACAAGCAGGCAAATGAGGACCAAGTATTTATAGGCTTATTCAGGCCCATTCATTGCTTCTTGTTTCCAGCTCAAATCATAAGCTCAACTGTAACCTTTTATGAAATTTGGAGCCTTTTATGAAAAAATCCTTTGGAAAATGTTTTTACCATGGATAGTTGTTGATGATAATTGAAATCACTTATTTTGGTAATATTTGTCACTTTTATCTGTCTCAGATTTGGTAGGGGTGTAAATTGTGCCGTGGTCAGTCCTCAGTGAGCCTACAATTTCTTGGACCGGGCTGGGCCGGCCAAGGTATTGCTTGTCCACCAGAAGGCCTAGCAACCCACCGGCTGGCAGGCGGGGCATTTTGTTACATCCTAAGATCCATGGATCGTCCAATACTGATAATTCTGTCAGGTTGGGTGCGCTTCGGTGGACGGGCCTGGGCCTTAGCCCTTTTAAACTCGGATCAACGAGTCATGTGCCATAACTGACCGACTTTTGTATGGACTCATATAAGATGTGGGAGCTGGTAAATAGCCTGCATAGAGATGATCATCTAAGCAGTGGTGGACCTTGGAGAGGGTTGATCTAGGCTAAAACCTGCGGTAGAATTAATTGTTACAAAGTAGGTGTTTATATAGAGTTTAATTTTTTTTCTTAATATTTCTTTCCTAAATCTTTTTCAGCCCGACGTAAAATCATCAATGCTGAACTTCTTGGTTCTGCCCCTGCCAGCAACATCTGAGTTATTTTTTCTAAGGACCTTCGTCGAGGAGTACACAAAAAATCAAAATGTTCTAAAATTTTTAACACAAAAAATTCGAAGTGTTCTAAATTTTTAACCACAAAAAAAATAATTCAGATTTCTAACTCTTTGAAGTTGACCCATTCATTTTTACTGTAATTTTCAACCTGCTTTTGACAAGGTTAAAAGTTGTTGAACAAGAAAAAAAAGGTGTGATTTCTGTTAGGATGATCTACATTAGGTGATTATATCCTCACAACATGGTACAAACTGGCTGGTGTAAACGGAGGGTAAGAGTTGGATGTAACAAGAAAAAAATAGAGACCCTGAATGGCATGAAGGATAATATATCTAGCAGTTCCCACACTATACAATAGAAAATGAATGCCAAGTGGGTTTGGTAACAACAATAATATTAGGTCAAGAGAAATGCTACTTGTACACAAAGTTAATCCTTATATAATTTTGGGTTAATTGTGAAACTATGAATTGTTATTGGTATTTCAATGACCCAAAAAATCTTTTAAATTATGGTGCATGGATATGGATTTTGAGCCTAAAAAGCTTCTTCTCACATTATGATTTGAACTGGAATGATCAAGCCATGGTTGGCCGGTTCGAATCCAGTAAATTAGTCCATATTTGGATTACTCCATTTTCCTTATCTATCAAAGTACTGTTGAGTGAGGAAGCAAGAACTATAGACAGAAGTATGGATTCTCAAGCAATTGACTTTGGTATAATTTGCTGGGACTTAATGCTTATAGCTATAGGGCAAACTTTACACAATCTTTCCAGTTCAAATCGTAATGTGAGAAGATGCTTGTTTTGGAAAGAAATACAAAGTTATTTCAAATATTTATGGGTTTGTGAACAAATATGGATATTTCAGTGACCCAAAAATCATTAAAAGTTTATTATGACATTATGATTTGAACTGGAAAGATTAAGACATGGTTCTAAGAATATGAATTGAGGTAGGAATATTTAAATTAGGGTTGGGTATGAATCATATAAATTAATTAGTCCTTGAGAGGACTCCATTTGCAATATCTCTATCAAAGTTTAGAGAGAGAAAGTAAAGAGGCAACTTGGGTTTACTTAGAAATTAAAAAGAAGATGGAAGGTAAAACTGTGAAGCCAGTTGTTGTGATGTTCATAGTGTTGATGGGAATGTTTGTAGGGCAGAGTTCGGCATCCTTCAAGAGTTGTTATAAGCAATGCTTCTTGCTATGTGTTATCAGCCATCCAAAAGTAGGTCCTGCGCTAAAATGTCCTTTTCAATGTTTGAAACAGTGCATCTTTGACAAGTCTCCTTCAAATGATCTCCATAACTATTGCACGCTTGGATGTGCTTCTTCTACCTGCACCAACATCAGCACTCCACAAGACCCTCGTATGCTCTCTCTCTCTCTCTCTCTCTCTCTCTCTCTCTCTCTTCAAAAACAGGATTCTAATATTGTTGTTTTAATTGGGGATTTGCAGGTGAAGAGGAAGTCGAAGGCTGTGTTGATTCTTGCTCTAACAATTGCACTAATAAATTCTAGTCGGTCGTTAATAAATTAGTGTTCCCTACAAAACGTACGATCATGATCCATTAAGTTGTCTTTGTTTTTAATTTATGATCTAAATAAAGGATGCCTTAGTTCTTACAATTTTGTCTGTGATTGGCTTAAGGATTTACATGTCATTTCAATAAAAAGTTTAAGCAGTGTTTCAACTTTCAAATACTGTATCACTATAGACTACGGTTATAGACTGTGGTCTAAAGTTTTTAGTGTATCTAAAGTCCTGTTTTAAAGGTAAAAATTGAAGGCCTTTGTTTAAAGCGTGGTCTAAAATAAGACTTGGGTGACAAGTGGCTTACCTGTGATCTAAGGTTGGACTTTAAAGTTGTGGTCTTTAGAATGACTTGAACCATAATTTTCTCCACAACAGTAATCTAAAGATCTTTCTTCCTTTAAGCATTCACAAATGTATGGAGTGATGCTTTTCCTAGTATTAAAATGCCCAATAAATTTTAAGGCCCACATAGAGATGATCCAAGGGTTGAGTTTTGACGAGGATATCCTATTCACTTTTACATGTAGATCATCGTCGTAAAAAATCACATCATACTAACACCATCAAAAGATGGGGATTTATTGGTAGTTCATACCTTTGTTGTGGTTAGAATCTTTAAGACAATGTGATTTTACATTGGGATGATTTTTAAGCTCCGGTGTGAATTCGGGGTTAGAGGCTGGATAGCCGAGCACAACCCAACGTGCTATTGATAGGGTCAGAGCCCAACCTAACCTTGAGTTTGGAATGTAGGGTGGCCCAGAGGTAGCAAAAGGCAACTCAAATTCCTCAAGCAAACAAGATGTAAGAATAAGTGAGTACATGTAAGTAAACTTTTCCATTTAGAATTTGTCATTGCATTATTATTCAGAGGGGCGAGGGGGTGGGTAACCCTGGCGCTGTACTAAAATACACGAGGGGGGTGTTCTTTGTTCTTGGCAAAGACTAGCGAGAGAGGTATACAATAGACCTCGGTTTTTAAACTGTGGTCTAAAGTTTTAGTGTTATAGCCCTGGGGTTTACAGTAAAACTTAAAGCCTAGAGTTTATAACCATGGTCTAAAGTATGATTTAGGTGTCATCATGTCTTAAACTTGTGGTCCAAAGTACTACTTAAACCACAATTTTGGACAAACTAGTGGCTAAAGTTAAACATTAAACTACAGTATTATGATTTTTAGCTCTTCTTAAACTACAGTTCTAAACAAAACCGTGGTTTAAAGTTATTTTAATTAAGCATTCGCAAATATATGAAAATAATGATTAGAAGTGTAACTCGTGCGGGTTCAGGTTAAAGCAGGCCCGGTTTTGGCCCAAGGCGACCAAGGCGGCTGCCTTGGGCCCCTACCTTTGAAGGGCCCTAAAATATTATATACTTTATATTATATGTTGTATTAAAAAAAATTCATTAGTTTGTTTGTTCAAACCCAAAATTATACCCAAATGAAAACATTTTAACAAAATTACCCTCAAGTGAACATAAAAATTGGGCCCATTAATTTGTTTGTCAAAACTCAAAATTACACCCAAATGAAAATATTTTTATAAAATTACTCCCAATTGAACACAAAATTGGGCCCATTAGTTTGTTTGTTGAAACCCAAAATTACACCCAAGTGAAAATATTTTTATAAAATTACTCCCAAGTGAATATAAAAATTGGGCCCCTTCTTCCATTTCGTTCATTATTTCATCTTCTACTTCTCAAGTCTCTCTCTTTCTCATGCGATCAAACCTAGCAGATAGAGAAAGAGGAACTCTTCATTCAGTTGAAACTAAAAAGCCCAAATATTCTCTCTTTGACTCTTTCTCTCCTAAAAATTTTGGTCAGTAACAAAGCTTGATTATGCTAGTATAATCCCATCAAAAAAAAATTTATGCTAGCATAATTGGTGATTTTGCAGCAAATAATGCTAGAAGAACAACATTTAAGTGATCATGCTCTTCTTTATTTTTTTTTGAGTGGCTTCATTACCAAGAGAATTTTTAGGGTATGATTGTAGGCATTGTTGCATTGACATTAGTTTGGATCTCATACAAGAACTATATTAATTGTGCCTCACAAATTGTTTTGAGATAGTTAATATAATTTTTTTTTTAACATTTACTAATTTTTACTATTAATTTATATGGGCCTCATTTTATAAGTATGCCTCGGGCCTCCAAATCTCAGAGACGGCCCTGGGTTAAAGGTTAGCCTATGCCCAACCCAGAGTGCAATCTTTCACTCCCAAACCCAACACGACCTCAATTTTGGAATTTAAGCCGTCCCAAGCTACCAAAAGAGGATTCGGGATCCTCGATTTGGTTCGAGTCCTCGGGTTCATAATTTTTTTTCCCAAAAAAATCTCGAAAGAAAAGTGACGCTCTTCTTCCACAACGGAAAAACCCTTTTTGCTAACTCCTACTAAGAACTCAAATATTAGAAAACCAAATCAAATAAAGTTACAGAAGCGTCACCATAATTTCTCAACTTTTTAGGTTATAAAAATGGTTCTCGGCTAAAATGTCTTTGAAAAGCGTATCTTTAAGATTGATGAAACAGAAAAACGTTTTCATGTCTGCAAAAAGTCCAACCCTATTGGATTATGCTGGGCGATGGATCCGAATGGGGCTATTTTATGTGCTAAAGACCAAGTATCAAAATCAAATGATCTCAATTCAAAAATCGTTTTCAATTACCCGGGATATTTTGTTTGTCAGTTTTCATGTCAGGACAACATTTTGTTATGTCTTAGGCACCAGCCACATCAGCTAATAATATTGTGGCATCTCCATCCACCACTTTTTTACATGTTCTCCACTTTTTGTTCAATTTATTCTTACACTCTGTTTACACCTGCCAATAGAGTCGCATAATGATGATTCAAAGGCTGAATTTTTAGATGATAATCTCATCATGTAGATCATAATAATCATCCCTTCAATCATCTTATGTGGCCCCACATGCCAGTTTAAATGAAGCATAAGAAAAAGTGTAGTGTTGATAGAGAAAAAAATTGTTTATTACGCCTCTAAAATACTTTTGTAAAGAACAAACTCAATATAAAGAACATATAATGCAACGAACGTGCAAAAAACTTGTACAGAATAACATAAACGTCCAAACCATCGTAAATTTATATAGGAAAATCATCGATCGATCAGCTTTGATCCATTGACCCAAACGAAGACAGAGTACTAAATACCACATGCCAATAAAATCCTTAATTTTATTAATTTATAAGTCATGATCAAGTAAATCAATACATATATAATTGTTAATTTGTAGATTCTGATCAATTATTGATATTTTCCCGTAAACCTAAAATTTGTGATGTACTACGTACTAAATGACTAGTATTAATGTTTGAGAGTGCATTTGTCCGAGCAGGAATTGAGACAACCCTCCACTTCATGTGCACCTGCAAATTAATTATAAGCCAATTAAAACAACAAATGTTAATTAGCATGCATACATCTATATGTTAAATTTTGTTTAGTTTTAGAGAGAAAAAGGAGAAAAAAAATCTAGAGAGAGAAAGTATATATACGAGGGTGTTGTGGAGTGCTGATATTGGTGCAGTCGGATGCAGCACAATCCATCTGGCAGTAGTAATGCAGATCATCATTACTGGAACTAGGGTGATGACACTGTTTTAAACAGTTTAAAGCACAGCGAGAATACGACATGAAAGGCCTGACAGAACATATGAGGAAGCATTTTGCATAACAGCCTACAAAAGATGCTTCAGTCTGCTCCACAAAAACTCCCAACACTAAAATACTAAAAACTAGCATCACAGCAATTGGCTTATTCACAGTACTAGTACTCTTACCCTCCATCTCTTTCTCTCTCTAGCTGCTCTACTTTCTCTCTCTAATTTCTCTCACTCTTAGAGCTAGCTAGCTGCTGCTTTGATTTGATTTGATGGAGAAACTAAGGAAATGATCAGGACTAATATATAGGATTAAGAAAAGCCTTGGCGCGTGGTCTTTTCCAACTCAATTCATACAGTGAGAAGAAGCTTTTTATGGAAGAAAATCCATTAGTTACTATGTCAGAGATTTTTGGTGTTATTGTACGTGATGAGTTGTTAATAGTTGAAGCCTCTCTTGTTTTCGTAATATTGTTGGCAATAGCTTTATATATCTATATTTCTGTTGATTGGATTGAATCATAATTATAAAAATTTATTATTATTATTATTATAAAAATTATAAAAATGAATTTACTAATTTTGGTCTTAAATTAAAAACCAAAATTCTAAGGCAATATGTCTAATTTATTTTTTTGAAGAAGCAAGTCAAGTTTTTTTTTTTTGATAGTTTTTAACATTACATGAGGAGAGCTCTATGGCTCGAACTCAAGACCTCCTCCACAAGTGAGGGGATGCCAAACCATCTGGGCAAACCCGGATTGGCCAAGTTATCCAATTAGCTATAAATAGTAAGGCTACTGTAGACTCTAAGCTAGTGGTGTCCGTAACGATCAGGGCAAGATTATTGCGGCCTTCCACAGCTCATATGGGCAAGGCACCAATAATCTAGCAGAATCGCGCGCGCTACTTGACGGTCTTGCTATGTGTCGACAACTTGATATCTCAAGAATCCTGGTCAATGTAGACTCTAAGCTAGTGGTGTCCTGGTTTCAAAACAAGTGCCAGATACCATGGACTCTTCTTCACTGGTGGCATAAGATTAGAGAGCTAGCAGAAGGGCTGGACATCGCCGTTGTTCATGTCTATAGAGAGCTTAATACCTTGGCAGATTTCATGGCCTCCCTAGGTCCTGAAAGCAATACTGACCGTCTTTTTCTATCAGACTTCCCGACCCGGTTGGAGGGGCTCGCTCGCCTTGATAGAATCGGGATACCTTATGTCCGGACCTGTTAGGTCCAGATTGTTAGGCCATTTTATTTCTTGTCCTCTCCTTGCCCCTCGCTTGAGGTACGGCTGGAACGGAGGTGTATGACTCCTTGTCCCCCTATTTTGGTAAGGTTGGAGCCTATATACCCTTTCCTGCATGCATTTTTTCTTTCATTGTATTGGGTTTGGGGAGGTCTAGGTCCTTGTCCCCCTCCCGCCAGGATCCTTTTTTTATGATTAATAAATTCTAACTCGCTCCGCCGAGGTTCCCCAAAAAAGGCTACTGTATCCATAATTAAAGCCATTTTTATTGTTTTTTATTTTCGCTGTTAAAAAAAAACTGTTTTTGTTTTCATATAAAAACGAGATTTTCATGTATTTTATATCCTACTAGGGTGGGATATTACAACATACTTTAATGCGATATTATTGTGACACTTTTTATAGAGCTCACATACATTGAAATTATTCAATGGGTGATTTTTAGCGGGATTGTTCTCCTCACCATGTAAGTCATCATATCCGAAAATTAGCTCATTTAAAAGTTCTAATCCCATTAAAACTTTATCGGAAATCAACACTGCAAAAAACTTACAAAATTTGTCAATTTTTCATAGATGATTTGAGGGTGTTAAAAGTTTTAGAATGGGTTAATCCCCAAATATGATGATGTACGTACATGATGAGGAGAACATCCTCAATGAAAATCGGCCCTTGAATATCTATATGGAAGCCAACGGCTCAATTTGGAGTCAAACTTCAGTAAAAAAAGTCAGGACAACATTTTGTTATGGCTTATTAGGCACCTGCCTCATCAGCTAATATTGTGGTATCCCCATCACCCACTTTTTTACATGTTCCACAGTTTTTGCCCAACTTATTTTACACTCGATTTACACCCATCAATATAATCGCACACAGATGATTTAAGGGTTGACTTTTTAGACGATAATCTCATCATGCTGATCATAATCATCCCTTGGATTATCTTATGTGAAAGGCCCCACATACGGTTTAAATGAAGCGTAAGAAAAAAATGTAGAGTTGATAGAGAAAAAGTTGTTTATTACGCCTCTAACGCATCCTTGTAAAGAATACACTCAGCAGAAAGAACACATGCAATAGACGTGCGCGCAAAAGACTACTTGTACATAATAACATAAACGAAATCAAACCATCATAAAGCTAAATAGGAAAATCATCAGCTTTGATCCATTGACCCAAAGGAAGAGTGAGTACAAATTACCACATGCCATTAAAATCCTTAATTTTTACTAATTTGTAAGTCATGATATCAAGAAAATCAAGACGTACATGTAGTTGTTTGTAAATGATCACTTATTCATCTTTTCCCGTAAACCTAAAATTTGTTAGGTCTACTAATGTTTGAGAGTGCATTTGTCCGAGCAAGAATTGAGACAACCCTCCACTTCATGTGCACCTGCAAATTATAAGCCAATTAAAACAACAAATGTTAACTAGCATGCACACATATATGTTAAACTTTGTTTAGTTTTAGAAAGAGAAAGAGAGAAAAATCTAGAGAGAGAAAGTATATATACGAGGGTGTTGTGGAGTGCTGATATTGGTGCAGTCGGATGCAGCACAACCCATCTGGCAGTAGTAATGCAGATCATCAATACTGGAACTAGGGTGATGACACTGTTTGAAACAGCCCAAAGCACACTGAGGAATAGGCTCGAAAGGCTGGACAGAACATATCAGAAAGCATTTTGCATAACAGCCCATAAAGGATGCTTCAGTCTGCTCCACAAACAACCCCAACACTAAAACTGTAACAATTAGCATCATCACACCAATTGCCTTACTCACACTAGTACTCATCTTACTCTCCATCTCTCGATCTCTCTCTCTCTCTCTCTCTCTACTTTCTCTCTCTAGCTATATCTGATGGAGAAACTAAGGAAATGAGGACTAATATATAGGATTAAGAACAGCCTTGGCGTGGTCTTTTCCAGCTCAATTCATAAAGTAAGAAGACAGCTTTTTATGGAAGAAAATCCATTCGTTACTATGTCATAGATTTTTGGTGTCATTGTACGTACGTGATGACTTGTTAATTAATAATTGAATTCTTATTAGGGACAATTAGCAATATACCCCCAAAAAATTAATTGCGTTTGTGACATACCCATTTTAATTGGAATTAGGGATATACCCTCAAGTTGACTGTTTCTGTCAAAAGGGCCATTAAGTGACCACGTGCACAATATGTGATGGATTATTTTACCAAAATGCACTTATTAGGGATAATTAGCGATATACCCCCAAAAAATTAATTACTTTTGCAATATACCCCCATTTTAATTGAGTTAGGGATATAACCCCAAGTTCACTGTTTTTGTCAAAATGGGCGTTAAGTGACCATGTGAGCAACACGTGACAGGTGCTTTTACTAAAATGCCATCACGTGTTGCACACATGAACTACTTAAGGCCCATATTTTTACTCTAGGTCTTTCTTTACGCAACAACTACTTTTTTTTTGGGTTCTTCTCTACTGGTCTCTCTCTCTCATTATTTTCTTGCTCTACAACTCTCCTATCTCTAGCTATCATTAATCACCTTCCAAGGTCTAGGAATGCTTGTTTGTTTCTTGGTCGTCGGATCGAGGTTTGATGTTCTAGCCGTCGGATTGATACATATGATGAACTCAAGTGGAAGGGACCCAAGGGTACTCTGGTTATTTAGAAAATATGAGCCTTAAGTGGTTCACGTGAGCGTATTTTTATAAAAACACATGTCATGTATCGTGCACGTGGTCATTTAACTTCTCTTTTGACAGAAATCGTGAACTTAGGGTTATATCTCTAATTTCAATTAAAATGGGGGTATATCGCCAACACAATTAATTTTTTGAGGGTATATCGCTAATTATCCCTAATAAGGGTATTTTGGTAAAATAATCCATCATGTGTTGTGCATGTAGTCACTTAACGACTCTTTTGACAGAAACCGTGAATTTGAGGGTATATCCCTAATTTCAATTAAAATAGGGGTATATCACAAATGCAATTAATTTTTTGGGGTATATCACTACTTGTCCCTTATTATTATTATTTATTATTATTAATATTATTATTATTACTAGAGAATGGCCAACACATCCAATATATAGTTTTTTTAATCCATTTAGTACACAAGATTTTCAATAAGGCTGAAATACCTTTTTTAAACTTTTTGAATCAGTTTAGTCCTTTTCAAACTTTTCTAAATCTCTTTAGTCCAATCTTTCTTTTTTAATGTTACTGTTTTACCCTTATTATATTTCTCAATACTTTTTATCTTTTTCTAACTTGAACTGTTGTACAAAAGAGAAAGTTAATTATCTTTCTAATTTTTAAACTTCAAAATGTTATATCTCTTAAATTAAAATTTAGATTTTGACGAAATTCATAAATTTGGAAAGTATTTTTCGAGATCTTCAAAACTAGACCAGTCAAGAATCGTTTTTGAAAAAAAAAAATCTTGAAATTTATGCAAAAATATTTTTGCATGGTTCATGTAAAAATATTTTTGCATATGCTAAATCATTATATGAAAAAAATTTGCATAGACATATGCTAAAGCATCTGTGAAATATGATTTTGCATAAATTTATGATGAGTTTTTTCTTCTTCTCTCTTCTATCTATTTTTCTTCGTTTTCCTCTTCTTTCTCTTTCCTTTCTTTCTTTCTCTCTCACGTTCCTCTCTTCTCTCTTTATCCTCTCTTTTCCTTCTTTTCTCTCTTTCTCCCTTTCTTTTTTTTTTCTAATCAGATATTTTCCCATTTCTCTCTTATTCTCTTCTCTCTATCTCTTATATTTACCCTTTTCTCTATGCCGATCTCTCTCTCGGTGGTGATGGTAGAGACGGAGCGGTGATGAGGTGGTTGTGACGATGATAGTGGTTGAGGCAGTGGAAGTCTTTGCAGTGGCAATGACAGTTGTTGCAGCGGGTACATGGGTGTGTCTGCGTGTGTGGAGAGAAATAGAGATAGATAGATAGAGAGAGAGTCCGTACATCTTGTTGCAAAGCCATTTTTCTTTCTTTGCTTAATCGACGTCGACTTATGGTTGGTTTTCAGCATCCATTACTCTTATCCCCTGATCTTTCTCCATCTTCTATCCTCCTTTCCCCGAAAAAAAAATCAAAAAAGAAGAATCAAGATCCTCAGTATGAAAATCATTTCTTTAAAATCAATGTTTTTCCAAATTGAAATCAAAAACTCATTTCATATTGTTAACTAGAGACTAGGGTGCATGAATTTGAGAAAGAACATGTGGAAGGGCAGATCTAAAAAATAATTTAGTTAAAGGGCAGATCTGTCTAAATTTTAATTTTGGACTAAATAGACTCATATATAAAATTTGGTGGACTAAACAGACTGAAAAAAAAAAGTTATTTTGGGCCTTTTGGCCTTTCCCCCTTATTATTATTATTATTATTATTATTATTATTATTATTATTATTATTATTATTATTATTATTATTATTATTATTATTATCAAGAGAAAAAGTGTTGTATTAAAAAGAAAATAAATTCTCGGGTGCAAAGAGAGAACTATTTGCAAATTCAATACAGTTGCATAACATAAAGGCACTGGCCTTGATAAAGTGGCTGGTGTCATCCTGCATGAGAAGGGAAGGGAAGGCGCCCGTAGTTGTAGTAAGTTCAATTCTTTTATATATTTCCGACAATTATGTTCTTTGTGTAGCTATAGCATCACTATTTTCTTGTTTTGGTGGGTTCAAATTATAAAGGAAAATTTTGGTGAATAAGTTTTTACCGACCAAAAAAAAAAAAGAAAATTTTGGTGTCTCCCCATTTCGCATGGGTGTTTGATAATATGGATATCAGTTGCCAATCTAGTTCACATCATTAGAAATTCTAGCCTCTATCTCAGTTGTAAATGGTGCATTTTGATACATGGATCTTTTTGGTTTGATGCCTGCTTGAACCCTAATTTCCCATCATTGAAATCAGTTCCACTAATTTTTTGCCTATCATCTAAATCGAAGAATGCGCGCGGCTGCATCCAAGAGCATATCAACTTTGATAACTCTATTGGAGCCTGGAATTTACTGCAGCCGAGTTTCAAGAGTTGATACCATTCCCTGAATGGATCTAAAAAAAAAAGTACCCGATCTTACCCAATGAACATGAACACAGAAAATGGGTCCCTTAACCAATGGGCAGTTTTCAGTTAAGTCACTTTATGATGCATTCTCCAAGGAATATGGATACAGTCGAATTAAATTTTTATAGAAAATTTTGTAAGATTTTACTGTAAGTTTAGCATTATCCACCTTAAATACCGTACATCTATTATTACTTTATGAAAAATGCTAGACCCACATAAAGGAGGCGTCCCAATATTGTTGGCATTTTGATTGGCATGTTGGGGTTATGCCCTAAAAAAACAATATGTTTGACATCTATGGTTACTTGGTTTATCATTAATTTAATTTATCATATTTAACATGCATGGTGAGATTAATAATTTCGATGAATTATTCATGTACAAGTGTTGTATGTGAGGAGAGATATGATTCATTAGTAAATACTTTGTTCATGGTCTAAATAAACTACACGTTATTTGGAAGACTATAATATACTGAAGTCGATCACGTAAGTGATGTGATGTATCTCCATCACAGAAGTAGAGACTTCTAGACTTGTATATTGATGTATTTGGAATACATTGAACTAGATCGTCGAAAAATACTTTATATTTCATATCAGCTCATTTAAAGTATTTTTACACTACTTTGGATAAAAGTCCTTAATTCTGAGAATATATATATACCCTGCATGTGGGTCACAGTTGTTTTGTTTTGCAAACAGTGAGGTCAATCGACGAAAAACGTGATCCAATATTCTGAGCAAAATGGATGACTGTAATCTCATAGTAGGATTATAATATTCAACATGAAATCCACTTCAAAGATATTCACTTAAATCAATGCATGGAATATTATTCTAAACTGGCCAGTGATCTTCTAAAATGTTTAGAAGATTATTAGAATAAATATTAATGTCAATGCATTTGATGGTTAAGGGTAAATAAGTAATTACCCCATAGTGCTGACTTGTAAATGTTACTAAGCTAAGGGGTTTTTACGAATATCAGAAACTGTGGAGGGACTGTTTATAAATTAAGTAGTGGGAGGGTTTTATATTAATTCCACTAAACCTAGAGGGTTCAATTACAAGTCCTTGGTGGACCAACTTGTAATTATTATTTTAGTTCCTAATTTTATAAGAGTTATAAAGGGATTAGGAAACTAAATTAATTAGCTAGTTTTAGTGGGACCCAATTTAGATCTAATTAGGAATTGGAATTAGGGTTAGGATGGCCTCCCTTATATATATAAGGGAGGGGCGATTTTTAGAGGACCACCCCTCTAAAAATCGTGGCTCCCATTCCCCTCCCTCTCCATCTATTCTAATTACTTCTAAAATACTAAAAACCCTAGCCTCCATTAATACTGAAACTAGGGTTTGGTTTTGAGGAAGAAGGAGAAACAGTTTTGAAGATCCGCTCCGTTGGATTGAAGCAGGAAGAGGAGAACTTCAACATAGTGTCTTCTTCAATCACGCTTCAAAGGTAACAATCCTCCAACCTTCTTAAGATTCCTAACAGCGATTAAGAATTAAAAGGGATTCAAGGAAATAGTTTTAAACTAATTTTAATTCCGCTGCCTGTTTAAATTTTAAAAACCTAGAATCCCTAACAGTGGTATCAGAGCCTAGCTTAATCTGTTGTTAGGATCTTTTATTGTGTAGGATCATGGATCAATTAATTAATTAATTTTAATATTGATTTATGTGAATGTGTTATTGAATCTAGTTATTTAATTTTGGAGGCATGTAAAAGGGCAAGAAAAATTGGTTTCTTGGTTTCCCTGCCTTTTTAATTTTTAAATGTTAGATTTGATGTACACCCTACACAAGGGTATAGGTTGGATGTAATGTTCTTTGTTTTTGATGGAGATCAAAAGAGAAGAAGATGTGGAAGATGGAAGGCTTGGATCGATGGGTTTTAGAAACCCTAGAATTTTAGGGTTTTATTTTATTTAATAATCTAAACCTAAAAGGCTCCTAAATTGATAAGTCAATATTGGTTTTGGATTCAATCCAAGAAACCAATAAGGAAATATCAATCTATTTTGATCCATGATTTTTATTTAAGTTAATGATTTAATTTTGATTGTTGTTAGTTTGGAATTAAATTTGCATGTTAGTAATAGGCACCATATTTAGTCCCAAGGATCTTGGTTTAAAAGGGTTCAAACCAAAAGGGCAAAGTTTCTTATTTTGATAGATGCCTTTTTCAAATAATTCACTATTTCTAGAAGCTTATTTTTTCCTATTTGTTTTAGTTACTAAAATTGTAATTTATTTTGTTTCTAAAACAATTTTTTGAAAATCTAGTTACTAATTTTGAAAAGGAATCAAAATATGTCATATTTTAGAAAGCTAAAATATTTTTTGGTGAAGAATAGGAGGGATGGGCTTTAGGTTTACTATTGGTTGTTAGGGTTAGGATGTTTGTTTATTTAGAAGTTTAAATGGGCTTGGTGAGACCAAGCCCATTCGAAATTTAATAGACAAAACAGGACATGGGTCCTGTCAAAGGCCAAGCCCGGGTACGTCCTGGTGGGCTTGGCACTTGACAAGCCCATGTCCAGGAAGCCAGGGTTAGGGCAGCGGGTTGGTCAGCCCGCCTGACTTGACCCGCTGGCCCGTCAACCCTAGCCCGTTGGCCCGTCAACCCTAGCCCGCCTGACCCGCCAACCCGGCCCGCCTGGCCCGCGGATCCGGCCCGCCTGACCCGCGGACCCGACCCACCGGGGACGAGTCAGATCGGTCTGACTCAGGCGAGTCAGACCGCCTGACTCGGCTGAATCAGCTGAATCAGCTGATTTAGCTGATTCAGGTGGTTTTGGTTCGGTTTGGACCGAACCGGTCTGAACCGAACCAAACCAGACCTGAACCGAACCGGTCCAGGCCTATTTTTCGAATTTTTTGTTTAAAAATTTTTGAAAAATTTTGGACAGTTCATAGTGGGTCCCACGTAGGTCCAAACACGTGGTTTTAGATTTGGGATGACTTGGAAATTATTTAAAATGTGATTTTTTCTAATTTTCAAGAGGTTTTAAAAGGTGTGGTGCTTAATACATGCTAATTATTATTCTAAGTACTAACTGGTATTTGGTTTTTGAAACCAAGGGATACAAAATCAATCATTATTGAATTATTAATTTATTTATTTTGTGTATTATGTTTTTATGCATGTGATGTATGTAAAATTAGGTACACACTTAATCAAAATCCCTCTTTCAAAGAAATTGAGTGGGAGAGGGATTTAATCAATATGGATTTAATCCCATAGCCTTCCACAATCAGTCTATGGATAAATTTAGGCGTGATAACGCCCCAAGGAATATCACGTACTAATGGTTATCAGCATAGACTGCTTATAGAGCTAAGGTTTAAACTAGGTAGTTTGCACAGATTTCCCCAAGGAAACTGTTCTTATTAATCTAGCATTTTAAACCGAGACTGTGGATCACACTCAACTGAAAAACGAAAGACAATGATTCCCCAAGGAACGGGTGTCTCTCATTTCTTCAGAGGCTAAACCAATTGGATGTCGA
Source organism: Macleaya cordata (assembly GCA_002174775.1). NCBI lineage: Eukaryota > Viridiplantae > Streptophyta > Magnoliopsida > Ranunculales > Papaveraceae > Macleaya > Macleaya cordata. The sequence continues at coordinate 714,296 of MVGT01004391.1, read as the reverse complement.
TCTAATTAGGCATGAGATGACCAGAAAATTAAATCGATGGAATTGGGAATTCCACCTAATCCAGGTATGTGTTCAGATGTCCCCAAGGAATAATGAACACATACGGTAGATTAGGAATCCAATGTTTATTATGATATGAGGGTATTATAATAAATAAAAGTTAAAATTATATATCATTATATCTCACCATTTATTATGTTATGCATGTTAAATAGATGTCTGCATTCTCTCCATTCTCCATTATCCTGAAAGAAAACCAGTTGACCGGACCTAATTATGTTGACTGGAAAAGAAACCTTGACATCGTACTCATCGCTCAAGACTACAAGTTCATTCTTGATGAAGAATGTCCTGCTCTTCCTGGTCCTGACACACCCCAAGAGGAACAAGAACGATATCATAAATGGATAAAGGCAAATGACATGGCTAAATGCTATATCATGGCGTCTTTATCCAATGTCCTCCAGCATCAGTATGAGAGTGTGCCTTATGCTGTGGATATCGTTCGAGAGCTGAAAGAGATGTTTGCACATCATAGTCGCCCTGCTGAGCAGGAAGCGACAAGGAGGCTGTATAACACTAGAATGGCAGAGGGTACACCAGTTCGTGATCATGTTCTCACCATGATGGGCTTGTTCAACGAACTGGAAACTCTCGGAACCACATTCAAACAGTCTTATAAGGAGGATGTCATTCTTGCTTCCCTTCCGTCTTCTTTTGCACAGTTTAAGATGACATACAACATGAACAAAATGACATCTACTCTTCCTGAGTTGATGAATCATTTGACTGTAGCGGAAGGGATCATGAAAGGACAAAAGACTGGTAGTGTTAATATAGCAGAGGGTTCTTCCGGACGTAAGCTTAAGGGCAATAAGTCCAAGAAGAAGAACAAGAAACCATCTCAACCAGCCAAACCTCAAGGGATGTCCAAGGACAAAGGAAATGCAAAGCCTAAAGGAAAGTGTTTCCATTGTGGCAAGACAGGACATTGGAAGCGCAACTGCAGGGAATACCTAGCAAAGAAGAACGCTTCAGGTAATTTTGAATCATTAGTTGTGGAGGCAAACGTTGCCACTAATACACCAGACACCTGGTGTATTGATTCTGGAGCCACTAATCATGTATGCAATTCTTTGCAGGGGTTCCAGATAACCAGACAACTAAATGATGGGGAGATATGCCTGAGCCTTGGAACGGAGGCAAGAGTTGCAGCCGTTGCTATTGGACACGTTCGACTTCTTTCTAGTTATTATGGTAGTGAGAATAATACATTATTATTAAAGGATTGTCTTTATGTGCCGGATATTAGGCGGAATTTAATTTCTGTTTCTTGTCTTGTTAGAGATGGTTTGAAATTAGAATTTGATTCCACTAAAGTTTTAATAATTAAAGGTAGTTTAGTTATTATATCTGGCATGTTGGTGGATGGTCTGTATATTGTTTCTCCTATCATTCCCTATGTTTACAATAAGGAACTGCATGTATCAAATTCCTCTCTGAAAAGGAAATCACCTTCACCTAATTCCACATACTTGTGGCATCTAAGGCTTGGACACATTAATCTGAAGAGGATTCAAAGATTGGTTCAAGATGGGCCTCTTAGCTCATTGGAAATTGAACCATGGTCTCTTTGTGAATCCTGTTTGGAAGGTAAAATGACCAAGAGAGCCTTCTCTGGGAAAGGCATTAGAGCCAAGGATTTATTGGAATTAGTTCACACAGACGTATGCGGTCCCATAAACATTCAGGCAAGAGGTGGCTATGAGTACTTCATCACGTTTACTGATGACTACTCAAGGTATGGTTACATCTACCTGATGCAACATAAGTCCGAATCCTTTGAAAAGTTCAAAGAATTCAAGACTGAAGTTGAAAACCAAACAGGTAAAAGAGTGAAAGCTATTCGATCTGATCGAGGTGGCGAGTATCTCTCAAACCTATTTGGAGCATACTTAGTGGAACATGGGATAGTATCCCAATTGACTGCACCGGGCACTCCCCAGCAAAATGGTGTAGCAGAGAGAAGGAATAGGACCCTATTAGAGATGATAAGGTCCATGATGAGTTACAGTTCCTTACCCTTATCCTTTTGGGGATATGCCCTAGAAACTGCAGCATACCTTTTGAATTTGGCACCTAGTAAGGCAGTTCCTACGACACCCAGAGAGCTGTGGACTGGACGTAAACCTAGTTTACAACACATTCACATCTGGGGGTGTCCAGCACACGTGCTGAAAGGAAAGTCTAGCAAGCTAGAGTCAAAGTCAGAGGTTAGCATATTTGTAGGGTATCCAAAGGGGACTCGTGGTTATCAGTTTTATAATCCTAGAGAACAGAAAGTGTTTGTTAGTACAAATGCAATCTTTCACGAGGAGGAATATATATTAAACTTCAAACCACAGAGTAAGATTGTGTTGGAGGAATTATCGGATGCTTTGACAGTGGGAGTAAGACATACACCTAGTTCACATCCAGTGAGCAAACAAGTGTATAGTCATTCTACATCTTTGCCATTCATAATTCCTCATCTCACTTCATCTTCATCTAGACAAATGATCAGAGGCGCAGCTGAAGCCCCTGTATCATCCAGAGCTGAGCACACATATGTACAGGAATTTCGGAACCAAACATTACCACAGGTTGAAGAAATACCCCATGTTCTGCATGATCCTCCAGCAATGCAAGAACAAGTGGATATAGATCAACTAGAACCACCGGTTCAAGTAGATCAACCTTTACAACCAGATCAGCCAGAACCTCCGGCTGCACCTGTACCACCATTGCTTCGGCGTAGTGAGAGAGCAAAAAGATTGCCAGCTAAGTATGCTAAATACATTCTACTGGGAGAATCTTTTGAATTGGTCCCTGATAGTCAGGATACTGAGCCCTCTAACTATGCTGAAGCAATGAATGACATAGATTCGAGATTATGGTTGGATGCTATGAAAGCTGAGATGGAATCTATGTATTCCAATCAAGTCTGGGAACTTGTAAACCCACCACCCGATATTAAACCTATTGGGTGTAAGTGGATTTATAAGAAGAAGAGAGGACCTGATGGGAAGGTTGAAACCTACAAAGCAAGACTAGTAGCGAAAGGGTTTACTCAGAAAGAGGGAATCGACTATGATGAAACCTTTTCGCCAGTAGCCATGCTTAAATCCATCAGGATACTTCTTTCCATTGCAGCTCATTATGATTATGAGATATGGCAAATGGATGTCAAGACAGCCTTTCTCAATGGCAATCTTGAAGAGGACATTTACATGGTCCAGCCAGATGGTTTTGTAGCAGACAACCAAGGGCATATGGTATGCAAATTGCGAAAGTCAATATATGGACTGAAGCAAGCTTCTCGAAGTTGGAACATCAGATTTGATCAGGCAATCAAATCAATTGGTTTTGATCAACACCCTGATGAACCATGTGTGTACAAAAGGTTGAATGGTAATGTGGTGATTTTTCTAGTCTTATATGTAGATGATATCCTACTCATTGGGAATGATGTAGGAGCTCTATCATCAGTTAAAATTTGGTTGTCTAATCATTTCAGCATGAAGGATTTGGGAGAAGCCAGCTACATTCTAGGTATAAAACTTCTGAGAAATCGGAAATCTAGAATGTTAGGCCTATCTCAAATTACTTATATAGACAAAATACTGGAAAGGTTCTCAATGCAAGATTCTGTCAAGGGATTCTTGCCATACAGACATGGCGTTTCTCTTTCGAAGGGTCAATGTCCAAAGACGCCTGAAGAGAAGGAAGACATGGAAAAGGTTCCCTATGCATCAGCTGTGGGAAGCCTCATGTATGCCATGCTGTGCACCCGACCAGATATTTGTTTTGCTGTAGGCATGGTTAGTCGGTACCAATCCAATCCAGGACGCATGCATTGGGCAGCCGTAAAGCATATACTAAAGTACTTGCGAAGGACTAGGAATTATATGCTAGTATACGGAGGAACAGACCTAGTTCCAACTGGTTATGCAGATTCTGACTTTCAGTCAGATGTTGACGAAAGGAAGTCGACTTCAGGATATGTCTTCACGCTTGGTGGTGGAGCTATCAGCTGGAGGAGCATCAAACAGAAATGCATTGCTGATTCTACCACGGAAGCTGAATACGTAGCTGTTAACGAAGCAGCTAAGGAAGCAGTATGGCTGAAGAAATTTCTAGGAGATCTGATAGTTGTTCCAGAAGCTACTCCGCCTATTACTCTCTATTGTGATAATAGTGGAGCAGTTGCGAACTCTAAAGAACCTAGAGGTCACAAAGCCAACAAGCACATTCAAAGGAAATACAATCTTGTCAGAGATATCACCAATCGGGGTGATATTGTTGTCACCAAGATTGCTTCGGCAGATAACTTGGCTGATCCATTCACCAAAGCCTTGTCTCAGAAGGTTTTTGATTCTCATGTCCATGAGATGGGTTTAAATGAGACATTTGATTGTTTATAGTGCAAGTGGGAGATTGTTGGGGTTATGCCCTAAAAACAACAAGTTTGACATCTATGGTTACTTGATTTATCATTAATTTAATTTATCATATTTAACATGCATGGTGAGATTAATAATTTCGATGAATTATTCATGTACAAGTGTTGTATGTGAGGAGAGATATGATTCATTAGTAAATACTTTGTTCATGGTCTAAATAAACTACACGTTATTTGGAAGACTATAATATACTGAAGTCGATCACGTAAGTGATGTGATGTATCTCCATCACAGAAGTAGAGACTTCTAGACTTGTATATTGATGTATTTGGAATACATTGAACTAGATCGTCGAAAAATACTTTATATTTCATATCAGCTCATTTAAAGTATTTTTACACTACTTTGGATAAAAGTCCTTAATTCTGAGAATATATATATACCCTGCATGTGGGTCACAGTTGTTTTGTTTTGCAAACAGTGAGGTCAATCGACGAAAAACGTGATCCAATATTCTGAGCAAAATGGATGACTGTAATCTCATAGTAGGATTATAATATTCAACATGAAATCCACTTCAAAGATATTCACTTAAATCAATGCATGGAATATTATTCTAAACTGGCCAGTGATCTTCTAAAATGTTTAGAAGATTATTAGAATAAATATTAATGTCAATGCATTTGATGGTTAAGGGTAAATAAGTAATTACCCCATAGTGCTGACTTGTAAATGTTACTAAGCTAAGGGGTTTTTACGAATATCAGAAACTGTGGAGGGACTGTTTATAAATTAAGTAGTGGGAGGGTTTTATATTAATTCCACTAAACCTAGAGGGTTCAATTACAAGTCCTTGGTGGACCAACTTGTAATTATTATTTTAGTTCCTAATTTTATAAGAGTTATAAAAGGATTAGGAAACTAAATTAATTAGCTAGTTTTAGTGGGACCCAGTTTAGATCTAATTAGGAGTGGAATTAGGGTTAGGTTGGCCTCCCTTATATATATATAAGGGAGGGGCGATTTTTAGAGGACCACCCCTCTAGAAATCGTTGGCTCCCTCCCTCTCCCTCTCCATCAATCCTAATTACTTCTAAATACTAAAAACCCTAGCCTCCATTGTTACACAAACTAGGGTTTAGTTTTGAGGAAGAAGGAGAAACAATTTTGAAGATCCGTTCCGGTGGATTGAAGCAGGAAGAAGAGAACTTCAACATAGTGTCTTCATCAATCACGTTTCAAAGGTAATAATCCTCCAACCTTCTTAAGATTCCTAACAGCAATTAAGAACTATAAGGGATCCAGGAAATAGTTTTAAACTAATTTTAATTCCGCTGCCAGTTTAAATTTTAAAAACCTAGGATCCCTGACATGGCACGTTTTAGAGGGGCTGATTATTAAATCTCTTTATGGAGAACTACCAGGTTTCCATCCAGGTCCCATAAGGGATGAATCAAGAGCTGATTTTTAGTGTGGATGATGTCCTCACCTTGAAGATCATCTTCACTAAAAGCCATCCTATTGTGAAACCTATAACTTATTAAAAATTTATCAATTGGTGATTAAAAACAATGGTTAAGAAAAAAAAAATTTTACTTTTGATTTACGACCCACATTTGACAAGGTTAGAAGTTTTAGATGAAAGTGATTTTTTTGTGATGATGATCTTTATGGTAAAGGCATCATCCTCACAAAGAAAACCCCTTAGTATTATCATGTGATCCTACGTGACCAAGGTTTTTTAGGGGCTAAACTTACTGCAAAATGTAAAACGTTGATGCTACACTTACTGCAAAGTGTACTGCAAACCTTACTACAAAGGTTATTTAGGAGGTTATTTGTACCAATTTAGGAATGACGCAAATCACGAGGGGTATAAGATCATTTAAAAGCCGTGGGATAACTAAGCGGTAAGGTTTGTAGTAGAAAAATACAGTAAGTTTAGCATTTTCCAATGTAAAATGGGTTTTATTTGGGTTGACGTCTTATGTTAACCACGGTTAAGTTAGGATCGGCCACAGTTAAATGCTATCCACAAAAATCTCCATAACCAAATTAAGAGCCAACAAGGTACTATATTTAGGATCATAGACTGAAAACCAAGACAATAAAGTAATTAATCAACCATTCTAAAGGTAATCCTTTTATTTATATCATTTAATTTAGATGAGTCCTCTTAATTATATATATGAAAAACACACACAAATTTATCAAGGACAGAGAGATTGCATGACTAGTATTGCTCGGTGCACTGGTTTGAGCAAGAATTAACACAGCCTTCCACTTCCTCTTCACCTGCAATAACAAGTCACCAATTAATTAAATTAATTAGAACAATAAATGTTAAAATAAATTAGTCTGTTTGAATAGAGA
>MVGT01004391.1:619206-691241 GCA_002174775.1 Macleaya cordata | reverse complement strand
CCCACGAAATAGGAAGAAACCCAAGTCCAAAAGGACTCAAAATAGCAAAATTCGCAACTTAGAAAGTTTCCTGGAATAAAATTCCCAGCAAGTATCGATACCCCCCTTAATGGGTATCGATACAGGGTCCTCCTGAAAGTGGGTATCGATACCCCCAAAATGGGTATCGATACACCACCTCCCTGTTTTGTGGGTATCGATACCCACCATAAGGGTATCGATACCCTTTGCCAAAACTTCACACCGCCAAAAATCGGTCCTTGCATCATCTCTATGTTTGCTCCACGAGTAACGCAGTTAGCTGTGTCCCAAAAAAAAGCTGGTCGATCTGGCATTACTCTGCTAGAAATCTTTTCAGTTCAAATCATAATGTTAGAACCATGTCTTAATCTTTCAATTTCAAATCGTAATGACAGACTAATTAAGCTTTTTAAGGGAAAAAAAATTTGGGTCATTTGAATATCCACATCAGCTCACTGCTCACACTACACTAACCAAAAAATATTTGAAACAGCTTATGCATTTCTTTCCATAAAAATGAAGTCTGAGCCTTTAGTCCTGAATTTCGTTGAACTGCTTATAAAAAGAGGAATATTTGACTTCGGCTGAACAAATCAATCTCTGCTTTTAGTCTGAGCTATTACAACTGACCAAAAATAATTTGGTATAGAGTAATGCTATACATGTATAAAAAGCTCGACAAATAAGTGAGGTGGCAAGATCTTAGATAAGATCATAATGGTAAAAGTACAAGAGTAATGCTCTAAGATCATCATCACATCATTTGTTTGTCGTAAAACTTTATGTACAAGTAGCATTATAATTGAGTAGGTAAGAGAGTGAAAATGAGTCCCAATCTCCCAAGCGAGCCTGAATATTTTACTTTTTCTTTTGTTCACCCGAAAGTATATCCACAGGATGTTCATGTTGTTCATTCACGTGGGTATATGCACGAAAGCTCTCCAGTACCGAAAAAGAAAAAAATACAAAGCTCGGGTTTTATATCATTTGCCCAGCCCCAGCGCGAGGGGGCACGATTGAGTATATATTCATGGAAGCAAATTCTATTAATGAACTGTTTCAATCTAATGATTATGAAGGAGAAGAAGAAAGGGATTAATCTTGCAACGGTACTCATATTTTGTGAATCGTTGTCCCATATAAATGGACTTGAGGACTAACGAAGAAATTGAGCATAGATCTGTTGTTTCTTTCGTGGTATTTTAAAATGAAATCTGAGCTTTTAGTCCTGAATTTCGTTGAACTGCTTCTGCTTATAAGATTGTCAATTTACTACACTATTTAGCCACGGTTTTAATAGTGGACAAAGACCTACAGCCATGGTATTTGGTCTACTAAACCGTTGCCAAATCGACGTCACCAAAAGTATATAACTATTTCCTTGTCCATTATCTAAAGACCGTCGTTTTAATGGTATAACAGCTTCAACCATGATTAACAAAATAACAACCCGTAAAATTTATTCAGATTTAAGGAATTGTTATTACTTATGTCTTTTTCTAGCAAAAGGAAATAATATATTGTATTATCAACGTTTTTTTTTCTTGAAATGATTGTTTTTTATCATATGCACCTTAAAAATCGAAAGTTAATTTGGTCGTTTTGATTTTGAACTAATTTTATCATATTTTTCAAGTGATTTCTTATCAGCATTGGTCCGACATCATTTTACCAAGGTCCAAGGAGATATGTGTTTAATATTTGAAAATATTTCGTGCGCCCGGTGTTAAATTAAACAAAAGAATTAGGGATTTAAATATATCTAAAATTGTGTATTCTAATGTGGGTGCCTGACATATCCAGACACAAAATCTTAATTACAGAGATCCTTAATTAGGATTATAAATTGAAAACTAAGACAAAATAATGAATCACCCCTCTTATTTTACTTGGAATCCCTTATTTAGATTGTAAAAAACTAATACAAAAGTAATCAATCAGACAATCATCACCCATTTTGCAGGGGATCCCAAATGTATTAAGGACAAACTAACTAGTATTGCTAGGTGCACTTGTTGGAGCAAGAATTAACACAGCCTTCCACTTCATCTTCACCTGCAAATCACCAATTAGAACAACAAATATTAGAATCCTATTTTTAAAGAATATATATATATAGAGAGAGAGAGAGAGAGAGAGAGAGAGAGAGAGAGAGTATACGAGGGTCTTGTGGAGTGCTGATATGAGTGCATTCTGAGATAGCACAGCCCAGCTTGCAGTAGCTGTGGTGATCCTTTGAAGGATATTGGTCCTTTAAACTGCATCTTTTCTCACATATAGAAGGACATTCAGGAGGACCTATTCGTTGGTGAGAACATAACGAGAGGCATTGTTTATAACAGCTCTCAAAGGATGCTGAAGTCTGCCCAATAAACATTCCCATGGACACTGCTACTATCATCAGCATCACAACAATTGGCCTCACACTTTTACCTTCCATCTTCTTCTAAATTATTTCTAAGTATATAACTACCAAACAAAACCCAACGTTCCTCTCTCTCTCTCTCTCTCTCAAGGTTTGATACATATATATGGGCTAATTTATAGGATTTTTCAAACCAAACTATGACCTAAGTCTTAATGTTTGATCATGCATGGGTTAATGTCTCCAGTTCAAATCATAATGTTAGAATAAGCCTTTTTAAGGAAAAAAATCAAAAAATCAGATTTGCTGAAGAGAAAAAGGAAAATCTTTAGTGTATATTCTTTTTTAAGAAAGAAAATAGATTTTATTCTGATTTGCTGACAAATAAGATTTTTTAAGGAAAGATGTTTGGGTCATTTGAAATATCTACATCAGCTCATGACACAACACTAACCCATAAATATTTGAAACAGCTTATGCACTTCTTTCCATTAAAAAAAAAAAGCCGTGAGTAGGGAATTAAATCTTTTTAAAAATATCCTGTTTTAATCAAATTAGTTTGAGAAGAACAAAGTGAGCTCTTCAATAAAATTCAATCTTACTTCTCCGGAAAAAAAATTATGAAGAAGAAAAGAGGAGATTATTTGAAGTTTGAAAGTTACTTTGATTTTGTGAATCGTTGTCTTAGCATATAACAACAAAATTGGGCAAAGATATCTCATTCATTATGGTTTTTTAAATTGAAACCTGAAGCTTTATTTGTGGATTTTGTTGAACTGTTTATAGATTATTAATTTGATACATTTAAGTTAGGAACTTAGCCAAGTTTAGTTTTATCGTGGCCAAAGACTTAGCCACGGTTTGGTCCGATTGTGGCCAAAGACTTATAGCAATGGAATTTTGTCCCCAAAGTGTTGCCAAATCCCAATGTCACCAAAACTCATTCCTCAAATTTAGCATCTCTTGCATTTCTCTTACCCTATAAACTTATCAAAAACAAAAAGGAAAATTGGCAAAGGTTTGGCAGGATCTGTCTTTGATTAGGCCAATGTTAGGCTGGGATCACTTTGATGTCAGACCATATAAAAAGCCAAGACGATAGGACTTGGTTTCATAGGATTAATTTTTTGGATTCAAAAAAGAAGTTTTTAACACACTACAAAAAATAAAAGGCCTTTAGCAATGGTATAAAACCTTCATTAAAGATTTAAAACTGTCGCAAAAGATCATTTGCGACCGCAAAAATCCATCTTATAAGACGATGTCAGCAATCTTATTTGTGACGGTCTTCGCCATTATTAGTGACGGAAAATCCATCACAAAAAGGCAACTAAAACAGACAAAAACTGATATTTCTCTATGGTGTTTACCCGTTGTCAATAATTAAACTCTGTCGTTAAAAGGGAAATTTGTTTGCGACGGCATGTACCATCACAGATTTAGTTGTCTGTTTTTATTAGTGGTGACGCTCATACCATTGCTAAAAGTCATTTTAAAAAAATAAATAAATAAATAAATTTATACTGGCCTTCACAATACCTGCTCACTACATAAAACAAAACCCCAACACTACAAATGGTTCCATTCTTTTCTAACATAATAACATATTTACATCCAATTCAATTGCATCTATAAACAGTCACATCCATTACAATATTATGTCAGCCCATATGAAATGTCAAGATGTTAGTACTTGGTTTCAATCGGGATTAATTTGTTGGATTCAAACCTAATCATGGATTATTTTGAGAAGAAATTTTTTACCAAACAAAATCGAGAAGTACCTTTTGAATGATCACTAGTTAGGTCATTGAAATTTCAACATCAATTCACATTGACCCGAAAATATTTCAAATAACTTAAGGATTTCTTTCATAAAAGCTTCTTCTCACATTATGATTTGAAGTAGAAAGACAAGAAATATTGGCATTGAGTTGACAAGAGAACAAGAGTTACAAAAGTACTTTTCTGTCGCTTACTTTTTAAGTTGGTGAAATATTACTTTCTCCGTTCAGCCACTAAAATTGCAAAGTCAACCGCACAATCCTTTAATCGTACTATTTATGTCTAGATGAGAAAGAAATTCTATGCTGATAGTACAGGTGTCCCTTTAAGGTCACAGGATCTGGATATGAGATAAAGAACGTTGATATATACAAGAACTGATGCTTTGGAGGGCAGAAATTTTAAGGTAAAAGGCACACACGAAGTCAACTCGGTGAGTCAAACTGAGTTGACTCCGTCTACAACACACAAATCCTTTTTTCTGTTAATAACATGCATCATGTCCTTGGTAAAATTGGTATTTCCAACCAATTGTTTATTAGTTTAAATATTTTAAAACTATGTATTTTTTGTGAGGATGATTTACATGCATGATGAAGAAGAGAGGAAAACCTCACAAAATATCAGTACTTAAATCATCTTCATTTGAGCACCACAGCCATATGTGTAATTTTAAAATTTTATATGTAAGATTTCATAAATCAATCAACATATCCTTGAGCCAATCCGAGACAAAATCTTTAGAACCAAGGTGCCATGTTTAGATCATTAATCAATCACCCACTCTATAAGAAATCATTTATTTATTTTACTATTGATTTACTATTGTCTAGTAGTGGGATCTACCATTCCATCTATGCTTCCCATCTATGCTTCTGGATAAGACCCACCGCTATTCCCTCTCAAAAATAACAGACTATTTAAGTATTTATGGGTGGGGTCGTGAGTATAGGGAAGCAAATCTTGTTAATATTCTATTTTAATCAAATTCTTTTATGAAGGAGAATGCAAGCTATTCAATTAAATTTTATATTACTTATCCATTAAAAAAAAAAAAACAACAACAACACCAACAACAACAACAACAACAACAACAACAACAACAGCAACAACAACAACGAAAAAAATGAAATTATGGATAAAATAGAAAATTCTTGCTACTCATATATTGCGAATATATAGTAGTCCCATATAAATGGGATAGAGGACTAACAAGAAAACTGAGCATATGTTTCTTATTCTTTTATGGTGTTTTAAATTGAAATCTGAAGTTTCATTCCTGCAATTTTTTTTTTTTTTTTTTACTGCTTATAAGGTTTTCAATTTTGTACTTTTAAGTTAGGGATTTAGCCACGGTTTTATCGTGGCCAAAGATCTACAGCCACGGAATTTGGTCCAAAAACCGTTGCAAATATGAAAACTCCTTCCCCAAATTCTGTACCTATAGCATCATTCTTACTCTATAAACTTATCAATATTAGGCTGGCTAGGAACAGTAATTTGTCGAATTCAAACCCAATCATAGCTGAAAAGAAGGTTTTTACCATACAAAATTCACATCACCTTTTGACAGAGAAGGCATGATACCAGTACTGCTTGGTGCATTTGTTTGAGCAAGAATTAACACAGCCTTCCACATCCTCTGCACCTGCAATAAGTCACCAAATTAAAACAATAAATATTGTTAAAATCTTTTCTTAATTTGAAGAAAAACAGAGTGATAATAAAAAAAAAAATCTAGAGAGAGAGTATAAGAGGGTCTTGTGGAGTGCCGCTGAAATTGGTGCGGGCGGAAGAAGTGCATCCCATCGTGCAGTAGCGATGGAGGTCATTTGAAGGAGCTTCCTTAAAAATGCATTTTGCTGTACATTTAGCAGGACATATAAGAACATCAGGACCCCAATGTTCAATGTTACATTGATACATGCATTTATCATAACATTTCTTGAAGGATGCTGAACTCTGCCCTATAAACATTCCCATTAACAACACTACTATCACCATCACAACATTCATCCTCTCCCTCACACTTTTCCCTTCCATCTTCTTAGTTCTTTATCTCTCTAACTAATATTACCCAAATAAAACCCAAGTTGTAGCCCAGCTCTCTTTACCTCTAACTCTAACCCTCACTTTCTCTCTCTAACACCTAGAGATCCTCAAGGACTAATTTATAGGATTCAAACCCAACCATGACTGAAATAGTATTAATGCTAACCACATGGAATATGGGACCTACATAAAAATGATCCAATTGGGTGATTCTTAAGTGAGGATGATCCACATGGTAATGAAACCTTCCACACAAAAAGTCAGTCCTTGGATCATCTTTCATGTTGACCCAACAGCCCACCTTGTCAGCGTACGGTCCCAAAAAAAAAAGATCGTTATCAGTCTCCCCTAAGAAAGCATGCTTCTTGTCATTAATTTGACATGTCATTTTATAAAATTTATATTGTCAATTCTATAACAGCAAATAATAGTACTGATTTAGTTAAAAAAAATTGAGTTGAAAATTCCACGGCCTTAATTCAGCTTTAGATTGACGACGAAAAATTTTTGTTGATTAGTAGTTTTAAGAGGCTCATAAAAAGAAAAACTGAATAGTCACATCGTTCCACAAACTTATATAGGTTTACATTTTAATTTGATTCAAGCCACCACATAATCAAAAACATATAAATCTCATAATCAATATGATCAAAACCATATCATAAAATTTGTGTATTGGTTCATAATCATAATCAATACAAACTCCACTGCTGATAAAACGACAACCACACTTGTGGAAGCAAATGGTGCCTACCAAGAAAGAGTTTACAAAACCCTAAAAGTACAGAGGAAAAAGGAGAACATCAAACAAGAACTAATACAAAGGATACAAACCGTAAAAGGGCAAATAGAATACGATAACATTTACAGTAAACATGAACGACCTTGGGAAATACCTTCCCACCCACCTCTACACTGAGCAAGGTCACGACACCTTCAAACATAATACAGTTTTCCTTCCCCACCGAATCCCCTATCTGACTGACTCTCTTGTATTAACTTCAGTCCCACACTAATTTCGCATGGCCGTCTTAAAATTCAAACCTCGCCTTGGCCAAACACGTATCCGGAAAATTTTCCTTCATATTCGGCTGGAAAATTTCACCTGATCTTAAACCAGAAACAATCCAAACGATTCCCACCAGATCGAAATGGCATATAACTAAAAAATGGTATCAGGAAGCTTTTGCCTTCACATCTATCCAAATGGGTTTCCTCCTCCATGGGAAGGAAAGGAAGCCTGTGTGGAAGGTTGCAAGTATCTGCTATCCAACTGCTGATCCATACTTGATGTGCCAAGAAAGGCTGCCTCACCACCAAAACCCCCCATTCCTTGATGCCTGCAGTTTACTCAAAAGAACATGGTATTAACACTATAGTAAACTGTAACAAAAAAGATAATTCAAAATTGTACCAAATAAACTTTATCAACAATCTGGTGTAGTGTTTTGTTATTTCAGATAGAAACCTATATCACCCGACTTGGGAAGTTATTTCATTTTTTAAGTGCATTGTGTATCAAGATTGTAACGATCCTGCCCCAAACTTATCACAGATCAGTAATGCAGGAACGCTATTGAGCAACAAGACTCTAACATAGCTGGTCCCGGGTCTCTTGCCTCCTCAGTAGATTAGATTTTGATAACTGAGTAGTTTTTGGAAACTTATTACTGAGTAAATGGCTTGACCTCCAAACAGAACTAGAACAGTAAACATAAATTACTGCAACGTCGGAGTTTGAATGCAGGAACTTTTGGATCATTTCATGAGAATGAAGTTGCTGTATCAGGACTATTTCATGAGCATTCAAGGTGGTGGGATGATTTGTCAGTTTTAACTTTTAACATAGGAGAAAAAGAAAAGCAGGATAACAAAAGATTACCCCACAGCAGGCATGTTACTGGGTGGTACTTGTTGCCCCATGAATGCACCTGAAATTAAAGGACATCATTATCAAACTTGAAGAGCAAAAGATACAAACAACAGGAGAAAAAGGAAGAAGAAACAAGATAAATATGTTATTTTACTTTGAGGCATTGCCGCTGCAAAAGGCGATTGCATTGCTGATGCATAAGGTGGTGTTTGCATTAGTGATTGCATGGGTGATTGCTGAGGCATCCAACCCATGGCTGGGGCACCAACGCTGGAAGTACGTAATAAGCCTGAAGGAGCTTCTGTATTTGGCAATGCTCCTTGCAAAGATGCCATGGACGGAAACTACATCATAAGACCAGAGATTACAAAAGGTTACATAAATTAATCTTCAGGTGCAAATTGTTCAGGAGAATAAAAGCTTAACAATAGATAAAAAAAAGAAGGAAGCCATGGCGAGGTAAATTTATTAATGGTAGATGGTAAATAATATTAATAAATAGGTGAAAAGATAAAGTTTAAATGAGCTTGCATTCTCAACATGAATTCTACCATCATATTCAATTCTTGTCCCACTTCAATTTTTCATCTTCATTTTAAAAAAAAAGTTAAGCAGTGAATAAGAAAATCAGCCGTACATTGCATACCCATGGCAGTACAAGGATGCCTAATAGTAACAGGCCTTGGTAAGCATGACTCTCATTTAGTTCATGCCTACTTCAGGTCCTCAGCATACTTGTTCAGCATCATAACAATAACAACAGGAAAAAAAAAAACGATAGTAATTCAAGCAAGCAAATTATATTGGATTAAAAGATACCGATGCAGCATGAACCATAGTTGGTTCATTGTTGATATCAAACGGGTTTGTAGCTCTTGAGGAATGAGGATAAGTTGGCATTGGCTGTAACGGGAAAACCATATTAACAAATTAGTAACTGGTTATATGTGCAATAGATGTGATTCAGAAGCAACTGTTTGGAATAATAAGATGGTAGTCAGTGAGATACCGCTGCAGTAGGATATTGCACTCCAAAGCCCATTCCATGGGATGATCCAGTATGCCAACGTGGAAGTTGTACAGGAACTGCTGAATAAGTTGAAGCGAAAAGGTCCTGCACAATCAAAGATTCCTTTCAATTAAGGAGACAACCCATATACGCATCAAAAGGTGAAGTAGATAAAATAATAAGGATAACAGTATTACCTCAGGAAGTGCTTCTCTTCCACTACGTTTTGCTTCCGTGGAGGCAGGTTGTGATGCAACTCCACCACTTGCTTCTTGTGTTGGCATGGAAGATGGTTGACCACTTGTAGTTAATGGTCCTTGTGCGCCTTGTGCAAGTGAATTCCATGGCTGCAAGAAATGCACAGCAAGCAACATGTTATAACCTAGTACATCCTTAAAAGAAACAGCATGCAAGAAGATAGCTCACTTACCTGATTGTTTGGAACCCCGCCAACTGACGGAGTGAAGTGCTGCTGCATGTTTGGCCACTGCCCTCCCTCATTTGCTCTGATAAAGGATTCACCACCACTAATAGGCAAAGTTGGAAACATGCCTCCAGGTGCAACTGCTGAAGCACGACCACTGCTGGGTAATGTTGAAACATTAGGAGTAGCAGCGCTGCTAATGGGTGGCATATACATGTTGCCTAAAGGTGAAATTACAGGAGCACCACCACTAGTGGGCAAAACTGACATGTTGCTTATAGGTGCAGTTGTAGGTCCTGACAATTGTGATAGAACAGATTCTAGCGTGTTCACGTTTGATGGAGCCTGAGCCTGAGTCTGAGTTTGAGTTTGTGTGGCAAAATCAAAAGAGGCCCAGTTACCATCATCCGTAGATGCACTTGTTGTTGGTTGTGCAACAGATTGAACCATAGGTGTTATTGCTGGTTGTGCAGGTGGCGCCGCTGTAACATTAGGAGGTTCAGGATCAGCATTGAAGTCGATCAAGCTTCCTATATTCCCATCAAAGGATCCCAGGCTACTGGAAGATGCAGTCCTCTGCAATCAGAACCATTCAAGGATAAGTACTTCATACTTCACAAGCTTCAGTGAAAAACAAAAACCACGATATCCTTTGAAAGGAACAAGATTCAGAAGCAACATATTTGAAAGTTACAAATTTCGTGCAAAGATGACAAAAAGAGATTTCAACTATAAAGCATATTAAAATAGCCATGGGAAAATATATCCTATGGGTCCATGAAAATCATGTCCTGCCATGGGGAACTATGTACTGGAATTTCAATAAGCAATTAATGGACATCAAACATGAAAACTAACCTAAGTTACTCAAATCACCAAAGAAATCACTTAAAACCTTTTTAATATGTCAATATACATAGAGGGGCAAAACCAACAAGCAGTATTCTCAAGCACAAAACTTAGGTCATATTCTAACAGAATTCCTACCTGTGTATGTGCAGAACCATCAGCAACCTTGCCACCATTTGCTTTAGGGGGTTCACCTATACGAAGTGGTGGAACATCCTCTCCCAAAATATCTCTAACAGGACGTACCATAGGGGGACTGGACACTCCCAGATCCTTCTGATGGTTTGGAGACCTTCCTTCCGACTTTGATTCCCCATCAGAAAATCTGCGCTCTTCCGATCTCCTACCATTTCCAAATCTATCATCCCGACGTCTGTCATCTACCACCTCAAAACGGCCAGGACTTCTCCTATTATCACCATATCGAGTTTCTTGACCATATCCAGGACTTCTTCTTTCCTCATAATTATATCTGTAATTTCTGTCATCATTTCGTCCAGCAGGACCAGATTTGTCACCATACCTATCATAGGTGTCCTCATAGGGCGGACTCCTTGAACCACTCCGATTAGTATCTACCCTTCTGTTGTCATAAGAATCCTCCTTGTCACCCTGTATGACATATAAAAGCAACAATCTTAACAACACTGACAAGGAATGTCCAACAAAAAATTTCAAACAATTGCCATCTGGAAATATATTAATGAGAAACAAACATAATGGAGTTCAAGTATCATATGCTAGAACAAAATGCATCAAATTGCCAGCCTCAAATTAATCACTGAAGAGAAACTTAGCATACCGTTTTCGCCCTTGGAGGCTTGTCAATACTCCTCTCACCAGTGTATCTTCTATCCACATAAACATGCCTGATGAAGTCCCTAAGTCTCTCAACATTGCTGAAAGGAAACATTTGTATCAGAATAATACCAATTGTCAATATGCCTAACACTGACACAACATAACATAAAATACAACTGTAACCTGCTATCAGGTGCTGACTGACGCTGTGAGTCCCATTCTTTAAGATAAATTTCCTTTGCACGCTGTGACGATGAGTTTAGTCAAAAAGAGTCAGCTGAAAACTTGAAAAGACAATAGCAACAGAAACCACAAAGTGCATGCATTTATACCTCATTTCCTCCTCCTTGAAGAGCGCTAACTTCTTGTGAAGTAAATTTAGCCATGGACACTGATTTGACACGATGCGTGAACTCCCGACTGGATTTTTTTTTTTAAATAAATGAAGTCAGCTTAATCTATCTCTATATCACGACTCAAATTTAAAACTTTACATAGAACCTCATTAGAGTCATTGCACACCAGTGGCACCAGGAAATTAGAAAAGTAAATTGCTAGAATGTTTAGAGGAAAATCAAAAGGAAACAGAAAAAAAAAAGATACAGCAACGTAACCATAGGCTCATAAGAAAGGGCTACCAATTACACTTACTGTATTCCGCTACAGTTTGTGCATACAAATGTCCAGAAATTGGTGCAAACATACTGTGGTCCCTGCTTGATAAAGAAATATTAGTTCCAGTAACACTTCTTTTTTTTCCTATAAGTATAAAGGTATTTTGATTAAAACATAGGGATGTACAAGAAGGAACATAGAATTGAATTTTTCATTCTATAATACTAGTCACTAAAACTTCCTACAACAATGTCATCGCAATGAGTTTCAGAATCAATTCTGTCACTTCAAAATAAGAGAAGGAATACAAGCAGTAAAACAGTACTAATCCAGCAGAAATATGTTCAGTAACTTAAGACACTCCCAGCTGTATTTGTTGAGCTTGAGCATACATCATAGTAATGCAACTGAACATCAAATAAGTGTAAATCTGCCAAGCTACATAACAACAAAGAACATTCAAACAGAGAAGGATGCAGCTCTTTCAACAACTCTTGAGTTGCATTTTCTCTTTAACCATTCAAAAAAGCAGTTTCCATACAATCTGAACTTCCTAAAGTTCATACTTGACGAATGTTGATATATCTCCCTACATTAAGAAATGAATTCCACACTACCATACCGATTCAATGTTGCTGGGTTTCTTAATTCCCCATGACCACTTTAACTATTTCCAATTGGTTCTGTATATGGCTCATGTGGTTCGTTCACATATTATCTCCATGATGTGAACAAAGATTACAAGTCTGGGAAGCTCTCATTTGTGTTACCCATGAAAACAAATCTCAGATAAGAGTAACATTACAAAGATTTTTGGGCAGAGAATTGTTTAAATCCAACATGTTCTTCTCAGATATAAAGTAAACTGTAATGTATAACCCAGACCACAATATACAATTAGCAATTCAGAACATAAACCCGAAATTAAAAAAGCTTACCAGACTATTACAGTTGATACATCTCCGATTTGCAGGAAGTTTCAGAAGACCACGAATAATCTTCTCATTTTTCTCATCCTCTTTCATTCGATTCGCCATTTTATCACTGATTCTCCCACTTCTTCATCCAATAAACAATAACGAGTACAAAAAAAAAAAAAAAAAAGCAAAACTTCAATTAAAAAACCAACTATTCAAGATCAACCCCAAGATCACCAACTCAAAAGAAGAAATTCAACACGAATTCAAGAATCTACATCGAATTTAGAAGGCTTAAACACAAGATCCGGAAATTAAACTGATCAAAGTCAGCTAATACAACCAGAACTAAAATCAAAAACCTAGATAATTACGATAATAGAAATATTAAGTGAACAAGAAAAAGAGAGAGAGGAACTGACCAGATTCGGACTGAAAATGAACAAATTCAACTAATGAACAACCCTAGCTGATGCGGAAATCCAGTAAAAAGCAAAGATTGGTCTAATGGATGCATGAACTTGCAGAGATTTCAGGCTTTTTTTTAGGGTTTGGTGACGAAGATCTTCACAGCAAAATCTCCGCTTTTCCTAAACAAGAGAGGAAAGAGGAGAGAGAAAGTGTATAGAGAGAGAGAGAGAGAGAGAAAATTGGTTCTTTTTTTCGCTGTGGTCAAACCGTCAAAACACTGGAAAATTGGCCGGTTTTTGTTGTCATCAACCGGTTTTTGCCGGTCCGAATCGGGAATAATTGATAAGTGAAAGTTACGAAAATGCCCTTCTTCTGGATGCTGCAGAGTAAACAGAGGAAAAACCCTGGAGCCTTTGCACGGTGGACCCGAATCAGTAAATTTTGCATGACTGATTAATTGCCCCCATTTTTTCAACAAAATAACATAATCTGCCCTTATATTGAAGTCTTCGTGGTATCTGACTCTTTGTACCAGCGATATTTTCAGTTTGAATCGATTGATAACGTACAAATGATTTAACCTCATAGACGTAACATAGTTTGATTTTTCGTAAAATTTAGTTTCTAACATTTATGACTGAATAGTCGGAGGAACGTACGGAATCGAAGAGTATTAGAGTATTCTTTAGCGTTAACGGTTGATTCTTCAATGCTCCCAAGTTAAATAATTTTTCTTTTACACTCTTGATTAAATTCGTAATTGGGCATATCCCTAAGTATATTTACTGTCACAGAAACAAAAGTTAATCTCAACAACTTTTATTAGATCGTTGGATTTTCGAAACTCTAATCTCTTCAGACTTACAACATCTGGCAGGTAGGTCAAAATATGATTTTCGGGCACTCACAATCACACACATAATATAGTCATAGATATATATACAAGCTAATATGACTCGAACCCAAGACCTAGTACGCCATTTAAGCCATGAGATTTGAGGTTGTTGACACGATTACCATTCACATTTGCTAATATTATTAGGATTTTATAAGAAAAAAATAATAATAATGAAGTAGTGGCTCATGAGTATTGTCAAACTGAAGACCCATTGATGATGTTTGTCCCTTCCTCTTTGACTCGTTGAATGGTCTAAAATTCAACAATCCGTTAGGCAGGGATTAGTAGTGGATAATTTGGTAAATTCGCATAGAAGTGAAATTCGCCATACATTCCGATCAGGGGTATTTTCGTAGTTTCCTTATCGAACAGGCGTATTCAGTATTTAAAGTGTCGGCGTAGGGCTAGGGTCTAAGATTCCGACGGCTGGTCGTTGTATAAAACTGGGGCCATGTTAATGGACTTTAAGAAGAAGTGGGTCCACATAGGCTCCAAACTCTGAAAAACAAGGGCTGTGATCATTCAATCCAAATTTGTAGTAGAGAGTCTCTAGGATAATCCAACGATGATAAGCTGAATCCTGATGTCCAAAACTTCTACAGTTTTTACTTCCCTCTTTCTGTTTAGAGGGTTAGATATGTCTGGTTGAGCTGATTTTTAGTGGACATCTTATAAATAATGATAATATTTATATCTACAAAAAATCAGCTCATTTGAATACCTTTAACATGTAAAAAAAATAGAAAATGCTAAATTTCCTACATTATCTTACAACAAACCTTACTACCTAGTCATCCTACGGTTCTCAAATGATCTCATATCCTTCGTGATTTGCGTCATTCTCAAATTGACGCAAATACCCTCCTAAATAGCCTTTGCAGTAAGATTGGCATTACACTTACGGTAAGTGTAGCATCACCGAAAAAAATTCTTTCAAAAATAATATTATCGTGTGCCCTAATGAAAATAAATATAAAAAATAAGAAAAACATGCATAGCTTAAAGATCCTGCATTTAAAATAAGTATTGACTCTCGATTTTATGCACATGAGTTTACATACACCTGAGGGGGCGGAACCTAATGGATGTGAACCCAATTAATACAAGAATTAGAGGGTAGGTACATTAACATCCTACAATTATGCACTTGAGGTGGATATTTCTATTTGCATTCTACATGTTCCACTTACTTTCTTAAACTTTTTACACATTTCACTTCTACTAATCTTATTCTTATACTCTTTTTCCACCTAACTATGAGTCTATGTGGATACGATCTAATGACTAATTTTTTGTGACAATGATATCGGATATTACATTTCTAATATGTACACTTTTCGTATAGTGCATAGTGTATGTATTAAACAAATTCAATACAAAAAACACGTGCAGTTTACAAAGCTTGTAATTGTAATGCCCCCATTTATGTTTAAAAAAAAAAACTAAAATTCCCCACATTACATTTGGTTGTAACAAAATGCTGGACCACCTAATAAAGTGGCTTGTAAGCCATTCATGGACTTACTTTGGGAGATGGACTCCTTTATGTAGGTGGTGGAAAGTCTACCTCCCTTTTGAAATATTAAATCTTACCAAAAAAAAGGTAGATAAAACTAAGCTTAATTATCTATATAATAATTCAGGGAGGTATCTTCTTATGTTTGCCATCAACGGTTAGGACACAGGAAGGTATCTTTTGCATCAACGGCTAAGATATAACACAATCTCTACACTAACTGAAATGTCTTTTTTATATTGAATTTTTTTTTTTTTGGCAAACCTTAATCTCTTTTACAAGGTATTGACCCGTGCCGGAGGCACGGGGATATACCTAGTAATCATATATAATTGGGTGCATGCATATAAAGTGATAGACCCTAACTCATTGTCTAGTATCAACATATTCAACCAAGTGGTCCAAGTGGCTAAATTCTATACCTTAAAAAAGATATCTAATAAATGGGACCCAATGGCACATGCATCACCTGCTCGTTATGAAGTCAAGCACAAGATCCTTTGTACAAGCTAAAAACATATTAAGGTTAAATAATCTCTTTTTTTTAATTCACTAAAACAGCACAAAATGTTTTTTTGGGTATATATATATATATATATATCTTTCTAGCACCGGACTAATATAAGAAGTAAAAATCTCCAATAACCTCTTTTCTATGATATAACTCTTCTGAGTTGGTCTACAAAGTGAATTCCATAAAAAGCGTACCCTCAAATCCGGTCATAAATCGAGACGGGACTTAGTTTTGCAACTCGATCGACTCCTAGGAGAATAAGATGATGATACTCTCTATCTATTTAAAAGGGGATTTGTTGTGATGATCCAACTAATTGACAGCTTTTTACCTTTGGATGGAGCATCCGATATAACAAATTATGTTCTGGATGGCACATATTGGGGTTTATTATTAAAGTGAGTATAACTTTAGCCATAAAAAATATAATAAAATAAAGTGAGTGAATCTACCAAAAGAAAAACCTTATTTTAAAGATATGTTCGTGATTTTCTACGTTATGGTTGGATCCACGCAATCGTGATACTATTGCGGCTCAGAATGTAGCTGTGGCACTGGTGTACAATCTGTATAATGGACCGTGCTAGTGTCTACGCCAAGTCTGTGGGGACCAATACAAGAGCTTTAGGTGATGAAATCAACAAGATCATCTAGGAGGATGGTGCTGGCAAATTGTACTACATGTGGTAGTTTTTTTGTTGTTTTTTTCTTTGCTGTTTCGTTGTTCCGGTTGAGGTCTCATTAACCCCCTCAATGTTCCAAAAAAAATAAAATAATAGAGTCATTTCTAACCATTTTGAGAAATTTTTAAAAACCCCTAATTGGACGAACCCCATCCCAACAAGGAGCCCTTATAACAACAATAAAAATTTAGATGACTATAAAACCAATCCGAGCCCAACACCAAACTTTTGGGTGCCCTTTAAAGATCACTAATTTACTACATATAAAGTTCAACCTGATGAAACCCACACCCAAGTCCAGCCCAACCGGACCAGGCTGAAATTATCTAGAATTAGGGCTTGAAAATCCTCAAAAGTTGACCGGTCTTTCCCTGTCACGTTCTAGATTTAACATCCCTACACGTATCACATAACAAAAATTATTTTATATGGTCCTGTAGAGCCCATGCACACATGGCAGCACCACATAGGATTAACCTAAACTATTAAGGACTTGCCATCATAACCAGATAGATAAATCTTTCAAATAATGATACAGTAGAGCTTATGATTTTCGTAATCAAACATCACAGTCTCTTTTAGTGAATTGAGCCGTCCGATTGATCCAATACAATTCAGGTCTATATCATAATGTCCTAACATTTCACACTTATGTGACAAAGAATCCACTTGATCAACAACTGACATCACTTCAACACTACAAAATCAACAGACCAGATGTGTTATATTATTGAGGTGAATAAACTTTGGAACGCCATCGCAGCACAGAATCACAATCAACCGTTCAACTCAAGCATTTCTAGTTATATCCATAGATTTCCAACACATGTCAAATAACTGAATCGGAAAAAAAAAAAAAAAAACTTTTTCATATATTTTTGCCTTATTTTCTTATATTATTCCTTAGATAAAAATCGTTGATTTTCCTAGATATTTGCACAGACCATCTCGAAGTTTTATCCAAGGGCCTGAACTTTACTGCAATTCTCTCAACCGCCCCTAAAAATTTAGGGATAAAACTTGTTTTTTGTTTTTTTTTTCTTTTTTTCATCCCAAAAGAGCCAGTGACCAACTTCGACTCCACGTCGAATTAAAAAGAAAGGAAAAAATCTTGGGTTTCCAGTTTCCTTCTCGGTCTCTCTTTCTCTCTCTATCTCTCTCTCTCTCTCTAAAACTCTCGCTCTGGTTGAAAAGTTAGGGTTTTATCAATCGAATGGAAACCTAGAGATCGGGAAGAAAATTCAACTCTTTGATTTCGATTATTTTGGATAGAGTTAGGAATCTAGGGTTTCGGTGAAGGTTTTTTGTGTTGTTTGAAATCGTTGATAAGGTTGTTATATTTTGTAGGAAGGTTTGTAGTTTTGGGGTTAGATTTTGAGAATTAGGGTATGATTTTGGAGGCATCGATGCCGGTTGCAGGAGATGATGAGGAACCGGAGTATGAGAGTGATCCGGAAGAGGCACCGTTACCGTTGACGATGAGGAGGAGGGAGGCAAGTGATGATGAGGAGGGAGACGGTGAGGAGAGAGAAAAGTTGTCGAGGACGGATCCGAGGGTTGGGATTGACTCAGACGTTGAATCGGACGGTCAAGGTGGTGCACCGGGTTATGATGATGAAGAATCGGAGGTAGAAGAGGAGGAAGAAGTTGAGGAGGAAGATGATGAAATTGAAGAAGATGAGTATGAAGAGAGAGAAAGAGGAGATAATGATGTGGATGAAGTTGAGGTTTCGGCTGTTGTTTTGGAATCTGGTGGTGATGGGCAGAGATCAGGAGAAGAGTCAATGGAGTTTCAGGGTAAGAATCAGGGGGAAGGAGAGAAGAAGGAGAATGAGCCATTTGCTGTGCCTACTGCTGGTGCTTTTTACATGCATGATGATCGGTTTAGAGAGAATGGTGGTGGTCGACACAGGTAGTGGTTCTTCTTTTTGTCTATTAAAAATCTCAATTTTCTTTTTTTGAAGTTAGGAAGCATTATATTATACTTCAGTTTGGATGTTTTTTAATGGATATGTGCAAAGTAATACAATGTTTAGAATGACAAGTTAATCGAACAAAAGAAAATTGTGGAACTGATGATGGCAGAAGTTCGTATTTACTAACATTTTGCTTATCTAAAATGGAGATATCAGAGACCCTAAAACTTGAGCTTGGTGGGAATGCAATAATTTGCTTATTGAGGATGCAATACTTACTTTTGTCAAAAACAAGAAAGAAGGATGCAATACTTACTTTTTAAAAAAGAAGAAGAAAGGGATGCAATACTTAATGATGTTTCAATTCCATAAACTATTAACGTTCTTTTAGGTCAAGAAATGTACTGTGTTAATGATAATTGTCCACTGAGGGAAGGAGCAACTGTAGATTTTCAATTTCTTATCCCGACGCAGATGTTTGATGCTATAACCTTCGAGAATATTTAACATGCAAAGTTAGTTAACATCAGAAAGCTGAATAGTATTATAACAATTATTAGAGAATTGAAAATGAAAGTTGACTGTAATAAAGCTAAGAAGTAAGAAATGGTAATAGCGGATTATTGTGTGTTTCAAAAGTCAAATATATCAACTTCAAAATTAGCTATGTAACAATGATATTCAATTTTTAAAGTTACACCTGTGTTGGACAGCCACACAGGTACACACACACACACACACACCTGACACCTCCCAACAGAATTGTGGTTGTGCAGTCATGTCTTTTTTTCCCCTCAACAAAAGTGTCGTCTAAAAGAGGTTTTGTGTAATCCATCTCACCATACCATGTGTTCAGTATGTTGCAACTTGTAGTTCTTGCTAAAAACATAGAAGTATGGTTGAAAAGAAAAACAGAATTAGTATTGATCTTCTTATTCTTTTTGTTCTTACTCCTTGCTATTGTACCTAAAAATTTTATACACCAAATTAATCATTTCTAAGCAATTTACGGTTGTGTAAATGGTTTGGATCTTTCTCAAGTTGCCGTCTTGTGAGATCTCAAAGCTGTCAAAGACCAACAAGTATACCTGTTTTACTATTACAGTACTACATAGATAACTAGTTATTATATGACCTCGACTTGTCATTTTTGTTATGAGATCAATTTTTTTGATAAGCTTTAAGAAATCAATTATTTCTTAGTAAGCTAATTATTAACTGAACATCATTTGTAAAATACTTAGAACTGACCATGGTGGAGGATAATGTACGCATGCGGAAAGTACGTACGTACGTACTGCCCACTAATAGTAGTATTAACTGAACATCATTTGTAAAATACTTGGAACTAACCATGGTGGAGGGTTCCCCTCAAAAAAAAAAACCATGGTGGAGGTTAATGTACGCATGCAGAATGTATGTACGTGCTGCCCACTAATAGTATTATTAACCAACTATGATTATACGATGTAAATATTTTAATTTTGTCTTCGTCAAAAAGGGAGATATGATCAGTGAATATAGATGGAGATAGAACTTAGGTGTAGAAACCGTCAAGCATGAGGGGCTGCTGTTACTCATGCACAAGCTCGTTCAAATTAAGTTAACTTCTGTTTGCATATGCTTCCTACTTGTGCCACCAAAATCATCTATTTTGCTTAATCCAGCGTCATGAACCCAAGAAATACAATAATGTCTCTTGAATTACTATCAAAAGTAGCAACTCACTATTTTACATTAGGGTACACGAGCCCTCACTCTGGACACTGTTGATGGAAGAACTGCTATAAGAGTTGTTAGCTTGTGGGTCCTGGGTATATTTATTTCTCTATCTACATGTTTTAGTTTCCACAGGAGAAAAAAATTGAAAAATGTGTTTCTTTTGGGTAAGCTTTACCAAATGTTCTTATTTCTTGCATACATATCTTTGTTATCCACGATTGGACCCATGCATCTGAGAACACTTGCTAACCAACACAGTGTGGCTGCTGCAGAGAGAAGAAGAGAATGACAAGATATTGGGGGTGGTTAGGATCAGTTGTCTTGAGTTAGTCTTGCTTTTCGCAACTCATATTTTAGATTGCAACTAGTTTCTTATTGCTACTGATGTGCTACTGTGGCTTCTACCTGTACAGGGTCCTTGATTTTCAATGTTCAAGCTATCATTATCACCCTCATACCCCTCTTTCAGACTCCGGATTTGATATTCATTTTTGTAGAACTTATTAAGTTATAATACTTTAGAATAACTTTTTGAGTTTCATTCAGGCGTACTCCTGGTGGAAGGAAATTGTGGGAATCTAAAGATGACAGGAAGTGGGGGCATGATAAGTTTGAAGAGATGAATTTGCAAGAAACACATTATGAAAAGGTGAATGCAATCAATGCATCCATTGGTGTTCTGTCTGGATGATTACCCTATGGTTTCATTTACTAGTTCTTTGACATTTACTAGTCAGTGAGAATAATCAGAAAATCCTTTTGACACATTTCTATGTATTCATCAGGAAAGAAGGAAAGGTCATTTCAGAGGTCGCGGTAAGAAACGAGGTACTGATCGTGGATATGTAAGAGGAAACAGGCCTAGAACCTATGACGACAGTAACAATCAAAATCATGCTCCTAAGAGTGTGAGAGGGAGAGGCCCAAGAAAATATGAACCTCCTATGAAGAACAACAGTGAAGCACCACCAACTCAGAACAAACAGTTAGTCGAGTTTTAAACTTTAACTCTCTTTTTCTTTTTCCTTTTTCTGGTATTTTGAACGAGTTCTTTTAAATGATATCTCTTTCTTTTCATACTTACACGTGCAGATCTGGAAAGTCTCATGAGACAACCTTGAATAATAATAGTTCAGGGAGATCCACTCACTCACACACCTCAAACGCACAATCTGATCCTGCGCCGAGGAAACATGTTTTTGCATCAAGCTTGAGCTCTGCTTCTCCTCCATTTTATCCTTCTGGCTCTTCCAGTCAAGATGTCTTAGTAACACAGAAAAGGGATGTACAAGCAGGAACTTCCAATAGGAACATTCCTCCTGTAGTGGCTGAGGAGAAATTCTCAATGTCCCACCCCAATTCGTTGCTCAGAGGAAAAACTGTTGTGGATCCTATTGGCCAGGACAGGCTTTATATCGACGAGTCTATTCGTCCAGTTGTTGGGAAGTTAGCCAATCTGCAGATGCAGTCTGCTGGATCTTCGCCAGTCAATTCAACTCAACCTCCACAGTCCAGGGGTAAGGGAAGGGGTTCAGATATCGCAGGACAACATAGCTATCAGCCAACCTCTTCTCATAACCAAGTCAACAGAGGTTCTCTGCAAACACAGCTCCCTACTGTTCAGCAAAAGCCTGTCAGCCCAGTTCAACCTGTAAGAGTTTCCACTCAGCAGTTGGGTCAGCATCCAGGTGGTGGTTCTCAAGCTTCCTCTCCACCTAAAGGATCGTCAACAAATTCATCTGAACCTGGAGAAACAGAATCTCCGCCAGGATCAAGTAAATCCAAGACAGCGTTGGTTGCTAAAGGAAAAGGCAATGTTCAAGGAAGTGGGAGGGGCTCTTTCCTGTACAGTGGGGCACATGTTATTGGAGCATCTGGGACTATGGGAGTCGCTCACGGTGATCAAAATTTTCCCGGTACTCCGGCACTTTTGCCAGGTAAAGCTTCTTGGATCACATCAATTTTTCTTATTAAAAAAAACTCGTGCCTTCGATTGGAATGCATTTTCACCTTCAAATTGGATCCTTACAAGTCAAAATTGAGCTTTCATGAAACTGTTAATTTACTTTTTTGCATTCTTGGGTTGATGAACAATCATGAGTTACATTATATCATATTTTTTATTTTTGGTTTTCAACCATAGTTGTTCACTTTCTACCTATTATATCCATCAGGTATTCTGTGAGCCAGTTCCTCTAGTGTCTTCGTTGATTATAATGAACTTGTGTGAAATTTCTCGTCTAGATTCATGTGTTTTTATCAATTGATCTGCAGTTATGCAATTTGGGGGTCAGCACCCTGGTGGAATCCCTGCTGTTGGTATGGCACTTCCCGGATATGTTGCGCAACCACAACTTGGTTTTGGGAATTCTGAAATGACTTGGTATGTTAATTTTATCATTGTTTTTCCCGTCTTCCCTTCCATAAAATTTTTCCATTTGAAGGATGATAATGTTTCATCCTACGCATCAAAAAGGGGGAAAAGGAAAACATCGTTTCATCATATAAATATTGTAAGTTTCTGTATAAAACCTTCAGTGGAGTAGGAGATTCGAGTGAAGCAAAACTCATGGGAGTGGGGCATCTATTTCAATTTTCATTTATGTTAAATAAGTAAGATAACAAGACAGTTTAATTGAAGGCTAGCAAATACAATATGATTATAGGGATATTCTGTACAAATAGATATTTTCTAATAGTCTGACTCTGTACTCTGAAATGCCAGTGGAAAGTTTGACCCATTTTGAAACAGTTCTTATAGATCCTCCTTTCTACTTACAGTTCAACAATCTCTAGTATCTACTATCATCCTATCAATAAAATCTGCTAGCCATAAATAACTTATCAAAGACACCAGGTGATCCACATAGATTGTGTTGGTGATATGATTGATAACTCATTACTGCCTGCTTATCGAAAAAAAATAAAGAAAGATACAAAGAAAAAAACGAAAGAATGAAAAACATTTTATTGCTTCCATATCCCATAGTGTCAGACTGTTGGTGTGGAAATTTTTGGCTGCCCATGAATGCTTGTCAGTTAAAGAATTGTTGATTTTGTCACTTAAAAAGTTAAAAGCATCGATTATGAGCAAAAAGAACGTGAGAGAAAACATTAATATATTCTTATTATGTAGTGATTGATCTTTAATTCTTCTGGGACTGTCTCTTATTTAGCTTAGTATCAATGATTACAATTTTGCTATCTCCAGGGTACCAGTCCTGGCAGGTGCTGCCGGAGCATTAGGGGCACCATATTGTTCTCCCTACTTAACTGTTGACGGTGGTTATTATGCTCGTCCATCAGGACAAACATCTTCATCAGGTGTCTCTAGGTTAGTACTTGGCTGCTGCTGTCTTGATTAACTTTTAAGGTTTTTATCTTTATCTTTCTTCCCCTCTTCAAGTAATTTTTAACAATGCCATTGAACAATATTTTTCCTTCTGTGCACCTTTCACTTTTTCCACACTTTTGTTCTTCGTTTTTGTACATTAATTGTCACTATACAATTTTATCGTATATAAGAAGTATATATGATGCTCTTAAAACTTAATTAGGATAGTCAGTTTCAAATCCAATTCAAATTTGGACATCATTGAGGGTTTTGGAAGTTGATGTTTTGAGGTAGTGCAACTAGCTGCATATTGCTTCTTAAGCACAGTGAAGCTTGCGCTTGGTAACAATCTATGAGAGTTGGATTATTCTATTCAATTATTTTTTGGAAGTTTAATTTATCTCTTATTTTCTCTAGTTTGTTTTGAAGTTCAACTCATTTTTTGTGGTGGTTTTCTTAGTTTCCCGTGAGGTATTAGTTTCGTATTCCATGAAGAGTCTCATTTTTTTAATTTCTATGCTACAGGGATGTGAGTACAAACAAACCTAGCAGTGGCTGGAAGTCTCCGCAGAAACCTGGTAACAAACTCGGTGCTTCTCCTCCATGTGGAAAATAAATTTTTTAAACTTAATTTCAAGTTAATTCTAGTTTGCTAGTTCATGATGATAAAAGTAACTGAGTAAATTGCTTCTTCCACAGAGCTTGTAAGTGATGAATTCGGGCAGCGACAAAATAAGCCCCGCAGGCAAGTTTTAACTCTTCCCCGTTTTCAGTGAAGAAGCTGATTTCTGCATGTTACACTTCATCCTTTTATACTTCATGTTATTTGTAAGTAACACGTGCTGTTTCTTTGATCAGATACTCAGAGATGAACTTTGGCCAATGAAGTACATAGATACTTGAGTGTATTTCAATAAGCAGCTAAGGTCAGTTTTCTACCAGCTGATAAGATCATTAAAGTACTCTTTTGCATGGATTTGTTGTAGTGAATTTACAAGTTATGTTGTCTGCTGATTCTGCAGGCCTTTCTCATGGCCCTTTGTGACTTCAGCTTTTGTTCTGGAGCACTTTGGGCAGCTTAATTCCAAAATATGCTAGGTAAATGTTCTTGTTTTCATCTACTCTGATTGCTCTTCGTACCCTATATTTAGATGTCTTGGGTTGAATTTTGAACTTCATTTGAACTGGATTTCCAATAAATTTTACGGCTCACTTTGTATACTGCTGAATAGGCTAAATCTATTGAAAAATGTCTTTATAACTTTCCAAATATTTTCTGACCTGTTATGGTGGCTGTGGTCCCGATGTTGTTTCCTGTTGGTGTGTATAACCAGTTGGTTCCATGGTTGTTCGAGTATTCCTTCTTTAATTGCACCCTTGATTTTACTCGGTTTTTTTACATCAGTGTCTAATGTCTTTTGCAGCTATATATAAGAAACGCCTGGTCACGCTGCAGTTGATGTGAGAAGTTCGTTGCAGTTTGACGGGTGGCAGTTCCTTGTTGAGGTGTACGGTAAGTTGCAGAAAACCTAACCTTACCAATGCTCCTTAAGTTTTGTCAGTTTAACAACATCTAACAGTCTTTATTTCTGTTTGTTTTGATGATTTTTTTCCTCAGGGTTTTCTTTGGCTTGTTGGTTTTCTGTGAAGCTTATGAGAAATGGAAGTGGGCTTCTTTTTAAACAAAGAAAAAAAAAAGAAAGACTAGAAAAAGAAAAAAAGGGAGGGCAGCAAATCGGTTAGTAAAGTTTTAAGTTGCTTCATCTATAGATGGGTGGTGATGGTGTCTCTTTCTCTCTCTCTTTTTGTCTTTGATCATTTTATTTTGGTGGTTTCCCTTTTCTCCTTTTGTGATTTTCGGGTTTTCATGATCTCTGATGGACAGAGAGTACAATATTTGTTTGGTTCTGTTGAAGGAGTTGGTTAAACCCTAATACCTTTCTCTATCTTAATATATGTGATGATGTTATGATATTTGTTGTGTTTGGGATTGGAAATTCATCTTTTCGACACTATTTTTGGTGAGGATGCCTATCTTCACCATCCTCTTAGAAGATCAGCCCGTTCTATCAACTTCCAAGCTTTTCAAAAGTTGGTTGGAAATCAATAGATCGTGCAATTGCTGTTGGATATCAATCAATTTTTAGATGGGTTAGAAATTTTAGAATGATTTGATTTTTATCCTCGATAAAAAAAATAGCCAGAATTATTTCCATGTGGGTCCACAGGAAGCTCTATATAACCAATATGATCAAGGCTGAGAATTTGTTTGTTGATGAAGATGGTCTTTTTACTAATCTATACGTGATGGAGGTTTATGTTATCTTTATAATGCATGGTCGGTGGCTCTCTTTTTTCTTTGTCCTCTTCGAAATTATAGATGATTTCCATTTCTTAATGTTCATCATGTGCTTCATAAGAACCTGGGGTATTAACCTTGGACAACAGGTTAAGACACAAGAGGGAGTCTTTTATATAAAATGAAGTGTCACATTTTTTAAACAAGAAAAATACTTTTTGTTTCTTAAAATGGAAGATCCATTTATCTTATTATGAATTGATATTTATTTAAAATTCCTTGGATTTATCTTCTTCATTTGCATTTCCAATTTAAGTAATCCTTTCTCCATTTTTTAATCTAAGTAAACCCCTATAGTTCACCTTCCCTTCCTCTTTAGAGATAATTTTGTTTTGCGTTTCTAGTCTCCATTTCGCGAGCTCAAGCTTAAAATTTATTTGTGAGTTCAAGTTGAATGATTAATGTACAAGAGGTATGCGTTTGAACATCCAATGGTTATTCACCTTGGAGCAACATGTGAGTGAGAATCATCATATTAGAGTAGAATTCATGCGGTTATCCGGTTATGTTATATTGTTATCAATCCGGGAAACATGGGCTTATGGAAAACTAGGGATTTAGATCTACTTAACCAATAAACATATCAAGAACTAGAGAGAGATAAGAATCTTTGTTTCTTATTTTGTTGGGTTTAGGGTTGGACCACACCACTATCATTCATTATTCATTTACCATTTTCTTCACTCTCTCTTATTTCTATTATGGGCTTACTGATCCCATGTTAGTACTACACACATCAATCTCTCTCTCTCTCTCTCTCTCTCTCTCTCTCTCTCTCTCTCTCTCTCTATAGCACATGTTATCACAGGAGTTCATAAAAAAAGTTAGATTCGGCCATCTAAAATGACTAGTGAACCACTTTTTAGGACCCTTTTTTTTGTGACTGAATTAATGTTGGGGCAGCACTAACACATAAGATTGATATACAATAAGACTTCTTCAGTCTGATTGGTGATTTCTATCCCCTAGATTCGAGCCATTAAATTAAAAAGCTGATTAAATCCTATAGTTAAGCTATTAGGTCAAATGAACCTCAATCTTTTCATTGAAGATAACAATCAGTCGATCAACACCCATCTTCATATATCCTCTCTCTCTCACTTTCTCTCTCTAGTTTTGGTTTCTCTTTTTGTCATACATTGCTTGCTTGTAAGCAAGAACCATATGATCCCACACGTGTCTAACATGAGCTTTACACTTTTATTTTTATTTTTCCTCCCTTTTCTTCAAGTCGGCTGCCTTTTCTCCTTTGATAAGAACTTCCATCACATGGACCCAACATGTAAAAAATAGACCCCGCACCTTAACAAAAATACAAAAAAAAATGGGTTGTATCTCTCAATTATTCATAATTAGTGCACCTGCCGTCCAACTCAGCCGGATGCCATTATTCCTCAGTAGGTCCGACTGTCCGAATGAAGGTTCGTGCCACTGCCAACCCCTCGCAGTTGCTTGGGGCATAATAAGGTGCGCAATAACTGTAGACTGCACGAATAAGAAGATTAGTGCAAAAAAAACTTTTAGATCATGTTTACCGGATGAGAATAAAATTATATTTCTAAGAATGTGATTATCAAAATATTACTAAAAATAGCTAAAAATAGGAGAAAGGCAAACTTATGAGGTGAGTTTATGATTCTATCTAGGAATGTAATTTCTATCCTCGCCATCCAAACATGACCTTAGATTTAAAATTGGTAGTCACACGTTTTTCACCTATAGGATAATAAGGAAAAATACTTAAATGTAACGACTCCCTCCATTTGACTTCTCGATCCTGTAACCGACATCCACTTGGCACTTTTTTCACCCTGTGCAGCTACCTGTGGAGGGCCAATCCAGTATCACACACTAGGATATCTTAGTTGGATCAATGAAGATCTCACCATTACCAAGTATGCATTGATTGAATTTAAAATTTTCAAGTATGAGTTTTGTTAGAAAAGGAACACTTGTACACATGGCATACATAGAAATCGAGGTTGGACTATTATTTGATTGGCTAAGCATGACCATAAATCAATTTAGTAATTCAAAAACCCTAGAAGAGTTCATGAGAGAGATAATAATTGAAGACTCATTGTCAATGTTTCAGTATTATATGAAGAAGTAGGACAAAGGACAGGGACAATGTGTTCCCCAAGTGCCCTTATTCTCCTTGTCTTTTGATTGGTTTGTTTACTTTTTTGGGTTTCTGTCTTCCCTCAACTAGTATTCTTCTTAAGGTCTATTCAATTGAAAGTAGAAATGGTTTCAATCTTACTAGGGTTTTAATTTACCAAACCCAACTCTCCACTCATTTCTTATTTTCATTTCCTTTTGAAATGACCAAATGAATTCATGGGTATAAAAGTTTAGGGGCATTTAAGTAATTTAACATTTTTCGAATTTTCCAAAATCGAGCTTGAGTCAACTCGGACATCGAAATCAAGGTCAACATGAGACGTACAAATGTTGAGCTAGGGTGAAAGAATGAGCCAAACCCAAGTTAAAAATGGATTAAAAATCGCCTTGACAAATGTTTACAAATAATGTACTTGTTAAGTTAGCTGGCACATGTTTACAAATAATGTACTTTGTTGCACTAATCCACTATCCCGCCACTAGTGAATTCTTTCATGGTTTTAAATTAGTTGAGTCATCTTGAGCCCAAATTTTTACTAATTCAGTCTACCTTAAGGTCTTTAAGGTACAGTTTTACAGACCCAACAATATATAATTGGCTTGTCGGTACATAGAGCTAACATTACAATAAAAAAAAATAGTTTGTTTGGGTTATAGAATATTGATACTATTTTATGAAATCTCTATTGTCATGTCTTTGAAACAGACTAATTGGTGGCTAAATTAGTAAAAAGATGGTCTGAAATATCAGCAGCCATTATTAAATGGAAAGGTCAATTCCAAGAACTAACAAAACAATGCATGATGAAAGATTTAAAAAATATAAAAGATAAAAAAAATGCATTATATAAAGATGATTATCCAAACCCACCTATAAATATGTACTCTCAGTCTCACTCTCTAGGTCAGCCATCACATTTGATAAAGTTGGCATTGTTGATGTGAGATCTGTTTCTTTCTTTCTTTCTTTTCTCACCACTTATAAGTGTGATATATGTGGGTTTTGATATATATATATAGTTAGCAGTACTACTAGGTCACATGGGAGACATGCCAATCTGTGATGAAGTGATAATACATCACTCGTAAAGTTCCACCCTTTATTCGAACACCATTTTAGGTTTCCATGGTTGTTGTTGTTGCTGCTTACTTTCTTTTACCAGTTGTTCACATGATCAGAAATTCCAGTTATTCTCTGTGATCACAGTTGTGATGACTACCTTTTTTTTGTCTGTTTGTACTACTTCCACTTCCATTTTCAGTGATTGATCCCCTAGAAATATGGGTCATTGACTCCTTTATTTCTTCTTCATCATATACTTCTTAAAACTTCAGTTCTTCTTTTTCTAGTCTTCTTAAAGCTAAGTAGTACTCTCTGATAGTTTCTTTGGTTTTTGCTCACCTTTTGGTCTTTCCCAATGATACAGTCACTCTGAGACCACCCCCCCCTCTCTCTCTCTCTCTCTCTCTCTCTCTCTCTAGACACACTTCAGAAGTTGTTGGGTATTTTCTTATGTTAAATTTGGGTCTTTTTAAATAATTTCAGGTAATATTGGTTATGGGCAAGTTGTGGAGTCTAGTGAGAGGAGGGCTTTGAGGTTTTCTATAAGTTAAGTTTAATTAGTGGGCAAGGAGTTTGGGTAAATGGGGAAGCTAAGTTTTGGCAAAGTGTTGGACTGTTTTTGTCTTTCATCTGGAGGTTCAAACTCTTGTTTTTGCATAAAAACTTTGGAAACCCAAGATGATATTGAGAAAAAACCATTGATTGGAAGGGAGAGAAGTCATCAATTAGTAAGATTGGGAGATTTTGTTAATGGAACCCAAACTTTGGCTTTTCAATTAAAACCCAAGGTGAGAAGATTAAGGTTCTTAATTTATTTAAGTTCATTGCTTTCTTTCCATTCTTTGATAAAAAGTTGAAAACTCTATTATATATTGTGATAAATTTTGTTTTGTCATTTTTTTTCTTCAATTATTTAATTTGTGTTGATTGGGTGTATAGATGGTAGTGTTAAGGGTGTCTATGCATTGCAATGGTTGTGCAAGAAAAGTTGAAAAACACATCTCAAAGATGGAAGGTATGAAATTTTGTTACCCTTTTAATTTTCATAATTTAACTTCATATTCAAAGATTAATCAAATTTTATACTCCTCATAACCCTTTTTATAAAAAATTTACTTGTATGTTTATGTGGGGGGCATTTTTTTTTTTTTTTTTGTCATTTTCAAGAGTTATTAAGTATGTATTTTAATATACAATTGTATACCACAAACATGATACATGCCCCAAGGCCATCAAGTTGATAAGCTTATAAAAGAAAAACATTTTCTATCCCAAAAAACCAACCTCATGAGGGATTGCAACCATTGATTATTCTTAATTATTTCTTAAGAATAAATACTACGGATCACATGGTTAGGATTATTTTAACATGCTGTTTGCCCTAAAAAATTTGCAATTATATATTTTCATCTATAGAATCTGCTAATGTACCCCATATTAACACACACCTCTCTCTCTCTCTCTCTCTCTCACTAAACAGGAGTTATCTCCTATCAAGTAGACTTGGAAAACAAGAAAGTGGTGGTGATAGGGGATATTCTGCCATTTGAAGTGTTGGAGAGTGTGTCC
Source organism: Macleaya cordata (assembly GCA_002174775.1). Classification (NCBI taxonomy): domain Eukaryota; kingdom Viridiplantae; phylum Streptophyta; class Magnoliopsida; order Ranunculales; family Papaveraceae; genus Macleaya; species Macleaya cordata. The sequence continues at coordinate 660,421 of MVGT01004391.1, read as the reverse complement.
AAGGTGAAGACAGCAGAGCTATGGACCTCTGCTTACTAAATAGCAAAGATTCAGGGAAAGAAGAAAAAAAGAACTATTATATATAATATTGCTCAGTATAATAAATATATAACATATTATGTCAAATATGTTGAAGTTTCATCCCTTTTTAAGCTTATGATGTTTGTGTTTTCATCAGCAAGACAATGCAGGAGTTATGGAGAGAAGCAAATTTGATGAGTCTTCTTCTATAATCTCTTTATCTACTAACCAATTAGATAGATTAATCTACTATTAGTTAAGGTTTTTTTTTTCTTTTTTTATTATAATAATCTTTAGTTTTAAATTGAATGTTTTTTTAGATCAATGAATTAGTATGTATATTAATCAATCAAAATTTAATAAATATATAATGTGCTTGTATTTGATTATTTGTTTATAGAATATTAAATTCAATAATCATCTAAATAGATTATACAAAGAGTAATGCTAGGCGGACTCCCAAGTTGACCTCCTTAGTGACTCTCTCCGTGACTTTCTTATATGTGAGGATGCTCTCATCACCATTTATATCATCCTGAATAAAAAAAATAAAAAAATTTAACACATTCTAAAACTTATAATACCCTCATTTGGGAGTCTGGCTAGCATTGATCTTATACAAAAGAAGAAATGTGGTTACTCACTTGTTTAACTGTTTGCTGAGGTTGGATATCAAATCAGGGTCCCTAGATGGTTGGATCACCACTATCCTTGTTTTCCATTATTTCAGTGCATTGAAGTTGACTCCCCATTGTACCAACTACTCCTCAACATAATTTGGTTGGTGCCCTAGCCTTCTCACGAAAAAGGTTGTGGGTCCAAAACTTGAGGGTTTTTCTCATGTACGTAATTTCGTTTTACTTGTTGATAGTGAGTGTTTGTTCCTGTGACTAGACAATAACACATCCTCTAGAAAAAAAGAAAAAGAGAAGTTGAATTCGCTTGATCCTAATAAAATCTTGTTTGGATCCATTAAGAGGGTTTTTTGTTTGTTGTTTTTGGTAAGTAAAAGAAGAAACAAAAGCAAAGAACAGGACCCAAATTCCACCCTGCCAGAACTCCAGGTGCTAGAGAGGGGGAAGGCCTAAAATATTTCAGAGATTGAGTTTTTGGCCCATTGGGCCAAAAGGTTGCAGACATATGTTAGATGGGAAAAGTTTTAAAGGCACCCCTAAAATGTTATTAGCAGACTAAATTTTGGTCAAACCTATTCACCTCGTAAAACTTTCTTTTTCATTTTCATCGAAATGTTTCGTTACATATTTTGTAGTTTTGAAAAAACCCCTTGTTTCGTGGAATGAGTTTTTGGAGAGTTTTTCTAATGGTTAACTTCATTTGACTGAATTGGGAGTTGCCAATAAAATTAGGGTCTGCCAACAACAACAAATACAAATTCAAGGGGTGCTTACCTGCTAATAAAATTTTGGAGGGCACCTATAATATGACTCTATTACATAAGCGAATGTAGTAGAGCTTCGTTGATGCTTGCTATGAGATAAGATTCCCCATTGTTATTACCCGCCATTGAAAGGCCTCTATCTGTCAAATACTAGCATTTTCTTGCTCTGATACAACATGTAAGTTCGAAAATAATTTCTATTTATAACTTAGGACAACCTGCGTGTACAAGAGTTGTATCACCATCGAATACCCTAACTGAGTGGGGAGAGTTGTTGGATTTAGATCCATAGCTCATTAGAAGTAAATTTTACAATTCACCAGGTGAAAAAATATTACTACTAGACCCTTATCGATTGACTTACCAACTCAATTAATGAATCCAACAGTGATAAAACTCCTCAACACACAAATCATCCCAAGTTATAGTTTGTCACAGGCTCACAACATTCTTAAAATTCGCCACAATAAAATTAGACCACTGATATTTTCACACAATTTTTATTAATTTCGCGCAACTTAAATTTTGTATCATTGATTTCACACTGCCAACAATACAAAATAGCTTGTTTGGTAAATCAACGCGCCAACGCCTCTATTTCATCGGTTCTTGAGATAATCCGGTATTGGCAACTTACTAAAATAGGAATAGGTTTTGGTTCGTTTTTGTACCAGGTGAGAGAAGTCAAATAAACTGGAATCTGAAATTGGAATAATCGGTTTGGTACTTGCCACGTGTTTTAGATTAATTAGGCCACCACGCTATATACAGTGAGGGATAATCAAAGTCAAAGATCCCAGAAGGAAAGAACCAAAAAAAAAATGGCGAAATCTCATCTCATAATCTTTTTTCTTTCTCTTTTCCATCTCTCCATCAACTCTTCTGCAAATCCCTCCCAAAACCCTAACCCTAACCCTAACTTTACTCCATTAACAGCACACGAAGAGCTCAAGCATAAAGGATTTCCGATCGGCTTACTTCCCACAAACGTCTTGAATTACTCTCTTAATCGATCTTCTGGAGATTTCTTTGTAAATCTCGGTGACACATGTAAACTTACACTTCCTCCAGACAACTATTTGGCTACGTATTCGAAGAAAATTACAGGGAAACTTGTTGAAGGTCGAATTGCAGAACTTCAAGGAATCAGAGTTAGGGCTTTTTTTCAGTGGTGGTCAATTACTGGAATTCGATCTAGTGGTGAAAATTTGGTGTTCGAAGTTGGAATGGTAACGGCGAAATACCCGTCAAAGAACTTTGATGAAAGTCCCGAGTGCGAGGGAAAGCGTTCGTCGTCGTGAGGTAACGGAAATTTCGATTGATTGGTTCTTTTTAGGTTTGATTTTGATGGTTTATTTAACTGAAGTTTAATTAGGGCTTGTTTAGTTTTTTTTTAAGGAATTGGATATTTCCACACAAAATTTTACATGTTCAAAGCCCGTGTATTCTTACACTCCACTTACACTCACCTGTAGGACCCGCTTGGAGATGATCCAGGGGTTGATTTTTTTGTGAAGGTGATCTCCTCATCATTTAGATCATAGTGAAAAACAACATGATTATAGAACTTTTAACCCCATCAAGAGATTACTGAAATTTTAATACTTTCTAAACTATTCATATTTCTCTTAAATTTCAACAACTTTTGATGACTTTAAAAGTTTTAGAATGATCTGATTTTTTTAGGATGATCTATTTGGTGAGTAGGTCATCCACACGAAAAATCAGCCCTTATATCATCTCCACGTGGGATCACATGCAGGGTGTAAGAATAGTGTAAGAGTAGTTTATGCAGAACATGTAAAAACTAAAAAGTTGGGTCGAAATATCTAGCTCAAAATTTGATGGTCAACGCTTGAAAATGGTTACTTTGATTGTTTAATTGATTAACACTTTATAGACTAACTGCTCATAATTTAATCACTGTTGCTTATATTTAAAATAATTTAACCACTGTTGATTGAAAGTGAAGAAATTGATTGGAGTCATTGGACAGCGATTTGTCTATTTTGATTTAGTTGGATAGATTAGATGCATCAATTGCCAGAGAAGATGCTGTGTGTGACTCAAAATATTATTGGCTGGCAAGATTTTTTTTAACATATTTAATGTATGGCTATTTGTTATTGATTTTTTTTTTAACATATTATTGGCTGGCAAGATTAGGAATCTGGTTTTGTTTTTAGTGGTTTAGTTTAATAAGTTTTTCCTAAGTGGTCTCTTTCCGTTAGATTTGGGGTGTGTATAAGCATAGTTCATTAAATTTGCTAATATGTTTTTATTTGGATCATGACATAGATTCATAATCCTTACACTTTTGTAAAGGTTTTTGTTTTCTTTTGATGGGTACACAGAATTTTTAATTCTTAATCTTGATTAATTTATTCGACTGCTCGGTTAGTTTGATGACAAATCCATGTTGGGCTTTTGTTTTTTGCCAAGAAAGTATGTTAGTATAACAATAAAAAAAAAGAAAAAGTAGTTAAAGGGTTATTGGTTGGTTAGAAATTGGATGGCATTTTTCGTTTTCTACACTGCTAGTACTGGTAGAGTAGTATGGCGTTAGAAGCTGGATGACACTGAATTTCTGGGGAAGCCCACCATTATTCTGCCTCCCAGGAGTTGCTAGGTTTTAGTTTTGGATGACTAAATGATGCCATGTTGTGTATTTTTTTTAATGATTCAATATGACACATGTTTCTTTAAGTTCATATCTTTCTCAAGGTTCAATTTTGTTTGCCATCGAGCAAGCATAATTTGTTATCGAGTGGCAAAAACTGTGGCTGTTATTGATGATACCATTGTTACTGGATAAATGGGTTTTACTTTGTAAAATAAAGTGTCCGGATTTTGTCATCTGACCAATAACACCAACCACAATAACAGCAAAAATAGATTCTACAAATGGTGCAAGTGCAACCTTCCATTGGGCACCATACATTTACTTGATCTATGGTTGGAATTATTGCTTTGAAAATGTTAGTTGGGTTACATCTTGATTTCCTAATATAAACTGCTTCAACTGTAATAAATCTTTTGATTTAACCTTTTTGTATATCATGACAATTATGTTATAAGTAATAACAAATGCCTATCTATTGTTTTAAAGTATTATGTCATATCTTAATTTTATACGATAGATGGTATAGAATATTGGTTAAATGTATCCAAGTTCTTTGTCTCATTTTGAAAAACTATAAAAAAAAGAAGAAAAGAATTGAAGAATTTCAGTGTGGTGTTGAATTGTTTGCGTGACATAATAAAACCAATCTACCTACTTAACTCATCTCCATACAAAACTGTATGGAGCATATCACTCTTCAGGGACTCGGTTTCTTGGTTGACCATCACTTTAGGCTTGACCTGGTTTTGAAATATGTTAAAGCAGGAAGCATGTACACTTTTATGCTCTTCATGGTCTTTTTCGAAAATTTACATAAAACTGTTTCCTGTTAAGATAATAATTAGGTCTAGGAATGGTTTACTGCTTCATCTATTCCGGTTCTGTGAATGTGCTTTTGTACTAGTTGATTTGATGGAAGTGGTTTCTTGCACTAACTCGACTTGATGATACTCATTTTATTCACTTTGAATTTGGATGATGCAACTGCAGCCGTGTGTTTTTTCTTTCTTCTAGGGCATCCATTTGATGGTTTTCTAGTTTAGATCATTATGTGATAGAACTCAAGGTTTATTGAATCAATTTACTCTTATCCTAATCATACTATTGAGCAAGTAATAGTGGTTTTATTCTCCTTGAATTTGGATAATAACTAACTATAGACTCGTGTATTTACCTCTTGCAGGTCATCCATAGGATGGCTCGCTGAATTTGATTATTATCAGATTGAAGTGAGATGGTATTCTATTGGATCAGTGTAGTAGTAATTTCCAAGACTTTTACTATCTGAACAGCTAAAGGTAGGAATACCACCTTGTTTTATTATATGTACTTGAAAAATTATAGTAGTTTCGAACTTTCTATGTTGTATAAAATCCCATGTGCGTTCAGTCGTAAAAATAAACCCACCATCTTCTTCCCATGAAATGGACATTGTTGAAAACTACTGTTTCAAACATTCAATATGACTTTCTCTACACTGCTGTGCAGAACTTATTGCAGATCTGTTAAACCCCAAGTAAGTAAGTTCTGATGTTAAAACGATATTGGAATCAAGAAGGGATTGAATGAGTCATTATTTTTGTCGTTAATGTATGAACATTGAATTTCTTTTCTTTTTACGTCCGAAAACTAGTTTCAGATTCAGACTGCAAGACTGGTTTCTCTTCTTGGTAAATTATGTATGCCTAAATAGAACACCATGGACCTTGCAAACAGTTAGCAGTTAAACACAACACTGACTTACCCCACAAAAAAATAATGTTCTATGTTCAAGATATCCATGAATTAGTTTTGCAGACTTGTCTTCAGAAATGGTATTATTAGGAACAGTTGGGATGGATCTGAGACGAGTTCACCCTAATTTTTTGTGATCACAAATGAAACAAATCACACTCAATCAACTTTTTAGTGGTTAGCTCTTGCATTCAATTGTATGAAACCCTACTTGATAGGCAATATCATCTACTACTTGTGTTGGTACTTGGTAAAGGGTTAATTGTAGATCATTAATAGCTAAAGACAATTTTGTACTTCACATCAAGCCAACCGCCCTTTTCAGTTTCTATCTTTTGACAATACCTTTTTTACTTTAGTTAAAAGTTCTTTTATGAAAAAGGATTGCAAAAAGTTTAACTTTGGGTTCTCACATGGCTCTTGCTCCTCATTCACTGCATGTACATAGCTAACTTTAGGAGGCTAGTGATGATGATGGTTCAGTTCCACCATGTCTGACTTATAACAACTTCTAGTTCTAAATGGAAATTATTAGCATTCAAAGAATCCTTTAGTTCATTCTTTTCATTAATTCACATAATAGAATCACAAGAAATGGACTCATCTACTTGAAACCCTAAAAAGGGGATGTTTTGGTTTTGGATCATCAAATTCTTTAAAGTACTTGGTTTGATGCAATTCCAATCGAGGTAAAGATAAAAACCACAAGATTGTAGATGAGTTTATTTCTTATGATTGTATTATGTCAATTATTAATGAAGAGAATGAACTAAAGGATCCTTTGAAATGCTAATAATTTCTATTAAGAACTAAAAATTGTTAAGCTAGAGATTGTGGAACCCATCATCATCAAAGTGATGTGCACCTCCTAAATGTGACAATGTACTCCCTCAAGCGAAAGAGCAATGAGTCATGTGACAACCCAAAACTCTATTGAAGAGATTGATGATCTCAGTACTACAGATGATGTTGTGGCTAGTCTCACGACTCTCACCCTAAGTAAGAAAAGCGTGGAGCGGGAACGACTACCGTGGTAACGGTTCTGGTTACTAAGGTCTCACCCCAGAAGGACAATGGAACTTTCTTTGCATTTGTTGCAGACATTAGTAACTAGACCCATTTTAAAGAAGTGATGCTCTAACCTCGCTCTTGTTTCGAACTGTGTTCTTGAGGTGTATCAGCAAAGTAGCATAACATAATCACACACCAATAACCAAACTGTTTGATCAAGCAGTTTTCATGCTCTAGTGGAACCCTTAACTCCTAAAAATGGATCTTAATCCACCGTTATAGGGATCCTTAGTGGACACGCTCATCGGATTAGCGGCACGCTCATCCCATTAACTCCACGCTCAATATTTAGTTCCTAAATATTATAAAAGCTATTTCTCTCTCCCACTTTTTTTATTTTTACTCTTTAAATAAAGGAACACAACATATCTCAATTGAATTTTTCTCTCTCTCTTCTTTTTTCTCTATTTTTTTTTTGTTTCTTCACCTATTTTTAGGGATTCTCCACTAGAGCAAAACACCTTTTTATCATGAATTTTCTATTTTTAGGGATCCATTTTTAGATTTCCCATTAGAAATGCCCACTACAATTTTCATTAAAATTTAATTGTTTTTTTCCTTTAAAGAGGCATTTTCAGAATTCTTAAAACTTTTAAAGAGACAAATAACTGAAATTTTTCAAAAGACATTTTTGTAATTTGTAAGTTTAAAGACTTTTACTCTAGCTGGGCCAGGGGTAGGGGAGCATAATTGAAACTTTTAAAAAGTGATATTTATTCCTATTAATTAAAAAAAAAAAGAAAGTGATATTTATTTTGGTAACATCCAAAACTAGGGTTAAGAAATGCATGTGAAATAGTTTTCTAGGGGCAATTTTGGGAAGAAAGACAAAAATTGAGTCAGGTCCCGAAGTAGAGATACTGCATTATGCCGTTATTTCTTGCTGGAGAAAAGTTTACTCTGGCGTTTGAAACAGCAAAATCTGATCATCATTCTTTTAAAAACTGACACGTATCCCTGCGATACTAAAAGTATTACTTCTGATGCCACGTGGTGATCAGAGGCGAAGTTAGAAGAAAATCGTCATTTGCTAGCCTTTCCTTGCAAACGCAAGGTATCACTTTAATAGTTCTCAGATCTGTTGAGTTTTGTTTACTGTACAACCCAACCTACTGGATTCTCGTAGTCCCACGACTCTGCGGTTTCAACCGTCCACGCCTCTCCTTCCTCTTTCTCTCTCTAAGATTCGCTCTCACGATTCCCACCTAACGAAGTGCAAACTTTTAACAGTTAAACCTCACCACCTAAACTCAACCAGACTTCTCACCTCTCTCTCTCTCTCTCTCTCTCTCTAAAACTCTCTCTCTCTCTAAGACTATTATTCTATTCTATCTGTTTGGTTCGACACTCATAACGATCAAACAGAACTCTTTCACCAGACACCTCAGAAAAAAAAAAGGGGTTTTTTTTTCTCCTATCTTGTTTGTTTGATTCATAAAACTATTATTATTTATCTTTAGGGTTTTTCCTGTTCGAAACCCTCGATTTTTGATTCATTTTTTCTGTTGCATTTAACAAGGTACTTCTTCTCATAGATCCCCATCTTTCTACCACTTTCTATTTTTGGTTTTTTGAGAATTTTTTGTTCTTTGTAGATCCATTTATGTTCAATTGTGTTTGGGTTTTTGTTTACCTGATTAATTCCTCTTGGGTTTTGCTGTTGTAGTAGTTTTGATTGTTGTTCGTGATGATTATAATGATGGTGATGATCTTGATGTTCTTTCTGAGTTTCTGATTTGCTTTAATGAGTTCTGTTTTAGGCGCATTAATTGATAACTGTTACCAATTCGACTTCTTCTACACGTCGTCTAATTACGTCTCTTCCTTGATCTCCATCGATACTCTTCGGCATTGTTGTGAAAATGCAGTTTTTAGCTTACTATTAATGGCATCTGCTTGACAAGCCCTAGTTCTGTTTATAAATTTATGAACCACATAGGATAAAGGAGACCCATTCTTTGGATGGGCATTGCAGGAATCTGCACAGGACTGGACTGATTTTCAATAAACGTGGCAGACCTTAATTGTCTTTTTTTTGCCACCTCAACATATTTGGGCATAGCACTCAAATAACACTCCATTATTGATTCAAAAGCTACCTTCTTTTTTTAATTGTTTTGTAATTTTGTTCATTATTTTAGAATTTCATGGGTTGACGTTGCAATTCTTTGAGGAATTTTACAATAATTGTTAGGGTCTAGTCATGACATGCACAACTGCACATCTGAATGTCTAGCTGAAAGTGATCATTTTGGATTGCCCACATTAGTCTTTAACTTATGAAGAAAGCAATTCATTGTAGTGAAGATATCTGTAATGTATCTCGAAGAAAACCTTTTCCTCTTATAATAAAGCTTTAACTGGGAAGTATTCACATGTACACGTTGCAATGTACTTCTGTTAATATTGGCAACATACCTATGTACAAGTTATAAAAATGGGAAACAAATTTGCGAGCTTTTGCTTCGTATTTCTATGAACATTTGTTATGATATTACAATCGTAGTGACTTGCTTGTAATAATTCTAATAAGTTGGTGATAATATTGTTTTAGTATATCGTGTTATACTTTTTTTTTTTGGTTATAGTTTGTTTAATTATCTACATGCAAATCTGGAATCCTTGGGTTCTCTTCAGTCTCTAAAAGTAGGATTCTTACAAGATCTTACTATTGATTAATTGTCACAGGGATGATGGCTTAAACACTCGTTCTAGCTCTAAAGAAATGGATTCCGAAGATAGAGCACTTGCTAAAGGTATTGGTCTGATTTTGAGTTATACTTGATCATGCTTCTGTAAAAGCTGAATAATTGGCTCATTCTTTCACAACTCTTGAAACATATTTGTTCTTCTTCAAATAATTGTATCTTGTAAAATAATAGATAATTATGTTCCATATGTTCAAGATTAATTGTTAAATTTTTGATGAGAAGCTGAAGATTGATATGCTACTTACTATACTTTCTTTGATTTTTCTGTTGATAAATTTATCTATAATGGGTTTTCATTTAACAATATTGTGTGGAGATTTTTTAGAGCATACACAGTATTGACAGTTATGTACTGAACTCTTTACTTTCCACAAGAAATTTATGTTCAAAAGTTGGGATTTTGGTTTATTTTTATGTTACAATTCAAAGTCATTAGGAGATAAATAGCTGATTAGGGTAAAAGAGGGATAGGATAAGGTTTTGAGTGGAGATGTGGTTTGGGGATTTGGTATATGTAATTGATTGTGCAAACTGATTTCAGAGAAAGAGGTATTCATAGAATATTTACTTTGAAAAGGTTGGTATTATAGGGACCCTGGATAGCACAAATAATAGACATGGAAACGAAAGTAGATATCGGTTCCTTCAAAAATTGATTTGCACTACGTAGTATGTCTAAGAGAGTAGAGTGTACCTATCGAAAGAAATTGTTTAGACTTGGTCGAGAGGCTTTGAATTCAAATGCTTCATCAATAGAGGGTGGAGAATCCCCGACATGTATCTTATCTAAAAAGAAACTATGAAGTTGTCACATATTCATGTATTTGACTAATTAAAAAAAATCATGTATGTGTGTCCACTAGGTTTCATAGGTATCTATTACTCAACTTCGTGTACAGGATTATTTTCTCTTTACTGTTTCGCTCATTTAGCTGTCTGATGGTTGGTGGTGCTTATAGAATGTGGAAGGAAACTGTATGTCATGGCAAGTCTTTCCTTTTGCTTTGTGTGTGTGTGTCTGTTCATAAGCATTTATGTGGAGCAAGAAGAAAATAACTTTTTTGGGATTTGCAGTCTCAAAAAGTGTGGTCGTAAAGATCAGTTGCTACGGGATCCCAACTGATGCTTGGTTAAAACTGTAGTAAAAGGTCCTCGTTCATTGTTGTAAGAATGCCTGTGGTGGAGCTGTAAATGATGATAATGTTTTTAATTAAGGTCTACAATATCCTGTTGTCGCTAATAATAAAAGCAGTGGAGGCTTAATGTTGCTCAATGTTTGAAAATTAGGGGTAAAAATAATGAATGTGAAGTGTTCAACATTCAAGATCATATTTAGAATCATATTTAAAATCTTAGTGGTGTTCTGGACATTTCACTTCAACCATGAGCTGAGGTTATAAGTGTCAGCTCGAAAATTTATTTGGATGCTTAGTTTCCTTTATAATCCTTTTTTATTTATTTATTACTATTACTATTATTATTAATTTTTTTTTTGAATTATGTCTCTAAAAATGGTGAACCGATTCCGAGATTAGTGTATAGCTCGAACTTGTTATTACATAAAAAATAAAACTTAAAGGCGCTTAGGTTATCACAAGCTTGATATTACATAACACAAGCTTGATATTACTTAACATTAGAGGACAATATGGAACATATTGAAACCATTATATGTTTAAAAGAAGATTAGAGAGCTTAAGAGTATACAGTTGGTGCATTTGAACTAGAGATGTAACAAACTTGGGTAATCAGACTAAGACTGACTAATGCCGTACTACCCTTGACTTTCTCTGCTAATTGTTTCTTCACTGTTTGTTTATATTAATTCTTACTTCTTAGTGCTTCTTACTCAAATCAATCAGTTTATGTACTTTAACTTTTTATTCTGATTGTTATTTTTTTTTTGTTTTATGTGGTTTCCTAGCTATACAAGCTTTTCTTGAAATCAGTGCTTATGCTATAATTTTGTAGTAGATTTGACTCCTTCGAAATATTTCTACATGACTTGCCTGTGCTATTTTACATTTTTCTAATTTCTTTTTGTTATTTGTAATCATTTTATGTCATGCCGTAGTTTGCCTGAAGTATCATCTGTAAATTTACTAACTAATGTCTTGGTTTTTCTTTCCCTGGTTAGTTTTTGGTGTGCAAACTCCCTCTTCTAGTAGTCAAAGCACCCCAGAGAAAAAAAGACATCCAAATGATGCTTCAAGAGGTGAAGAGGTCCTCCATGAGTATCTCAAAACTGGTCAAAAGAAAGAACTACTTCGCACATGCTGTGATAAGGAAAAGAAATACTCTGCCTCATCCAAGTGCAAAATTACCGAGAAACCTCCCAAAACGAGTAACAAAGGATCTAAGAATCAGGACCCGAGAAAACCTTCTTTAAGTCAGCCAATGTCAAGCCACAACCATGCTCCTAAGAAGCAACAGAGGAAGGGGGAAAATCCCATCCGACTTCCACCGCCTAGTGAGCTGTCTCCAGATGTTGGGTATCCGAACACTTGGATCTGTAAAAATTCTGCATGTAGAGCCATCTTAACGTTAGATGACACATTCTGCAAGAGGTGCTCTTGTTGCATCTGTCACTTGTTTGATGACAATAAAGATCCGAGTCTTTGGTTGGTCTGTACATCTGAAGATGAACGGGATTCCTGTGGGTTATCTTGCCACATCGAATGTGCACTTCAACGCCAAAAGGTAGGGGTAGTGGATCTTGGGCAGTTGATGCAGCTAGATGGTAGTTACTGCTGTGCTTCTTGCGGAAAAGTCTCAGGGATACTTGGGTTAGTAATTTGGTTGCAATCCCTTATTTGAAGGCTATAGATAATGCTGCTTGCCCATGGTTGACCTCGTTGTTCAACAAGATGATGCTGCCTTAAGTGCTCGATTTTGCTGACCACGTTTAATGCAGGTCAAGAAGACCCCACTGTAATTGGTGGGGACTTAGATGGGCTTAAACTGTTAGAAAGAGGTTGGAATTGACCGTCTAAGTCCCCAGCAATAACATGGTGGGGTCTTGATGAACGTGGGTCAACAAAATTGCACTTGCTGTCTAAAGCTGATTGTCCGACACCGAATTTTAATTATATAATATATAAAAGCCTTTAAAGAATTTTTTATATAATATATAAACGTGTAAAAGTGAATGGCAAGTAATTCGAACTCTAGTAGTATAGATTGCCATTAACGTGCGTGTTCATTTATTTCCATGGTGTGTAATTTTACTGCAGATGTTGGAAGAAGCAGCTGGTGATAGCCAAGGATGCTCGTCGTGTAGATATTCTCTGTTATAGGATATCCTTGAGTTATAGGCTCTTGGACGGAACTTCCAGGTTTAAAGAATTGCATGAAATAGTGGAAGATGCTAAGGCCAAACTTGAAACGGAGGTTGGTCCGGTTAATGGAGTATCAGCCAGAATGGCGCGTGGAATTGTCAGCAGGCTCTCAGTCTCTGCTGATGTGCAGAAACTCTGCTCCCTTGCAATTGAGAAGGCAGATTCATGGCTAAACACCATTTCAAATGCCAATCCACTGCACAGAGGTGATTTAAAAAATAATTTTTCTCGCTTTTCTAATCTGTTTTCTTCATTTTTTTCTTTATTTGCTAGCTAATTTCTTTTACATTCTTTGCCTTGGGGATTCTTTTACTAACATTCTTCTTATCAGAAAAAAGAAGAGGAATCCCTAACACTCACTTATTGTCCATCTAATTGATTGAACAAATATTCTTATGCACAGAATAAACCTGTTTCTTTGTTTCCATTGCAGAGGATTCACTACCTGCTGCTTGCAGGTTCCAATTTGAAGAAGTAACATCTTCATCTCTCATAATTGTATTGAAAGAAATCTGTTCTGCATCATCCGATGATATCAAGGGCTACAAACTATGGTATTGCAAGAGTAGAGAGGAGTCGCACCCAAAAGAACCTATTTGCATTGTCCCGAGAACTCAGAGAAGGGTTCTGATACCAAACCTGCAACCCTGCACAGAATACACCTTCCGGATAATATCATATACAGATTCCGGGGACTTGGGTCACTCCGAGGCCAAATGTTTCACCAAGAGTGTCGAAATACTCCACAAGAATTCTGATTCACCATCAGCTATGGACCGTAAGAATGAAAGTTCAGGTGTTGAAGGAAGTTCTAGTGCCAAGGGAGATACCAAATTTACAGAAGCTGTTGGGTCTTCTGGTTTCAAGGTCCGAGACCTGGGAAAGATTCTACGTCTTGCTTGGGCACAAGAACAGGGCTGCTTTGATGGGTTTTGCAGTGCTGATGTAGAAGAATGCTGCGGGGGGAACCGTCCCATGAAACCTGAAACAGTGGATGAAGACCAACCTCCATTTGTTTCACGTGAACTCGATTTAAATGTTGCATCAGTGCCTGATCTTAATGCAGAAGTAACTCCACCAATAGAAGACTCAAGGGATGAAGACATCGGATGCAGTTCAGAGCAGGTAGTTGAGGCTGAAGATGATGTAATCTCTCACGGGACAGAGAAGAATGGTCTGGTAAGATCAAACGGGAGTGGAGACTCTCAGACTTGGCTAGTTAGGCCGATCAGAGAAGTCCCTGCTGTAGAATCTCGAACAGAGTTGTGCAGGAAACGTGCACCGAGCACTAATGAAGACTCTGATAGTACTTTAATTAATGGTTCACCATTGCGGATCTCAAGTGGGTCTGGTAAGTTGGATGGAACTTATGAATATTGTGTGAAGATCATCAGGTGGCTTGAATGTGGAGGCCACATCGAAAAGGAATTCAGAATGAAATTTCTAACATGGTTTAGCTTAAGATCGACAGAGCAGGAACGGAGAGTTGTGAACACGTTTATCCAAACTCTGATTGATGACCCAAGTAGCTTGGCAGGACAACTGATTGATTCTTTCTTAGAAATCGTATCCAGCAAGAGACCACGAAACGGTTTCTGCAGTAAGCTGTGGCACTGAATTGAGCAGACACTGAAAGATCTGGTTGCTGGTTTTAACTTCAGATTTAATTTTTCTCTGATTCTTCTTCTTATTATTATTACTCTGTACAGGCATTTCTGATCACCGTAGGATGTGATTCAATTTTTACGTGGGGTTATTGAAGATTTTTGAGTGGCTGCTCGGCAGGGATGTTTCTGATGGTTATTATTGGGTGAAGAGCTGTTGAACTGCAGGGGATTTTGAAATATGGAAGTCACTCTCACTCTCACTCTCACTCTCACTCTCACTCTCACTCTCTCTCATTCTATTTGTTTATTTGCTTGTTTTAAGTAAGCACTGGAAGTCTGGAATTGTTTGAACAATGGAGAGTAATCATATCCAGTTTTTCTTGGCTTCAATTGTTTCTAAGGGGTAGTCTTGAATGGTTGTGATTGATCTATAATAGTTTACATTGCATTGCGTTTCTTTTCTTTTCTACTTTTTAGGATTGGACTTGATAGTATGCAGCCCTGCAAAAAAGTAAGACAAGTTTATAATAGTATTTAATTCGACCTTCCTATTCGAAGGCAGTGAGATATCTTATGTCGTCGTCTATTCTCAATCCAACTTTTATATTTTATTTTTATTTTTTTTAAAATTTTATTATTACGGTGATTTGAATGATTGAGGAAGATCATTCTCATTTTATTTTTTAAAACAATTTGTGATAAGGTTAAAAGTTTTAGTGCGATACAATTTTTTGAAGATCGTATGTCATTTTCAACCGACTTTTGATGAGGATGCAATTTTTTGTGAAGAGGTTAAAAGCCTTTGGATTATCTCCATTTAAAATTTAAGACCCGTAGGCGTGTAGGTGGCACTCACAATCCACCATTGATTGTATATTTGTAGGGTCCATCTAATTAACTATTTTGCATAATGAATGGTGGATTGAAGGTGCCACTTTAATATGTCCATTTAGACAAATTAATTTGGTCGGTCCCAATAGCAGTTCTCCTAAATAGGGTGTAAGAACTTGTTGGGTGCTAAAAGTTAGAAAAGTTTGATTCTCATCTCGCAAAAAAGATGCAGTGGAAAGACGATATCATGCATTGGAGGGTATTCTCGGTATTTAAAATAACAAAGTTATTGGGTCTACTTGAGGGGAGAATATGTAAGCAAAGTTCCTAAATTGAAGTTTCCTAAACAATTTCAAGACTTGAGGGGGGTGGTTTGTAAAAATTCTCTTTCTTACTAAAAGATTGGATTTTGGATGATCGTCTCAAATTCCAACGTGACACTTAAACCTGAGGTTCACAAACTCTTCCACTAACATCTCTGCAACTCCCCACTCTCTCTCTCTTCTCTTTTCTCTTTTTCTCTCTAGAATGCAACTTCTTCAAGCTCCATCTTCTCCAACACTGCCATTTCTCAACTCAAAATCACCACCAAATGGAGGTATAATCTTTTCTACTTCTAAGTTTGAATTTCTCACTCTGTTGCAGTCCTTACTCATTTTTAATTTTTCTTGTTTGCTTCAATTAGGAAAATTCTTACCAAAGAAATCTTCTCTAATGTTCAACTGCAATCCTTCTGTTGCCTCTCAAAGACATGAAAGATTTAATTGGCTATTGCTTAATAGCTCCATTTCAAGCCCCATTTCCACAAGGGCAGCTTCTCTTGAAGGTAATTTCCACCTCCAAGCATAACCCTAGAAATAGTAGTGATAGTTGATCGAGTTTAGTGGTTAAAATTGAAGATTTTTACTTTATGAAAAAACCCACTTAATTTTATATTAATGTTGAGTAGAATTACTGAATTGGTGGGTTTGTTTTGTTTTTGAGCTTCTTGTTTAATCGATAATAAGGTTCATTTGAATGTTTCTGATCATCTATGCATATGGGTATGGGTATCCAATGGATAAATAGGTAAGTTGCAGAATTTTAATCTGCAAACTCTGTTTCTAAAATCTGGATGGAGCATGGAGGTGTAAATGTAAACTATTTTCTTTTAATTTTTAGTTACCAATTTTCTTTGATTCTTGCTTTCTTTATATCTCTAATATATCACCTTTTTTTCGTAGCAAATGCTTCAACAATATCAACAGGCACCGCTGAGAAAGATGTATTAACAGCCTTGTCCCAGATTATTGATCCAGATTTTGGAACAGACATTGTCTCATGTGGGTTTGTGAAAGACATGGATATTAATGAACCATCCGGAGAGGTAATTAAGAAAATCGAGGGGCATTTTTTTCCCCGTCATGTGCTTCTAATGACATATTCCTAGTTTGCATGTGTTAGGTTTCATTTCGGTTGGAGCTCACCACACCTGCATGTCCAATCAAGGATATGGTAAGTAAATCACAATTGCCATTTCTCAAGCTATAAAATAATTTCATTTGACGTAACTCATGAAAAGAAGTAGAAGAGAGTCCATATCATCTTTTCTTTTTATAGAAGAGTTTCTACTTTTTCTTTCTAATTGTGAAACTTCTCTATTTCCTTTGCAAATAATTTTCAATTCTTTGAATTTGCATATGCTTACTTTAGCTGCAACCAATGAATTCTTCTGTCAACAGTTTATTTCTAATCTGTGGGTAGTTCGTATCATTTCTCTCATTGTACAAACTGTCAACAACATTTTGTGTCTTTTCAGTTTGAGAAGCAGGCAAATGAGGTTGTAGCAGCTCTTCCTTGGGTTAGGAAAGTTAATGTGACAATGTCGGCACAACCTGCCAGACCTATTTTTGCAGAGCAACTTCCAATGGGATTACGAACTATTTCAAATATTGTGGCTGTTTCAAGTTGCAAGGTAGACTTTCTAGAAACTTTTTGTGCGCATATGCCAATAAGCTCTAGAAATTTCTTGGTGTATGAAACTCTCAAAAGTAGCAGCATGTTTGAAATTAACATCCAAATATAAAACACTGACCTCATTAAGGTCAAGTGGTTGTCTAGGACATTCATGATGAGACTTCTCTGTGAATGATGTGTCCTTAAGAAACTTAAGATGTAGCTTTCTAAGAGTTCAGTCCTCCTTCGTAATATTTTGTTTGGTTAATTATTTCCCTTGCCCTTATTTTAAGCTTTTCAGGGAGGCGTTGGCAAGTCAACCGTAGCTGTAAATCTTGCATATACTTTGGCAGATATGGGTGCTAGAGTTGGCATCTTTGATGCAGATATCTATGGTCCAAGTTTACCGACAATGGTCTCCCCTGAAAACCGGCAATTAGAAATGGTAATAATATATGTGCTTAATTGATATCAAATGCAGTACATAGAAGTTTCAATAGTGATCCTGAAGAAGCTGCTTATAGAACCCAGAGAAGAGAACTATAATTCCAACTGAATACTTGGGCGTCAAGTTGGTATCTTTTGGATTTGCTGGACAAGGACGTGCAATAATGCGAGGTCCGATGGTTTCTGGGGTCATCAACCAACTACTGACTACTACTGAATGGTAATGTACTTCAAATATATACATAATTGGAAAAGAATATAAAGTTCCTGTAATTTTTGAGTTTCTGCTTTATCAAACTTTTGCTAGTTAGCTTTGCTTTTCCTGCTATGCTTCAGTTTGTGTGATTCAAAATAAGTTTCATAGTGGTCAAGGCCCCACATTGGCTATCTCTTCCTTGATTTCACGTTGGTGAGGAAACAGATTACCTAAATTTCATGGCTTTATAGTCAGGTCTATAAAAATCTTTAGCCATCTAATGAAACCTTCTATTTTTTTTTTCACCCTAAATTTACCCTAACAGCAACCAGCTTATCACTTGCATATGCCTCCATAATATTTCAGGGATTCACCATCCTCTCGACCTTTACCTTCAGAACATGACATGTGCCTTCCGCTAGTATGAGATAAAACGGCTAATTGATGCTCCTTATTTATCATTTATTTAGTAACTATGATCACCTGAATGCAATTTTTGTGATCCTGATCATTTTAACTATACAGGGGAGAGTTGGACTACCTTGTTATCGATATGCCTCCTGGAACCGGAGACATTCAACTTACTTTATGCCAGGTGCTTCTTATCATATCCTGATTTTCTCTGACCTAAGCAAATAATCACCCATCAATCTACATTAATACTTCAAGAATATTCAAACTGTTGGAGTAATAAAGATTTCCTTTTAATGACTTACTATTGGGTTCAATATGTACTTCTACTTCTTTACCTGTGTACGTTTTTCCCTTCATCAAGCATATGTAGTCTCATATTTACAGTTCACAAATCAGTATCTACATGACATATTTCTTCCCGAATTTTCTTCTTCTAACTTGACTCAGGTAAATTTGAAATCCAGGTAGTTCCATTAACTGCTGCTGTCATTGTTACCACCCCTCAGAAGCTAGCATTCATTGATGTTGCAAAAGGAGTTCGCATGTTTTCGAAGCTTAAGGTGTGTTTTCCCTGATATAATAAATAATCACCTGAGTGTTCACCTCAGAAGCTTGCATTCATTTGTTAAAAGGCACAAACAAAATACAATCATCTAAATGCACAATTCCTTTTGCTAGCTATTTTTTCTGTAACAATTGCTATAATACATTTTTTTTCTTCTACTTTTCTTGCAGGTGCCATGTATAGCTGTAGTTGAAAACATGTCCCATTTTGACGCTGATGGGAAACGCTACTACCCATTCGGTAGAGGTTCAGGCTCTCAGGCATGCAAATGATCTCACAAAAAATTCCTTTCACAGCATAGTAATATTTATTTGATCTGTCTATATATGCATTATGTATGTGGACACTTCATTAACTAATATTCTGTTTTACGCTTGAATATATTTCTAATTGTTAAAATATAATCCACATTCTGTCATGTAATGATTTCATCAATATATATATGCAGGTTGTCCAACAGTTTGGAATTCCACATCTATTTGACCTGCCCATCAGACCAACTGTACGTGCCATGCTGAGTTTTATCACACTTAATTATTTATTTTCATTATTGTTTATAACCATTTTATGCTTTTATATGTACATTACTATTGGAAATCAGTACAATTTAGGAAATAGGGACGTTTCCTTAATTTGCGGATCCTTGATTTTATGATCTGAGATTCCATTGTTACAATGCAAGTAACTAATTTCCATTTAAAAGGACCTTTACATTGTAAATGTTTTCAGGGGAACAATACGTTTTAACAGTAGGTCCAGTGTAGTAAAATGGTAAAAGAGTAGTCATATTCCCTAATGTTTTCACATTCAGAAAACTAGACTTCGAGTAAACTTTCATTTTGACAGCTATCAGCTTCTGGAGATAGTGGAAAGCCTGAAGTGACGGCTGATCCTCAAGGTGAAGTTGCCAAGACGTTTCAGAATCTTGGGGTTTGTGTTGTCCAACAGTGTGCCAAAATTCGCCAACAAGGTATTTCTGCCTACCGTAATTGCTTTCATGCAAATTCCAGTGAGATGAGAAACCCATTTGGTGCTGTTCTCATCATGACTATGGTTCAGTAGATTCTATTGACTGTGTTGTTATTTTAATTGGAGATTGTTTATTGTTTTTCAGTATCAACAGCGGTAACATATGACAAATCCATTAAAGCAATAAGGGTAAAGGTGCCAGATTCAGACGAAGAGTTCCTTCTGCATCCTGCAACAGTGAGACGGAATGATCGCTCTGCCCAAAGTGTTGTATGTAGATCTTACCACTAAATATGTCTGAGTGATCTTGTTTTGGCTGACTAAACTACTAAGTATTAGAGAACTAGTGATCGTTCTCAAACGCCAGCATGTATTTTTATGTGCTTGAGGCACAGTATGTCAGTATGTACTTTTTGTGATTCAAACCCCCTTCATAATTATGTGATACACATTGTGGTACCTCTCTCTCTAACAGTTCGAGCTTTTAGAGCAAGAGGTTGTTGAAATGGTACCAAGCATGAGATCCAAAGAGGTCCTGGATTCAAGTTTTAGTGTTAGCACTGAGCCAAAAAATGGTGTTGGGAACTTGGGACCATTCCCACGCGCTGAGGGCGGCATTCATGCTTTTGACTACTGTTTGCAACATTGTTTTTAATTTTTTACACATCGACCCTTTTTTAATCTTCAACTGTTTGCATTTGGATTAAACTGTTTTTTATGTGAAACGTTGTTGAAAACAGGATGAATGGACTGGAGAACAAAAATTGCAATATAATGATGTTCCCGAAGATATTGAACCTGAAGATATTCGGCCAATGGGGAACTATGCTGTTTCCATAACGTGGCCTGATGGATTTAGTCAGGTGATTTATTATATACTCATTGTGTTTTCTACAATTGATTTTCTATTGAGCAAAATATTACTTGATAGTTACGTACTGTTTCCCGCTGTCCGAATAAAAAGGAAAGCTCTAGAAGGACCAAACATAGGTGGTTTAACTGAACAAGTACTTCTGCAAACCCCAGCACCTGCATGCATTCCTAGAGTAATACTATATGGACCACATTATCCGACCAGTGACCACATGTCCACATGACGTTGCCAGCTGACATGCATATGCCACATTAACTAGAAATATGGACCGCAAGTGAACACTCCAACCACCCCCCCTCCTCCCACACACACACACACCCAATTTGCTGACGTTGGCATGTAGACATTATAGCTGCCTTGTCATGTGGTTCATATAGCATTACTCATAGTCCTAATATCTGATTTTTCTATGTTTCTTCTGATATTTCCTTGAAAAGTATGCACTAGGGATTTAGTAGAATGCATATCTGACCTAACACCATGCAAACCAAACAAACACATAGCAGCAATTCAACATCAACTCTGCACCAGTAGACCAATTACCAGTCCATGATTGTACATGAAAAACCAATACAGATGTATATGTTCACCTTATAAGGTATAATTCTACACTTATTAGAAAACCCTGGATGGAAAACAATCGACTTGAACAATAAAGATAACATTTGATATACTTGGCCTCAGTTTTATATTCTTAACTTTTTGCAGTCTCATCATGTAGTTATTATAATATGTAAACACGAGTTTATGGCATTCGATTTGAAATTTAACTTGTTCGGTGGTTTTGTGAAGATTGCTCCTTATGATCAGTTGCAAACCATAGAGCGGCTAGTCGATGTTCCTCAACCAACTCCTGCACAGGTGAATGAGCTTATACTACAACTCAAATAAATGAATCTGTTTTTTGTTTATGCTGTAGATAAATGAATCTTATTTAGTATAAACTCTTGCCTGTTTAATATGAATTCCCTTTCTGGTAAATGATAATTCGTCTTTGCTCTTGAGATAGCAGGTCATTAAACCGATATTTGCGCTTTCTTGCTTATTCTTGATGAACCAGTGTTTTGTATAGTTGGTCATAAAACAATCTAAAATTCTAATTTGGTGATTTGATACAGGCATAATATAGATTTCAGATGAGACGTGAATAGGCAAAGTTCTTCTTAACCTTAAAGCTAAAGTCAGGACCAGGTGAAGCTTTTGAAGTTGGACCTTTCCTTTTTTCTTCTTTTTTCATATTCTTTTCATATACAAAATATGTATATACATTCTAACAATGAATAGCTTAATAATATAAATGCAATGTAGTCTATTTTTAGATAATTTCAGCTTCAAAATCAACTCATTATTTTGCGTTGTCCGGCAAAATTGAGACCCAATTTTCTAATAATTCGAGAATAAATGCGAAATACTTCATCTATTAAATGTCAAATACACAGATTTACACAAATGCTACCCGTATTTTTACATCCTTTAGTACGTGACTATGTGAGTTTAATACGATCTTTCAAAAAACCATAAAATTTGCGTATTAAACTCGAATTAAACAGGTGATTGCTAACAAGGGCTAGGGCAAGACTCACTGACTCAGAAATCAATGGTTGGTACTAAAGGAGGGTCGTTTTGTAATTTCAACGTCTCCCATCATACATGTGGCACCAAAGGAAGCTAGGTATTGCGTCACCCGCCACTGTCACCAGCAGTACGGGGGAGGGTTGTTTTGTAATTTCAACTCCTCAATTTTCTAAACTTCAGATGGATATGAGAGCGGTTCCTCTGACCCCATTTGCATGTGCCCATGTTGATTTGATTCGAACCAACGGTTAATTATTTTGTAAGATTATTCTCCTTGCTATACAAATTACTCTCGCAAAACATCAACCATTTCTAAATTTTTTAACCCATCACATGTTAATCTGAAAAGAAAAAAATGATGATATTGAACGGTTTATTTTTCAATCAATTTTTGATAGCATTAGATGTCTTATAATAAATTAGTTTTTTGTGAAAATGATCTATATGACAAGGAGAACAGTCGTACAAAAAACCCAATCATTGGCCATGTGAGTCCCACAAGCTAAAATAAATGTGAGACGTGGACATATGGAGGGCACATGTGAATGAGGACAGAGGATTTGCTCTCGATGGATATAGATTGCCAATTAATATTTACCAAAACAAAAGGATTCAATGTATATCCACAACTATTNAGTCGTACAAAAAACCCAATCATTGGTTCGCCTCCATGCAAGCCCCACAAATCAAAATAAACGTGGACATATGGAGGGCACATGTGAATGAGGACAGAGGATTTGCTCTCGATGGATATAGATTGCCAATTAATATTTACCAAAACAAAAGGATTCAATGTATATCCACAACTATTCAGTCTTCATGACAAGGAAGCTATGCATTTTCTTTCATAATAAGCTTCTTTCTCATATTATGATTTGAGGCGTTCATCCTCACAAATAATCAGATCGTCCCTATAAATTGGATCAAATTAACCATAAAATAGATGGGATTTTTTTTTCCAAACAATATTTTGATGGGATTAAAAGATTGCGCCAATTAATTATACAAACTACAAAAGTGACTCTTTAATGAAAATTAAAATAAGTGGCATGATCTCTCTAACAATTATGAATATTTTTAAAGGACATGTGGTACAAATTCAATGTAAAGAACATGGGGAGCCACATGTGCGACCCTACATAGTGGTAAAAGCTCATGACTGGATATTTAATAAAGGTGTCATCGAGATAGTTTATTAATCTTTAAAATAATTAATTGTGAACCTAAAATTAATTATGAGCCTTTTCTCGTGTACCCTTAATATTTACTTATCAAACAACCTTGGATGGAAAAGATTTATGAGAATGGAAAATGATTTAACAAGCTCGTGCTTCAAAAAAAAATTGTAATCCTGAAGTTAATAGCATTTTTAAGGATTTTGTTAACATGTGCCCGAAGGGCACATGTTAAGCTTTTTGGTTTTGTGTTTTGTTTAGTCTATTAAGGCTGTCTAAATGGGTTGATTTTTTGATATGTATGTTAATTATGCTATTTGGATTATATCTAAAAAAATCAGCTCAATCGGAGTCCTCTAGCACCCTCTAGCACCACGAACACTTAATTTAGACTTTAATAGTATGAATGAACGGCTGACATTTAAAGTGATTTGTTTAGAGGGTTAGATATCTCTGATTGAGCGGATTTTTTATGGACATCTTATAAACAATGATAACATTATGCTTATAAAAATTCAGCTGATTTGAAGACCTGTAACTTGCAACAAAATCCCTTCTAAAACATCCTTATCGTGTGCCCTTAGGGCACACGTTAACAAGACCCCATTTTTAATGCAAAACAGCCCAATGTTTTCTTCGGCGAGTGGTCTCTTTTTTTTTTTTGGAGGATAAAGAATAAAGAATAATGAGACGAGAGGTCTCTTTTCATCACACTGCAATACCTAAAATATTTTTTTTTCTTTCTTTTTGGTAGAATTTAGTATTGGTGTAAGGTTTTATTTTAAAGATATTGATAAATACTTTTCAAAAATAAAAATTTTGTCAAAATTTGAATTATAGTTAAAAAGTTATTACTATACATGCATATTAATTCCTGCACTATCCCAAAAATTAATTGGTTGCTCTAAAAGGACTGGACATCCCAATCATCGAAATTAAAAGATACGAGAATATTAATTGCGACAGAAATGATTTTGGGACAGGCCCAACAATCTGTCTTGCTAAACAGATTAAGGTGGCACTTCACATCCACCATCCTTTGTATATTTGTAATACACAATAAATGATGGATGTTGGATGCCACCTCAATTTGTCTTGCTGGACAGATGCATGAATCGATCCCAATAGCATCTCTCCAATGGCTAAAAAAAATTAGATAATACTACTTGTACTCCTTTGATGACTCCCAGGATGATGTGGCGAGAGATCTATTATGTGTAAAGTTGTTTCAAACTCTTTAAAGTTTGAACACCTCATCCTGGGAGTCATTCAAGGAGTAATAATAGCATTATCGAAAAAAAAAATTTGTTATAGAAAAACATTAATAGCCAATATTACCAAAATAAGAGGATTCGATTAAGATATCAACAACTGTTCACACACTAACCCAATAATCCTTCAAAAGGAAGTAAATAATAGCTTTCCATGAAATGCTTCTCACATTATGATTTGAACTGGAATAACAGGCCATGGTTGGCTATGAATCCTATAAATCAGTACCGACCCTCATTTGCCTTCTCTATCAAATATCAAAGTTGCTCTGAGAATAGTAGGAGTTTTAGAGAGAAAGAGAGAGATGGAGAGTAAGAGGAGTGTGAAGCCAATAGCTATGATGCTTATTGTAACAGTGTTAGTGTTGGGAATGTTTGTTGAGCAGACTACATCAATAAGCTTTAGGATCTGTTATGAACAATGCATGAGGACTTGTTCTAGTTCTAAAACTATTCGCGAATGTAGTGAGGAATGTGTTGGAGAATGTCACGATGCCGCCGCTACTGCGAATGATCTCCATTACTACTGCCGAGTTGGTTGTGCTACTTCATCATGCACCCATATCAGCACTCCACAAGATCCTCGTATACTCTTCTCTCTCTCTCTCTCTCTCTCTCTCTCTCTCTCTCTCTCTCTCTCTCTCTCTCTCTCTCTCTAAATATTAAACAAAAGAAAGATGCATGCTAACATTTGTTGTTTTAATTGGTGTTTTTGCAGGTGCAAATGAAGTTGAAGGTTGTGTGAATTCTTGCTCAAACAAGTGCACTAAGCTATACTAGTCATCATTAGTCTCAGTCTACAATGAATTTGGGTTTCCATTTCTCTGAAAAAATTAAAGGTTGATCCATCTATGTCGTGTCTTTGTTTCGTTTGATCATTCAAATGAAGGATGTGATCATTAATGTGCGCCTTTATTTTTTTTGACTTTGGGTTTACCCTAAATCCTACCTTTTATAGCTTCAAATAATGGTAAAAGCTCATGACGCGAATAATAAGCTAAAGCAGTACGTAATACAAAAAAAATTCTTTAGGCAACGGTTTTAAACTGTTGTCTATAGTGTTTTATAGTCTGGTGTATGAACCTGTGGTTAAAAGCGAAAGTAACAGACTGTTTAAAACCGTTGTGTAAAGTACAAAAAACAAGTCTTTAGAACATATTTTAAAATCTGTGGTTTTTCGGTAGCTTAAACCACAGTTTTCTCCAAATGGTGGTCTAAAGTGCTCCACTTTTTAAGGGGTGGCCTTGTGGGAGGTTTGCTTAGAACGATGTTTATGTAAAAATATTTTTAATTAAGACTGATGATATCCCCATCCTCAATAACACTTGGCGATATCCTAGACTATGGGATGTCCTCATATTTTCAAAATCTACTTGGGACCATCCTCTGAACAGATTAGGGATATCCCAACCTCCTTTTAAATAAAAAATTTAATTTTAATAAAACACTTAAAAAAATAAAAAATAATTAAATTCTTCCTAATCTTTCCCACCACCATCTCTACCTCCGCCAGTATCTCGCCGGACTCAATTAAACCGGTCCTGATCAACAACTGGACGACTTTTGAGTATCCTAGACAGGGGTTCTTTTTGCAGAAAAGCTTTTCAATGCCAAAAGCTTACGAAAAAATAGGGGTTTTTTCGAGTGAGATGGAGAAAGGAAGAGAAGAGATGGATAAAAGATAGAGAAGAGAGAGAAGATAGCGATTGACTGAGAAGGAGGGAATCTCAGATCTCTTCTCTTCCTCTTCCTCTCGTTCGATCTCTCTCTTCTCTCTCCTCTCCCTCTCGCTTCTTTTTCTCTCTCTCAATCTTTTTCCCAACACCAAAATAAATCTAAATTTTTTTTAGATCTCTCCCGATTTCCAGATCTATACTCTTGATCTACCTCTCTATCTTCTTTCGATCTCACTCTATCTGACGTGATGGTGGAGGTGGAGGTGGAGGTCGTGGCGGCAGTAGTTGTGGTGGGAAAAATGATAAAGTGCATTTTTTATGCGGTGGAGATAAAGTAGCTTCCCTCAAACCTAAATAGAATAAGAAAATGAAAAGTGATTCAAAGCACAAATAAGTTTTTTTTTTTTTTGGGTCAAAATAGGTTTGACCCAAAAAGAAAACACCTAGGATATCCCAAGTGATATTGAGGATGGGGAATATCATCTGTCTTTAATTAACCCTTATTTTACTGTACAACAATTTTTTTAATACAATCCTTCAAATTTAAAATTATAAAATTTGCGTATTAAACTCGAATTAAACAGATGATTTCTAACAAGGGTTAGGTCAAGACTCAACAATCACTGATACTAACGGAGTGTTGTTTTGTAATTCGTCTTAACCTTAAGCTGAAAAAAGTCAGGAACATGTGAAGCAATTGGCAAAACAAATTATGCCAATTTTTAATTTTTAATCTCAAAGACATGGGAGACTTTAAGGCTAAAAGGATCACAAAATTGGGCTTCTAACCCAATTTCCTAAGAACGGACATATTTACACATGATACAGATATTTTTACTGTGCATCCAAAAATACTTTGCATATTAATTCCTCCACTATGCGGAAATTAGTTGGGTGCTCTAAGAGTTCCGGACATCCTAGTCATTAAAATAAAAAGATATGTGCATATTAATTACGAATTTACCTAAATGGCTAAAAAAAATTCAGTACTTCTACATTCACCCAAGATTCTTACTTACTAGACTTATCCGTTGACGTGTCACCAATTAAATTTAGAGAGAGAATGAGAAGTGCATTCAATTCATCTTCTCTCTCTAAATTTAATTGGAGATACAATATTAACGGGTAACTTTAATAGGTAAAATTCATGGGTAAATTTAGAATTTTTCATAAAAATTTGTTATAGAAAAACATTAATTGTCAATATTACTAAAATAAGAGTATTCAATTCACCACACCATGTTCACACTAACCCAATAACCCTTTAAAAGGAAGTAAAAAATATTTTTTCCATGAAATGATTTTTCTCACATTATGATTTAAACTGGAAATACCAGGCCATGGTTGGCTATGAATCCTATAAATCATCAGTACCCTCATTTGCCTTCTCTATCAAATATCAAAGTTGCTCTGAGAATTAGTAGGAGTTTTAGAGAGAGAGAGAAAGAGATGGAGAGTAAGAGGAGTGTGAAGCCAATAGCTATGATGCTTATTATTACAGTGTTAGTGTTGGGAATGTTTGTTAAGCAGACTACAGCAACAGACTTCAGTTTGTGTTATGTAGAATGCATGAGGGGTTGTTCTCGTTCCATAGAATTTCACGACTGTCCTGACGAATGTACGAGAGAATGTCAGGATGCCGCCGCTACTGCAAATGATCTACATTACTACTGCCGAGTTGGTTGTGCTTCTTCTTCATGCACCCATATCAGCACCCCACACGATCCTCGTATATATCCTTTTTTTTTTCTCTCTCTCTCTCTCTCTAGATCTCTCTCTAAATATTAAACAAAAGAATGATGCATGCTAACATTTGTTGTTTTAATTGGTGATGTTCTTGCAGGTGCAAATGAAGTTGAAGGCTGTGTTAATTCTTGCTCAAACAAGTGCACTAAGCAGTACTAGTCACCATCAGTCTGAGTCTAGCTAGCTACAATGAATTTGAATTTCCATTTCTCTGAAAAAACGGTTGATCGATCTATGTTGTGTTTTCGTTTCATTTGATCATGTGAATAAAGGATCTGATCATTAATGCGTGCCTTTATTTTATAAAAGCTCATCATGCGAGTAATAAGCTAAAGCAGTACGTAATACAATATAAATTCTTTAGGCAACGGTTTTAAACTGTGGTCTATAGTGTTATTATGTCTTTATACGGACTGTCGTATCTTTAGAAAGCTTCTAATCAGTTGAACAGATTGGTGTGGCACTCAATCTTAGCCAATCATTGTGTATGTGTGGACCCCACTAATACATAATGAGTTATTGAGATTGGGTGCCACCTCAATCTGTTCAGCTGGACAGATTAAAGGGCCGGTCTCAATAGTACCTTTCTATAAATATAATCATAGGGGTACTGTTTCTTGTACAAAAAAAGGGAGGAAAACCTATTATATTTTGTACAAAGAAAGGAAAAAGTTTTCTCTTTTAATCCATTATTTTTATTCTTGTTCTTTTATTTGATCGTGTTCTTTTGATCACCTACGTCTCATGTCTGGTGTAACAGACCAGTCTAAAACAGTTGGCTAAAGTACGAAAATAATTCATTAGAACACGGTTTTAAAAAACTGTGGTCTTTTCGGTATCTTAAACCACAGTTTTCTCTAAACGGTGATCCTACGTGCTCCACTTTACACCGAGGCAGAACTAACCAACTTTACACATGATACCCATATTTTACTGTACACCAATTTTTTTTCATACAATCTTTCGAATTAAAAGTTATAAAATTTGCGTAATAAACTCGAATTAAACTTGTGATTTCTAACAAGGGTTAGGTCAAGACTCAACAATCACTGGTACTAAGGGAGGGTTGTTTTGTAATTTTAAACCCATCTTAAGTACATGTGGCACCAAGGAAGCAGAAATGTAATTTTTGAGACAGCAAATAAGCTTATTCTATGGAATTATGTTGAAAATCAACTATTTGATACGTTTTTAAGTTAATAGACTCTCAATTTTGTTGAATCAAAATTGCAAATAAATAATAAAATTTGTATTATTTTTATGAAATTAATCCAATTCCTTAGAAATCAAGCGCAATCAAACACAATAACATAAGAAGAAGAGTTGTTGTGTAATTTCAACTCCTCGATCCATTTTCTAAAAGCTTTTTTTTCGATTTTCTAGACCTAGTATATAGATTGCCAATATTACCAAAACAAGAGGCTTCAATATTTATCCACACATGAACTGTTAAGTGTTGAAAAGGAAGCTTTGGATTTTATTCCATAATAAGCTTCTTTTCCAGAATCTCAACTCTTTTATGATGGGCGGCGAGTATGAATCATATAATAATTGAACGGGTCGATTTTGAAAGAAAATATTTTCATATTTTCTATTTTTTAAAATAGAAGTGCTATTGGGATCGGGCCCTCAATCTGTCTATTTAAACAGATTGAGGTGGCACCTTCAATCCACCACTTATTGTGTGTTGTGGGGACTACACAAATCACAATAAATGGTGAATTGAAAGTGCTACCTCAATCTATATAAATAGACAGATTAAGGGGGCAGTCCCAAAGGCATTTTCGTTTTTAAAAACTTTTGATTTTAATTTCATCTGTTGATATATTTTTGAACTTTTGATAGAGAATAAAATATTATGTGATTGTAATACATGTGTATATTATTCATTTTTTTGGGCTTCCCAAGAATTAATCCCCTCCTTGGTAAATGGTGAATTATTGCAAAATACAAATATTTATGGGTTCATCATGTTTTGTAGGTGTTGACCTTGTTAGCAATTAGGCATACGGCTAAAATTCGGGACAACAAAAGTACGAGTATTATTCGGTTCATAAGAATTGCAATACGGTCCAACATTCGGTCAATCGTTCGTCGTACAGAAAATATTCGATTTAGAGTTAATTCGTGTTTAGTACTTTTCACATGTAAAAATTTGGCAGTAAAAATTCGACAATATACCAAGTCTTCTTGATGCATCATGGAGTTCCGAGTATGTCGATAAAGAGAAAAATTGAGAGAATTGGGGTCCTTATAGACAAAGAGAGAAAACAAAGAAGGATCCTAAAGTAATTAGCAAGGGTTTCTTTTTTATTTTTATTTTTTTGTATTGAAAGTTCGATAGTCATTAAATAGAGTAGGAGTATTTTTCACCTGTTTTATTCGGTAATTCGGTTAAAACGTATTTTAAACGTTTTAGCTAAAAAATTCATGTATTGTTTACTAGGTTTCGTTTAGACGGAAGTATTAAACGTTATTCGGAAATACGGAAAAATACGAATATTAAACGCGAATAATTCAGGTGATTGCTAATTGACTAAAAATTCATAGATTAAAAAGAAAGAAAGAAAGAAAAAATCCAAATTACTTATTTTGTGGGCCCACTACAAATCCTAATTTGTTATTAGTTGCCCTCACCAGTCACCAAACATAAACTTATCATATTTACACTGGATATAATTAATGGGTTACTTTTCTCCAGAGAGAGATTATGTATTTATGTTGTAATAAATTGGGGAAAGATTAATTAGTAATAAATAGTATTGAGTAAGGGTAAATAGTAATAAATAAGAGAGAGAAAATTTGTAGAAATCGCTGAGAGTGTGGCACATCAGATGACTTGAGAAAATAGATGACACGTCAGCATTAGATAATAGATCAGTCCTCGTTTGCCTTCTTTATAAATTACAACTTAATTTCGTATATTTTTACCGATACAAACGTAATTTTTAAGTTTTTTATTATGCAATCTGTTAGGCTTAGAAAATATATAGATGCTCATAAGTATGTAAAATTAGCCTATGCAAATTACAACTTGCATAATTTTTAGGTTTTTTTATTATGCAATCTGTTTGAATAGTTAAGTTACGACTATTTTTTTTCTTTTTGATATTATTATCTGGTCTCATTTTGAAGATCTTGAAAAAGGCTTTTAGAAAATATAATTTTAACAAAATCCGATTTGTAGATTAAAAGTTATAGCGTGCATTTTGGATTTTAAAAAGTGTTATTCTCTCTCTCTCTCTCTCTCTCTCTCTCTCTCTCTCTCTCTCTGCAACGTCATCACTGAGTTTATACTTTAAATAGACATAAATGTAGTTTAGGTATGAAAATATGTTAGTTAAATCAAAACAGCTCATGTGTTTTCAAAATGCTAAAAATGAGGGACGGGCCTTAAGTATCTCCAATGCAAATGCCTTATAAGTTAAAGTCTAATCTACATGGCATATCTTATAAGACAATGTCCAATCTACGTGGCAACAAAATCTTCACAATTGACATTGTTAAAAAAATGTATCTCCAATGCAAATGTCTTATTTTAACTTATGTGGCACTTAATATATATTTGAATGGGTCCAATTTATTTTATTTAAAAAGTAACTGTTGAGCCCTACCTCAGAATCACACAAGCATAAACAAGAGAGACATAAAATAGAGAGAAGGGGAGCTGATATTATTCATTGATAATTATCAGGGTTACATACTACATGTATATATAGGCTCTCTCTCCCTCAAGTAATTTGCCCAACAAGGTTCTTATCCAAACAGTTCATGTGTTCTAACAGTAACTAAATATTTTGGAGGGAAAAAATTTGCTGATGTGGACAATAAGATATTGTAAAGATGAATGTCTAGAAATAGACATTCTGTTCACAATGTCTATTCTAACTACCTCCACATCAGCATCACATACTTTCTTAACATTAGCATTAGAGAAGGCTTTTTAAAGAGAATGCCTATTTATCTTATGTGGCAGTCTTATTTTACTACATTCATGTTAGCATCGGAGATGCTTTTATAAAACAAAAAGTGTTCCTCTACCCTGTTAAACAGTTATGAAATCGGGGTTTGTAAACTAATTTTGTGAAATTAATTATGGCCTTTGTATACCCTAATATTTAGATATCAAACACAACCCTGGAAAGAAAACATGTATGAGATTGGTAAATTGCCGTTGGATATCACACACATACCTCCCTATGTGTTAAAGGCATGAACATCCAACCATCTCGACGTCAAAAACGTTAAAGAGGCAATTGGCAACAATACCTAAAATATATATTTTCTATCTTTTTTTAAAATTTAGTATTGGTGTGTTTTATTTTGAAGATATTGATAAAATACTTATCAAAATATAAATTTTGTCAAAATTCAATGGTAAAAAAATTATTCCAATTTTTAATTTTTAATCTCAAAGATCGTGGGACCAAAAAGACGTTGCCATGACCTTTAAGGCTAAAATGATCACAAAAATGGGCTAATTTCCTCAAAAAGGACATATTTACACATGATAAGGGTTTTTTTACTGTGCCTCCAAAAATACGTGCATATTAATTCCTGCACTATCGGAGAATTAGTCGGATGCTCTAATAGTCTCAGACATCCCAATCATCAAAGTAAAAAGATAAGTCAATATTAATTGCAAATATTACCTAAACGACTACAAAAATTGTCATAGAAAAACATTAATTGCCAATATTACCAAAATAAAAGGATTCAATTCTAATATCCATAACTGTTCAGGACAGTACTAACCCAATAATATTATCCTTTAAAAGGAAGTAAATATTATTCTTTCCACGAAATGGTTCTTCGCACATTATGATTTGAACTTGAAATACCAGGCCATGGCTGGCTATGAATCCTATAAATCAGTACCCTAGCTCATTTGCCTTCTCTATCAAATATCAAAGTTGCTCTGAGAATTAGTAGGAGTTTTAGAGAGAGAGAGAGAGAGAGAGAGAGAGAGAGAGAGAGAGAGATGGAGGGTAAGAGGAGGGTGAAGCCAATAGCTATGATGCTTATTACTACAGTTTTAGTGTTGGGAATGTTTGTTGAGCAGACTACAGCAAAAAGCTTCAGTTCGTGTTTTCAAATATGCTTGAGGGGAAAAACTGTGGCAAATCTTTAGAACCATTTAAACAACTGTGGTCTTTCCAATGGCTTAAACCACATCAGTTTTCTCCAAAACGTGGTCTAAAGTGCTCCACTTTTTTTTAGGGGTGGGAGGTTCGCTTAGACCGGCGCTTACGTAACAATATTTAATGCGCCACAGATTTAGTAAAATGCATGCTTGATTCCGAGAAGAACAAATGAACTTTACGCATAATGATATCCATATATTTACCATACGCCGATTCTTTGATACAATCTTTCAAAAAAAAAATCAAAAATTTGTATATTAAACTCAAATTAAACAGGTGATTTCTAACAAGGGTTAGGTGAAGTCGTACTCAGCAATCACTGAAACTAAAGGAGCGTGGTTTTTGTAAATTTAAACCCATCTCATATGGTACGTGTCGTGGCACCTAGGGAAGCTATTGACTGCATATCATTACTCGCGACTGTCACTCGCACTGAGGGGAAGGGTTGTTTTGTAATTTCAATTCTTCGATTTTCTAAAACTATGATATAGATTAATTGTCAATTAATATTTACCAAAACAAGAAGCTTCAATATTTATCCACACATGAATAAGTGTTGAAAAGGAAGCTATGAATTTAATTCCATAAGAATCTTCTTCCTCACAATCTCACATTATGATTTTGAGTTGGAGTATGAATCCTCTTGTGAGATTCTGAGGAAGAAGGAATAAGATTCTGTGTTTGTAATACGTGTATATTATTCACTTTTTGGTGCTTTCTAAGAATTAAGTGATATGTGCATAATTATGACATGGGGACAGGAAAAGGGGATTGTGAGTGGATTGTGGTTGGTGTGTTGGTGTACTTTTGTGAGTGAATTATTGTGAGATTGTTTATTATGTGAGTGGGTGAGTAGGTGAAATTGAGTGCTATAAAAGAGTGAGTTATCTAATAAAGATAAAGGCTATGAAGAGCCTAATTCCTCTCTTGTCTGAATTCTTTATCTTCTCATTCTCTTTTCCCTCTAGTTCCCTCTAATTCTCTCTATTTCCTCTCTTTTCTCTGTATTCCTCTCTTTTCTAGAAAATAACCCTATTAATTGGTATCAGAGCCATCTGATCCTACCCCCATCTTGCTTCCATCTTCGTCTCTGTCCATAAACTTTCATCCTGTCCTCCTATTAGAGGATCGACAGTATCTAAGATCTCACATATTCAGTATCCAAGATCTCTGGTGATATACAAAGATCTCCAAGGATAACTACTATTAATTTAAGTTTCTTAATATTTGTAATTTCTTTATTTGTATAAGAGTCTTAGGGAACAAGTCTATTCACTCTATAAATAAGAGTGATTGTATGTGTATTAGACATCGAGTTGTAATCATCATCAACCGATCAATGAACATGTAGCCTGTTGGCTTTCTCCGTGGATGTAGGCTAATGTCAAGACTGAACCACGTTAAATTCTTTGTGTCTTATTTTCATCTTTATTTATTATATTTCAGATTTCTCCTAATCTGAAATTTAAGATGGTATCAGAGCTTCAATCTTCTAATAATCATCCTTACTGACGATTTGTTCTTTTTCGTCGTCGTTTTTATTTTGCTACAAATCTATTTTTCATCTTTGTTGATGCCTCTCAGTCTATCGTTCAGCAAATACCTTAATTTTTGCTACTAATCTATCTTTGCGATTCCAATTTGCGGAAAATAAAATCCAAAGTTTTTTTTCTTTTTTTTTTTCATATCCAAGATCCATTTGTTTCATGTTCTTAGTATGTTATTCATCTCAAATATCTTATTCATCTCAAATTGATCAAGGTTTTGGTCTACTCAGTTTTAACCTCTGGTTCCTGCACTTTCCATAATCCACTAGCAAGCTTCCTCGCTGAAATCGAACTTACTTTACGGCGACTTTTTTTTTTGCATACCAGATTCCGGCATCTTAATTATCATCTGAAACAGAGACATCGTTCTTCGCTTCCCTTATTCTCATCAGCACGCTGCCACATTGTTCTTCGATCGTGGCTGCCGTTA
The DNA here is from genome assembly GCA_002174775.1 of Macleaya cordata. Taxonomy (NCBI): domain Eukaryota; kingdom Viridiplantae; phylum Streptophyta; class Magnoliopsida; order Ranunculales; family Papaveraceae; genus Macleaya; species Macleaya cordata. The sequence continues at coordinate 625,122 of MVGT01004391.1, read as the reverse complement.
CTCTGTTATATTAATGGTCGTGATTCTCTCTCCGATCACAACTTGTTATCATTCTTGTGGATGGTTGACGATTTATGGATTCAACCACAATAGTTCACTTCATCTTTTCAAGATCAAAGGATTTTGATTTAATGCATCTTGTGTTTTTTATTTGATATATATGAGGAAATCTAACTCAATCATAGCCTAAATTTTTATAAGGTAATCAAACTTGATCTCTATCGTTCAACACGATAGATTTTCTAAATCTTTTGTCGTCAATTCATCGTGTCTCTGTGGTAATGTCCCCATCGGATCTAAAATTCATTCAGCGATCATTATTCTTTTAATTTTCTCTACCTTTTATGATCATCTCCAATAAGTTCCGATCCTTTCCTTTTGATCGTTTCTCCCTGTTGATAAAATTAGCATGCATGATACTGATTTGGTGGACAACATATATGTTTCAGTCCATCATGTGGGTGCTTCTAGGTGATCTGTTCTCTTAATCGCAGTACACCAAAGAAAATGGTGATTCCCACCATGATTTGTGTTTTTGCATGTCCTTTGCCTTAACTTTCGTTAATTGGTTTGATCTTTGGTGATCTCATATCAACACCAAAGATAGACTTTATTCTCATGGCTTAAATGCCAATCCCAATTTTGTTATCAAATCCAATTTTAATGGATGCTTTTATATTCAACCAAATTACTTCCACAATTCTCACTTATTGTGTTGATCGCATGGTTCTTGCTGTCAATTCTAAATAAGCTCCTACTATCTTCTGTGTGACTGTATGCGTGCCCAAGAATATCATGTACCCAAAGAAAAGTCAAACAGGATGTCATCATGTACCCAAAGAAAAGTCAAATGGGATGGGAAAGAAGATGGTCTCTTCATGTTCCAGTTAAAAAAAATCTGTAACAAAGGACGCAGAGTTTTGATTACGTGCATCACAAGGAGTTTTCGCGCAGTACAAAGCAGAGAATCGTTTATTCCAAGTTCAAGTTGGTCACTTCAGTTCTTCCGTGCTCCAACTTGAGGGGGGTATTAGAGGATCGACAGTATCTAAGATCTCACATATTCAGTATCCAAGATCTCCGGTGATATACAAGGATCTCCAAGGATAACTACTATTAATTTAAGTTTCCTAATATTTGTAATTTCTTTATTTGTATAAGAGTCTTAGGGAACAAATCTCTTCACTCTATAAATAAGAGTGATTGTATGTGTATTAGACATCGAGTTGTATTCATCATCAACCGATCAATGAACATGTAGCCTGTTGGCTTTCTCCGTCGATGTAGGCCGATGTCAAGACCAAACCACGTTAAATTCTTTGTGTTTTATTTTCATTTTTATTTATTATATTTCAGATTTCTCCCAATCTGAAACCATTGACCATTCAAAAATAAAATATAAAAATGAAGTACCTGATTCATCTTCCTTGTTACTACAAGAGATTACAAAATTACTAGTTTTCAGACCTGCAACATCAAATATGCAGGTTGCAAGTAGAAGAAAAGTTTGAAAGAGAAAGGGAAAAGAGGTTACTGCTGTTTCCGCTGTTCCTGCTGCTGATTCTGGTTAGAACAGTTGCAGCAACTACCGACGGATAGCTAGAGTGTACCAAATCCTTGTTCGTTGGTGTAAAGAAATCTTAGAAGATCTAATTTAGGGTTTTTAATCTGTGGTGAACCTAGTGCTGACAATTTAACCATTACCACATATTTAATTCATAAGTTAGTTTATTCACCATCTTCCCTTAAAGCCCCACCACTGAATTCAAAATTCCTCTCACATCTTTTGACACAATCCATCATCGGTTCATACCCCAACAAGTTCAAAAAAAAAAGTGAAGCATGTCTCCCCATACCTATTTTAATATTTAACCCATCACTCCTACCATCATCATCATACCTCCACTAGTTTCAATTTTTTTAATTTTAGTCTTACTCTCACTTAATTTTCTCTCCTTTTTAACTCCATTTCAACTAAATAATTCATTTTCCCATCATCATTACCTATACCTAGCCTAATATCTCCTTTCTAGAAAATAACAATATTTTCTCTTTTTAACATGATTATTATAATTATTTTTTAAAATAGATATGTCAAAAGAAGAAGGGTTCACCGAGATACTCTGGTTGACCAAAGAATTGCGTGAGATCACCGAGAATTATTTTGCTGCATCCGAAGCCCGTGCAAAGTACTATAATTCCTTGATTGAATTTGAAAAATAAGGGTGTATGTATTTATCTGACTTCTTCGGCATCTTCGAAGAAAAAGATAAGGCAACACGCACTAAATTTCGAAGCTCTCTGTCCTTTACCACTGGGGACTTCTTTCCAATTTTTCTTGAAGATTTTCAAGGGGATCCTGAACAAATTTTAGACTTTGTCTTACCGATCAATGATCTAACCCATATTACTAAAATAATTGGTAAAGCCAGTGGCACAAAATGCATTCACAATTTTATAGAAAAAATTTATTTGTCATCATCACAATTTCAATTTAGCAACTATACTGGACAAATTCGTGGACGGATCAAAAATTGTTTGCATGATCAACAGTATAGTCAAAAATTAATGTTTTTTCATGTCAACCTTGAGGACAAGGTTGCTTTGAGAGCGTTGGAATAATATATGCATAATTATGACATGGGGACATGAAAGGGAGATTGTGAGTGGATTGTAGTTGGTGTGTTGGTGTGCTTTTGTGAGTGAATTATTGTGAGATTGCTTATTATGTGAGTGGGTGAGTAGGTGAAATTGAGTGCTATAAAAGAGTGAGTTATCTAATAAAGATAATGGTTATGAAGAGCCTAATTCCTCTCTTGTCTGAATTCTTTCTCTTCTCATTCTCTTTTCCCTCTAGTTCCCTCTAATTCTCTCTATTTCCTCTCTTTTCTCTGTATTCCTCTCTTTTCTAGAAAACAACCCTATCATTAAGCCCCTGCTTGGTAAATGGTAAATCTTTGCAAAATACAAATATTCATAGCTTATCATGTTTTGTAGGTGCTCATGAAAAATTAATTCACACATTAAAAAAACAAATCTCAGATTGCTTATTAATTAATTTTGTGTGTGCACTACAAATCCCAATAGATATTTGTTATCAGAGGCCCTCAACAAACTCTCACAGAGCCCCTACAAAACATGATGAATCGTAAATATTTATAATAGCTCAACGCCTAGGATGATAAAAAAAACTTAACACCTCTCATTTTTATTACTTATTCAATATGAAAAAAAAAATTAAAAAATGGAAAGGTCGTCTTATTCAAAACCCCAACTATGACATGCCTTCTCTCCTAGTACTCCCAAGTACAGATCCAGTGAAAACGAGGTGGAGCCTGGAGCTTAGAGGATTAGAGCATGTGGCTACGAACATTATTTCTTGGATCTTTGCTAGTCATAATTAATGCTTTACTTTTCTTTAGAGAGATTCTATTGTAATAAATTGGAGAAAGGTTAATTAGGGGAAACATTAATTAGTAATAAATAGTAGAGGAGTAAGGGTAAATAGTAATAAATAAGAGAGAGAAAATGTGTAGATATCACTGAGAGAGTACTGACACATCAGGAGAAGATGACACATCAGTATTACATAATAGATCAGTCCTCATTTGCCTTCTTTACAAATTTATAGCATGAGCTCGTTTAGTGTTAATTGGAGTTGTAGAGAGAGAAAGAGCTAAGAGTCTAGAGAGAGAGAGAGATGGAGTGTAAGAGGGGTGTGAAGCAGCAAATGGGTAAGAGGATGATGGTTATGGTGACAGTAGTGTTAGTGTTGGGAATGTTTGTAGGGCAAAGAGGCTACAGCAGCATCTTTCAAGAAGTGTTACAAAGAATGCCTTCATGCCTGTACTTCATTTTCCGCACCTTCCTTCCTCTGTTCTATGACATGTATCGCAGAGTGCAAAATTATTGGCGGTAATATGACTCCCGCCAGTACTTCAAAAGATGATGATCCCCTTCACGACTACTGTATAATTGGTTGTGCTTCTTTCTTATGCACCAAAATCAGCACTCCACAACATCCTCGTAATTAATTAATTACTCCGATCCCTTTCTCTCTCTAGATTTCTCTCTCTTTCTCTCTCTAAACAAAACACAAAAATGCTAACATTTGTTCTAATTATTAATTGGTTGCTTAATTGCAGGTGAAGATGATGTAGAAGCTTGTCTGAATTCATGCTCGAACAAGTGCACCAATTAAGCAAAGCAATACTAGACTTATAATTAATCACTATCCATGATCGATCTGTCTCTTCATCAGTCCTAATGAATAATTTGCGTTATTTCGAATTCCTTGGAAAAAGGGTTTTGATTTATTTCTATGTTTTTTAGTTTGGTTTCATCAATATCTAATAGAGGATTTCATTAATGCTTAATTCCATTATTTAATTGTTAATTTGCATTTGGATTACCTTAATTAAATCGGTTCTTTAGCAAGGAAAGGGTTTTTGTGTACGTCAAGGGGCAAATTACAATGAAGTAATGTTAGGGGGTTTTTCGTGTAGGGTCCACATAGAGATGTTCTAAGGATTTTTTTTTTTTTTTTTTTTTTTGTAAGTATGATTTAAGGGGAAATGAAATTTACTTCCATTAATTTCATTACCTCACTTTGAATTCTTCAATAGTCCACTTATTCTTACACTTCATTTACACCTGATGTGGGCCCATATGAAAATGATAGAAGGACTGATTGTTTTGTGAGGATATATATGATCTTCTCATCAGTAAATGATAATAATAAGATTATTTTAGAGGCACTCTCTCTATATAGTCTTCGGCATCTCTTAATTTTGAAAAACGGGGAAAATACAACTACCCTACGATTATGTGATTTTGCCCGCTCAAACATGCTTACCCCACCACGTACTGGGGTCAACTGCGTGATTTAGGGGATGAATTCAAAATTACCCTAATCTTAACCATAAAAATTTCATCTCAAAATATGCAACTACTTGTATGCTAGTAAGGGCAAGTGTTATGGACACCTTAAACAGGCAAAAAAAGTATTTTTTGAGGTTGGGGCAAGTATCATGGGCACCTCAAACATCCAAACCCCTCCTCCCGGTCCTAGATGTGGGGAGGGAGTAAGGGGTTTGAGGGAGGAGGCACAGTCACACCGTGGCACTTGCTCTCCCTCACTCCCTTAAACCCCTACCCCAAACCCCTACCTTAAAGGTCTCCCATGGCACTTGCCCTAATAAGCTAAAGGCTAAAGCAGTACGTAATACCTGTGGCCTAAATTACTAATTTAGGCACGCTTTTAACTGTCTATAGTGTTCTTAAGTGTGGTGTATAAAAGTGTGGTGTATAAAAGTGTGGTTAAAAGTAAAAGTTTCTATCAAAAAAAAGTTAAAAGTAAAAGTAATAAACCATAGTTTAAACCGTGGGCCTAGTACAAAATTTATAACTGTAGACCACAGTTTCTTTAAAGGTGTGGTATTTAGTTTCTACAAAATGTGGTCTAAAGAGCCATAGTTTTATTCTTTTCTTTTCTTTTCTTTTTTTTTTCTTTTATTTTTTGGGGGGAGGGGGAGGTTTGCTCAGGACCGTGCATATGTAAGTGGGGTCCAATTATCTAAAAAGAATCCCCTAACAAATGAGTTTTGAGCTCAAGGCCCTGCTTGGTATCATAGTAAATGTTTCCAGTTTACAAACGTTTGCAGCTGTAAATGTTTACCACAGCAAACGTTCACATTTAAAAGTTTTACTGCTGCTTGGTATGTTCACTAGAAATATGCTGTTGAGTGTTTACTCCTGCTTGGTAAGTACCTGTAATGACAAAATCAAATAGCAAACAGTAACATTTTATGAGCTTAGACTTATGATTCCATATCACCACACTACGAACTCACAGACATGAGAATGCATTTTTTATCCTTCCCTTTTCTTTTTAGAATATAGAAAGAAAAATTACAG
>MVGT01004391.1:531306-599321 GCA_002174775.1 Macleaya cordata | reverse complement strand
TTTTTTTTGGTTATCTTAATTAATATGATAAATGACTATTAAAGAGAATTAATGAGTGACACATATGGTGCTTGTGAAGGAGCTTGAAAGAGAGGAGATGAGGAGTTAAAAGTACCATTGCGTAATAGAGTAGGTTTTTTTTACCGTGAGCTGACGGTGAGGGTTTTTTTGACCCAGGGTTTCTACTATATATATATATAATAGATGTGACTGCAGCTTTTATTTGTAGAAAGTGTTATTTGTCCATAGTGAAATGCTAATGCTACTCTCTTACACCCCAGAATGGGTGATCAGATGCAAGGTCCCTTTTCTAAGGTACTCTCCAAAGCAGGTTCCATGCAGTTTTTATTTTTATTTTTTCCTTCTTTTTTTTTAACTATTTTTAACTTAAATTAAGAAATTAAATTGAATTAAATAGCAATAATATGTAGGGAAAATCGATGAGTTTTAATAAGAAATTTTCAAGGGATTAGATATTTGATTGCAAAAATGAAATTGGGATCGGCCCCATAAATATGTCCTACTAAACAGATTGAGACGGCACCCAACATCTACCACTCGTTGTGTATGTGTTGACTTCATAAATACATAATGGGTAGTGAATGTTAGGTGCCACCTCAATCTATATCGCTAAAGAGATGTACGGGTCGATTCTAATAGTATTCCTAATTTGATTGTATTATTTTATTTGACCATTTTTTAAATTAAAAATTTATTACTTTTCTCATCTAACTATTTATATGAAAGATTATATGATTAATTTTGATTTCACAGTTTTTAATGGTTGGAACGCGCCAGCATCCGATGTGAAAAGTAAAAGAAATTCATCACGAGAGAAATGCAATTAAAGAGTAGCATTGATTAGCTCTCTAGATCGAGGTCTATAAAGAGAGAAGTATTTGCTACACTTTTTTGAAATGAAAAGTGGGAACGGCTATAAAGATTCTTTTTCTTTGAAATAAATAAAAAAAAAGATATCAATACAGACTATAGGTGATTTAAATAAGTTAGAATAATTTTTGCTTAATTTGTTTAATTAAATACACTTCCAGTCGGAGATCTAGGGAGAAATTAACTGCAAAAAATTTATTGCACTATTGTATAAAGTCGTTAGTTCCCATGAACTCATTCTTTCATGGATAAGGGTAACTTTATCTTTTTAACTGTGGTGCACTAGGGCTAGCCATACTAGAGTGCAGGCAATGGATTTTATTTCGTGGTGAAAGTCGTAGGTTCAAATCTTATAAAAAAAGTGATAGAGTATTTTTTGTAGTCAATGGTTGACGATTTTTATTTGATGTATGTAAGTTGACAGTTTCTCTATTATTATAATAATAGTTAATGAGTGTTTCTTGAGGTTGATGGTTGACGATTTGTATCTGATGCATATAAGTTGGCAGTTTCTCTCAATTTTTTTTTGCTTGTTTGATGGTTGTGTTTACAGCATTGTTCTTGGGCACGTCTCNCTGATACCATATTAAGTTAGTGGGCTTCCAACTCAAAACCAATTGGCAATGAGTGGTGTAACCCATGATCATTATATATTAAGTTTGCTAGGCTCTCATATCCCATGTGGGACTATTCTCATCACGCGCCCTCACGTGTGGCGTTCTTTTGTGCCTAACACATGGAACTCTTTTTGGGTGACGGAGAGCACGTGTTGGTCTTGGGTCACATCACTCATTGCCAATTGGTTTTGAGTTGGAAGCCCACTAACTTAATATGGTATCAGAGCGCAGACCCACACGTGATAGGACCAATGGCCACACGTGCTTCACGTCACCCAAAAAGAGTTCCACGTGTTAGGCTCAAAAGAATGCCACACGTGAGGGGGCGTGTTGAGAATAGTCTCACATGGGATATGAGAGCCTAGCAAACCCAATATATAATGATATTGGGTCACACCACTCATTGCCAATTGATTTTGAGTTGGAAGCCCACAAACTTGATAAAGTCGTAGGTTCAAATCTTATAAAAAGAGTGATAGAGTATTTTTTGCAGCCGATGGTTGACGATTTTTATTTGATGCATGTAAGTTGACAGTTTCTCTCTTATAATAATAGTTATTGAGTGTTTCTTGAGGTTAATGGTTGACGATTTGTATCTGATGCATATAAGGTGGCAGTTTTTCTCATTTTTTTTGCTTGTTTGATGGTTGTGTTTACAGCATTGTTCTTGGGCACGTCTCATGACCATCCTTCCACACCCCCCACATGACTTAAAATATAAAGGTGTCTACAATTCCAATAAATTTAAAAAATATATATATATATTAATTGAAGATGTCAACAATTAAGTTGACTCAAAGATATAAGCTGGAGAAAGACTAGTTTTTAATTCCTTATTTTACCTAACACAACACGACAGGTTATTTTTTTAATCTTAAATGATTTTTCATTATTTTTTTCATAACTATAAAACTTTATATTTTTGTGTTTCTTTGTCTATCAAAAACAATTTAATTTAATAAAATACAAATTCAATATTTTCTAATACATATATGATCTTGTAATTATTGATCACTTATCATTTTTTTATAGGTAACACGATTAATATTGAACCACATGATTCTATAGCCCATAAAATCTACATTACAGGATTCAATAGATAAATTTTGAGTTGTATTATTTCCACCCAATCCTTTACTTTTTACACTCACCATGGGCCTACTCAGATACAATCGAAGGGCATTTAAATTCTTCACAAAAAAATTACATTAATTTCAAAAGTTTTAAGCTCGTTAAAAATTTGTTGAGAATTAACAACAAAATGTGTGATTCAAAAAATTTAAAGGCTTCAATTATTTGTGTTTTTTTTTTATAGGAATTCAATTATTTGTCAATGCAGTCAAAAAAAAATTAAAAAAAATGTGAATTTTTAACAAAGATGACATATTTGATGATAAAATTACCCTTAAGATCATCTTTATATAAATCCCGCAAATAAATATAAACATAAAAATAAAATAAGTGTAACAAATAATTTGGATGGAAATATCCATGGTGTAATAGAATATCAATGAGATCATCAAAAGTTTTGATATCAAATATTTTGGAATGCCACTTGGCATTCCCGTAACACACCAATACCGTGGTTACACCTTATGGACCTACAACTCTACAAGTCAAACAAGTTCAGGTTCGTTGACCCAGAGACTCCTTCGTGAAGGGAGACAGGAGTAGGGTAGTAAAGTTAGGGCTCGGTTGTAGGGAACCGGGATGGGACTCAAAAGTCAAAACTTTATTACAACGGGTGTTACCGACACTTGGATTACGGAGTAATGCGAAAATAATAACTCTGTTCGGATATTTACTTGGAACTTGGACAGCAGGAGATTATTCAGTGTAACACTAAACTTCACCATCCAACATATATTTAGAAGTTGATCCCATGATCCAATCCGTTCAATCAATTTAATTATTAAATCAAATAATAGGGTAATGCTAGAGTTACAGCAGTTGCTACAGCAAGATGCATTTACGGTCGGCTTTTGTCACTTTAAAATGAACGCAATTTACGAAAGTGTGAAATTTAAGCATCCCTGCCAAATTTGTACACATTGTTGTAGGAGTTGTTGTACGTTAAATTTTTTTTTTAGAAAATTTAATCACCGGATAACTATTGTCATGTGTTACAATAAAGCCTTTAGGACCGACCAGTTTACAAAATTGGTGCCAGATATCTATGTGGCAGGGTGGGAGCCACCATTTTTTTCCTCCTAAAAGTATTATGAGTGGGTTTCCAACTTATGTGGCAGTGGGACCCACCATTCCACATAAGTGTCGGGCATTTATTTTGTAAGTCTGTCGGTCTAAATAGCAGCGCTGCATGTGTTAACACGTGTAAGTGTAGGACATATTTTATGGGTCCATTTTCAGCGTAGATTAGGAATTTAGTAATTTTTTTGTTAGATTAGAAGTTGTTTTTCGAAACCTAATTCTATTAGGTTTAGGAAACCCTTTTTCTTATTTAAAAAAATTTAGTAGACAATTTATTGATATAATTCAATTTGAGTTTTTTCATATTTTGAGAATTTATTTTTAAGAAACGAGTATTAGAATTTTTTACTGTTTTTCGTTGCGCGTCCACACTCTCACTACAGTTGTAAAAATTTGGCTGAGGAAAAGCAAAACCATATTTATTACTAGGTAAGGTTGCGCCACATGGAATCAATTTAACTACCTACACGTGTTCATCCACACGTACGAAACTTTCTTTTTTTCTTTTCTCAAAATTCAGACAAGAAAATTTCTCTCTCTCTCTCTCTCTCTCTCTCTCTCTCTTCTTCTTCAGTGTCAAATTAAGCTTCACAGAATTCTTTACATCAATCTCTCTGCAACTCTGAAGTTTACACGTTAAGATACAAACACTAACTAGTCTCTCTTTCTCTCTCTAGCTTTCTCTCTCTAGCTTTCTCTCTCTAACTTCAGAAATCAGAGTAACCAAAAGAAATCTTTCTCAGATTTCTCATCTTTTTTCATCTGAACTTTTTTTTTTTTTTGTTTTAGCACGAAATCGAGTAGTTTCTTGTCTCTGAAACTCTTGTTAGATCTTGAATTCTTTCAAGCTTTACAATATCTCAATTTCATTAAAGATCGAAGTGTTTTTCTCACTTGATCTCAATTGTCAAGATTAGGTCCTCTTCTCTCATCCTGGAGTAAATGCAAGATTCAGGAGCTAACTGAACAACTTTTCAGATCGATCATCTGAGAAAATTCGGTGATTTTTTTAGTTTTTTATCTTCAACTTTACTGTTCTTTAATCAAGAATGCTGCTTTTTCAAGATTTTGTTAGTATCTAGCTCTGAAAGTTTAGGTTCTTTTTTAACGATGAAATTTAGTATCATTTTTAACTAGTTTGATCTTTTTTTTGGAAATCAAGAAAAGTTTGAAACTATGATTTCTTGTTTTATGTAGATTAATACTGATAAATTTAGCATTTTTTTTTTAATCTTGTTCCTGGATTCAAGAATGTTAAAGACTCTGATTTCTGGTGTGATTATGTAGGTCAACAAATGAAGGAAGATTTTTTTGGGTTTAGTGGTCTTGATTTGTCAACTCTTAAGGGTTTTTTCTGATGGTTGGAAGATTTGAACTATGTTGATTAGGATTTTGGTAGTTCAATAAGGTAGGCAGAATAAAATGGAAGAAAGAAGAGATTTTCAGGGAAATGTAGGTAGACCATCTTCTCTGCGTCCCAGTGGGAGTTTGAAATCCACGTTATCAGGAAAATCGACTCCTAGGGGTTCTCCATCCTTTAGGAGATTACATTCCAGTCGTACTCCTCGAAGAGACGGTCGAGGTGATGGTGGGCGTTTTCAGTGGTTCAGGGGCAACAAATTGTTGCTTTGGTTGCTGTTAATTACACTCTGGGCATATCTAGGATTTTATGTTCAATCTAAGTGGGCTCATGGTCATAATGATAAGGAAGAGTTAATTGGCTATAGAAGTAAAGCAAGCATTGGCATTTCAGATACGGACCAGAATAAGCAACCGGATTTAATCAAAAAAGAAAAATTTGTGATTGTTAACAATAATTCTAGTGAAGACCATGCTGGGAAAAGCAAAAACGTGTCAAACTCGAAGAACATAGATGTGATGTTGACCAAAAAGAGTAATGGGGCTTCATCTCGTAAGAGCAACTCTTCAAGGAAAACTAAGAGATCAACTTCAGCACGTAGATTGCGAAGTAAGAACCGTGGGAAGGAGAAGGTTGTTGATGATGGTCGAAGCAGTGAATTGGTAGTGCAGGAAGAGGAAATTCCAAAAAGGAATACTTCCTATGGGTTGCTTGTTGGTCCATTTGGCTTAACCGAGGATAACATTTTGGGATGGAATGCTGAGAAGAGATCAGGCACCTGTGACAGGAAGGGGGAATTTGCACGTATTGTCTGGTCTAGAAAATTTGTCTTGATATTCCACGAGCTTTCAATGACAGGGGCTCCACTTTCGATGATGGAGTTGGCAACGGAGCTTTTGAGCTGTGGGGCTACAGTGTCTGCTGTAGTTCTTAGCAAAAGAGGTGGCTTAATGGGAGAACTTACCAGGCGAAGGATCAAAGTGGTTGAGGACAAGGCTGAGCTCAGCTACAAGACTGCCATGAAAGCTGATCTTGTCATTGCAGGATCCGCTATCTGTTCACAATGGATCGGTAAGGATTTACATTAATTTTATTAAGATAAATTATCACAAGGTATTCAGTTTGTTCTTAATAAAAAGTTGTTTATATTGCATTCGTAAAAGAAATGTTCCTGTTGCCTCAAAAGTTCACAATGATTCCTTGATTGATGTTATCAAAAGTTAGCTCATATTATTGGTGTATTGTCAGTTAATTGTATTATCGTCATTAGGGTTCCTTGCACTAGATATTTCTGCTTTAGTCAAGTATCATGTATTATTTTCTCAACATCTAGCACTCATTCTGGATAATGATTCTTGTTTTTGGCATATGTATTACCGTCTATGTTTCTTGAATATGACTATCTGTAGTTAAAGATCTAACAGGGAGTATCCATGATACATGCCTATATATATCTCCTGAATTACTTATTGAAGTTTCATACTGTAGTTTTGCGTGTTTCTTCATCGCAAGCATGGTTTCATATATTGATAGTAAATATTCGAAGAATTTTAGTTCACATCAAGTATCCAATATATAAAGTGTATTTCGAAATGCTGTTATATGTCAGACTCACATAAGAAATATATAAAACAGTTCAAATATATTTCTTGAATAAATAAGAACTCTTTAGGAAGGTCTAAACTTGTGTCTGATGATACGCTACCAAATTTGTAGAAAACAGATGTCTGAGTGTAAAACATCTAGTTGCTTTTTGTGTGGAGCGCGGAAAAAGCTTTGCTGTATAAAGTCCAAATAGGATAAGATAGAAAAGAAATATTTATCTCCTGGCTCCAATTCTGAAAGAGGGAAATGATCAAAAACAAAAAATATTCCTGAAGAGGGAAATGATTTGTATTGAGAGGTTATGTTGTTTAGGTTCTCTTTGGCTTTTGCCCTAATATCAGGGTTTTGTTTCAGAACAATACCTTGCACACTTTAAAGCTGGATCTAATCAAATTGCTTGGTGGATCATGGAGAATCGGCGGGAGTATTTTGATCGAGCAAAACCTATGCTTAATCGAGTAAAGTTGTTGATATTTCTTTCTGAAACACAGTCTAAACAATGGCTAGCCTGGTGTGAAGAAGAAGGGATTAAGCTGAATTCCCCACCTGCACTGATGCCGCTAGCAGTTAATGATGAATTGGCTTTTGTAGCAGGCATTCCTTGTTCCCTAAATACTCCATCATTCACCGTTGAGACAATGCTGGAGAGAAGGCGTTTATTGCGAGATGCAGTTAGAAAAGAAATGGGATTAACAGATAAAGATATGCTTGTGATGTCTCTGAGTAGTATCAACCCCGGCAAGGGCCAGTTTTTGCTTCTCGAATCAGCACGCTTGACCATTGAGCAAAACCTTTCTCTGGAAGATTCTGGAAGCAAAGGTTCAGGAAAAGAAGGAAATGTTTCTGACATCACTGTTGGTCAAGAGGATGCTGCCTTGTCTGACAAGCAGCATTCAAGGGCTTTGTTTCAAAATTTGCGCACTGGTGAATCAGCAAATGAGACTAAAATAAAGGAGGTGTTGTCTGACAATGAGGAAACGAAGGAACCGAGTATTAAAGTCTTAATTGGTTCTGTTGGATCCAAGAGTAATAAAGTTCCTTATGTAAAAGGACTTCTCAGATTTTTATCCCAACATCCAAGGCTGTCAAAGTTAGTGTTATGGACTCCAGCAACTACACGTGTAACCTCACTCTACTCTGCAGCAGATGCTTACGTCATAAATTCCCAGGTGATCTTATCTTCTAATGATCTTTTCCCATATCTTCTAATGATAAAATAGTTACTACAAGTTTTAGTTCTGTCTATCATACTCTTGTGAAAAGAATTTCTGGTCGCTCTTAAGTGCTAGTAATTGGTCTAATTTAAAGCTTCAGACCTCAATGTACTTTCTCAATTGTTTTTTCAGGTATACATTACTGAAAGTCTTCACAAGACAAACATATTGAGTTTTGAAGGTTAACATAGACATAGAAAGTGGTAGACAGTAATAGTGGACAACTTCGATTAAGTGACCTAAATTTCTTCAGCATCCCCTGACTTCTGTTATTAGATTAAGGTGGACACCCCTGTTTGGCTTCTGATAGTTTTTACTTAAACATGTTTCTCATGCCAACCTCGTTAGATCTAATTGATGAATTTCATTGTAGATTTCTATAATAATAGTAAAGGTTAATGTCTCGTAGTGATATAGGAAAATGACCAATCCCACAACCTTTCAGAGAGGCATGGAAAAGATGATGGTATCCACATAACCAACTAATAAAACCAAATTCTAATTTCTAATCTCACCATTTTGTTTTTTTGCTTTTTGATTTTATTTTTTTTTATCAATAACCATATTCCCTATTTTGCTTCATGTCCTTAGTTTGAAGATCTTTCAAATTATTGCCTTTCCACATTTCAAAACTTGTGTTCAGTTAAAGTTATTTTATGCTTATTGGAAAACATTCAGCCGTTAACTGTTTATTCATGTACCAGGGTCTTGGAGAAACATTCGGGAGAGTGACAATTGAAGCAATGGCCTTTGGTCTTCCGGTATTTAGAATCATCTACTTTCTTTTCTTTTTCTTCTGGGTGTAGAGTCAATGAGTCACACTCTATTCATCCTGAGTTTGAGTATATGAATAGTGTAGTTAGTTTGTATGGGTTGAACATGAGGCAAGCTCATACAGACATACACTGACATGGTAATAGATGGATGATTTTCACTGAGGATGATCTCTTCATCATGGATATCATCCTCACTGAAGCCCTTCGAGGAACTAACCCCGTGAAAAATAGCTGAGTTGGGAGGACAAAAAAGACAGACAGGAAGTTCCACTTGTGGTATACTTTGGTAGAATAGTAGAATGTGTCTGTTAGTTATATACACCACAGAAGGAACTGCTCATCATCTAAATCATCCTCACAAAACATAACTGGATCATCTTCATGTGGGCAACAGGCCAGTGTAACTGTGATCTAAAGTCTAAACTAATCCTGACTCATATATAGGGTTATACATATCCCAATAACCTATCTGAACATTATAATGACCATCTCTGTGGTTTCTTTGAAAAAGTGATCCCAAGCAACAGATGATATAAGAACTTGGTCGTCTCGTTAATGGAAAATGAAGCAAGAATTTTCGTGGTCAAATCCAATGGCGCAAAAAAGCTCCTATTGGGTTATTATGTAGGTTCCTCTGATAGGCTCTGACAGTCTGTCTGACAACTAATTCTTTTGTTGTGTAGGTGCTTGGAACAGAGGCTGGAGGAACAAAGGAGATAGTAGAGCACAATGTAACTGGTCTTCTTCATCCTCTCGGTCGTCCAGGAACTAAAGTTCTTGCCCAGAATCTCTTGTATTTGCTTAACAATCCATCAGAGAGGGAGAAGATGGGGATGAGAGGAAAGAGCAAAGTAGAGAGAATGTTCTTGAAGACACACATGTACGAGAAGTTCGCTTTCGTCCTCTTCAAGTGCATGAGGATCAAATAAGAACAACAACCCATATTCATTTTATGGGTTCAAGAATGTGAGAGATTTGGTAGGAGTTTTGAAATCATTTCTTCTGATCGATATCCGTTCTTTTAGGTTCCTACTACAGCAGATGAAATTTCTCTGTATTGTTGAAAGCGGTTCATGTGAAATGTTGACAAGGGTTTCCTTCCTATATAGGCTATAATTCAATCTAATATTTATTTTTTTTGGCAATCTCAAAAGGAGAACCCATCAAGAAAAACACTCGAGTCTTGATCATTCATTTTTAGGGATCAAGAATGAGTTCTTGAATTTTATTTGTGTTGCACGTCCATCAATTTGGGGTGGGCAAATGTGGACCGAACCGACCAATCTTATCCGATCTAAACCAATCCAGCTGAATTTTAACCGACCCAATTGACTCATCGGATGTGCTTTGTTTTAAATTCCTAAAAACCAACTAAGTTAGATTCGTTATTGGATGGGTTATTCTAATAACCGATTAAACCAAACCGACAAACTAGTATATATTTATATATTATTTTAATATAAATTATTAATTTATATGCATTATAATATAATTATTCATTTGTATTGCTAGAACGTTGGGGATGATTTTTATTAGGAAACCTATACACGCACAACAGATTAAGGTGGGGTGGAGTCAAGAGTGAACTGGATTGATTGGGTTATGCTACAGGCACCCCGGATTTGCACACAAAATCATACCCAGCGTCTAATTTGGGTTTTTTCGGATTTTGATAAGATGAGGTGAAGATGAAATGAATTAATGGTGTAAGTAGTAGTACTAGGCAGTAGACAGGTAGTTTCAAAATCAAACTATGCCAACTTCTTTTCTAATTGGACCGATTGATTATTGTCTCTCTCAGAAAAAGTAGTAACATTTCTTGATTGTGAATAGCTGTTCAAACCAAAATCTGGATTAGAAACCAAGACGCTAAATATCTTGATAGTCAAATACAATCTCATCTGATCTTTTACAACCACAAAGAACCCCTTACATTTTTCATGAATCTAATCGATAACAAAAGGTCAGACAGGCCCAAAAGCCCATTCCCTAGGAGGAGATGTGAGTCTTAGTAACCGAAACCTTGGTATAGGAATGACGCTCCCGCTTCGGAACCTCGCGCTCCTGCTCCGAATTACGCTCCCGCTCCGAAGGTATTTTTGAACTAAGAATATTTTTTAATCGGCCGCTCCGACGCTCCTGCTCACACTTTCGTTCCCCGGTCGCCGCGCTCTGGTTACTTAGGATGTGACTCTAGGAGTTTACCTACAGGTAGAAGGCCTTCTCCTTGGTTACTTAATGGGTCTTTTACTCTTTTACAACTACTTTTCATCTCTGACCTAGTAACCTGTCATGTGGTTCATCAAATATGGAAAATATAATGTTTTGACTTATAGCAAAACCAAGTAAGACATGTTTTGTTATACATTAACTATCCATGAAGCTTTCCAAATCAGCATTCAACGAAACAGATTTAAGCAGCTATTTGACGTTCCAAGAGTTATTAAAAAGTTTGCCCATCAGAACTGCAACGTTCTTTTTCTGAAATCTAACCAATTCCCCCAGCAAATTCTTCAACCTTGTTAGGGTAGAGTAGTACACCAAGTACCCGTAGCTCCATGAGACCCGAGACCCAATTTCCTTGATCTGACTTGTGCTTTTTAAGTTCAGTGTAAACCAATATTACAAACAAGAGACGCAACAAATTTAAAAGATTCTAATCTTTGTTAACATGTTATACAGATGATACTTACAGCATTTTTCTACCATAGAAAAGAGTAAGTGGGTACAAACCCATTGAAACAGCCCCGCTAACATCACAAAATCATCGTTCATCAACAAACAGAGAGGCTTCAGTGTTCGAGAAAAATGGATATTTTTTTGTTCGATTTTTCGGCAGGTGTATTTGAATTATTTGGGTTAACTGCTCCATCACTGGAAAACGATTTTAACCGGGATTGAGAAAGAGAGACGGATCAAGGAAGGAAAAAATTTCTGTACAAAGATGAGAAACCAAAATTCTACACACGCTTTCCCTCTCGGAGCATCAAATCGCCCCCCATCTAAAGGAGAACACCCTACTACAGAATAGGCTTCTTCTGCAGATCAACCGATGGTGTTTTGGTCACCAAAATTTTGCCATCACAATTGCTTTTTCTCCAACTGCAAAGCTACTTACTATTCAGCAAGAACAAAGCCAAATCTATGTATATATAATATACGCAAGACACTTTGGCTACAAATTGTCAGATAACTACCTGAAGTAGCTTTTGCTGAATCTTTGCCCTGATCATCTCCGTAAATTGTGTAGAACTTCTAGTCTTCGTCCCTCAATTCCTTCTCAGATGAAGCTTTTATTGACTCAGCAGTCATAAGAGCAACAGTAGCCTTGTGAATTGCAAGATCTGCCCGGTAAAGCAATCTCTGAGCTTTTTCACGTTTGAGTTTAGCCATATTTGATGCATGTTGTGCTGCTCCTGATGCATCTCGCAACCTAAACTCATCAAGATCCGAATCATCCAATTGTTCGACTCTAAGTCTCTGGAACCCTTCTGCTTGGTAGTGTTTCTGGTTAGGCCATTCTGATAAGCCTGTGTTCCACCGAGACGTTCCATTTCTCTTACCTGTTCTCTGATTATAAGACATTGCCATCATTTGTGAGTCGGTTGGGGATAAAACCGTCCTCATCTTTTTCGATTTGTTCAAGTTAAAATTCTGATGCTGATTCCTCTCAGACCCATCACTGCTCATCGATAGGTATCCACTGCCAACTGCATCTCGTGGTGATAAAATCCTTGTTGACGTTTGAAGCCATGGAGAAGCATCTGAATAATCATGGTTATGGCCACCAATAACTGCACCCCTCTCTTCAAACCCATTTGATTTTCGCCCTGATACAGCAAAACAAAGTAAAAGAAAACTTATAAGCTATCAATGAAGAAAGTGGTAATTAACTACTATAACGGAGATCGTTATTTTTATCTTCTATGCCTTGTTCCAAATAATGTGGAGACTACTACAACAGATATGACAGAAGAAAAAGAGAAAATTACCAAGAATATGAAGCCCATCCTGATCTCTAGACAAAACATAATTGTGACCACCAGGAACAAGCTTTCTCTGTGACCTTTGTTTTGAGCCCTTGTTGGGCACCTCCAAGCCTCGTGGTCTTAAACAGAATGCAAACATGGCTGGCTTCTCTATCGGAACTGAGTTCTCTTTGCATCCATTTGGGAAGTTGTGGAGTTTGCTCATTGCCATTTCCCACTCTCTCACTTGCTGCTGGTACCTTTCCCATGCTGGAGGCTGAAAAACACAACAAACGAAACTGAGAAGTTGTGGATAACAAAGACATCAGGTGACGAAAAAGAGCATGATTAACAAGAAAGTTCTGTTCACAAATCCAAAAATATCCTTGAGCAACCATGGGCTAAGTATAAGCCATCTGTTCACTAGCAACTTGATTAATTTGAAAAACAAAACCAATAACTAATAATAGGAAGTTAAACTACAGCATTTTTTTTTTTTTTTGAAACTTAGTTAAACTACAGCATCAAATCAAATTATGAACAACCATAAAACATTCAAATCAATATAAACTTGTTATATCGCTGTCTGATGGAACACATAAACGCATGGTCGAACGACTGAAAGTTGAGATCAAGAGTAATGCCTACTAAAGCATACACTGGTCTTAGCTACTATTTTTGATAAACTTGGAATTAGCTATTGTAGAACATCCAAGTTTAGGGAATATGATGAAATACTAAAAGCAGGCAAATTTGGCAGTGCCTTTGCCAGACCAATAAAAAATCTCATAAAGAGGACCCCTCAATCACAAATCATACACAGTAATCAGCCTACCAGTTATTCCAGACAATGCAACTAAGAAAAACATCTACAGTTAATATATAGTGGGAAGTTACCTTCCCAACAGTTGTTGAAGCTGGGAATTATAACTACACTCTTCAAACATGAAGTGCGACAGGGTGAATTACAAACAAAAAGGGTAATACAACATTTCAATCCTAAAATAGATTTGAAACCATTCGCTAATTATCTAACATGGGAAAATCCAATTTATACACCACTTGTACATCTCTCTCCTACTATACCTAGGTGCACAGAATGCACAAGCTGTTAGCTAGTTACAAAGAAAAGAAATGGTATTGAGATTTGGTAATAGTAGACACTAGACAGGAATAACTATACTCCTTTGACTTAATTGCAGATACAGATAGTTGTGAAAGTTTTGACATGTTACACCTGTAGAACAATTTTGCATTAAACAGGAGCCAAAGAAAAGAACAGTTAAAAATTCATGTGTATGTGAGTCAGCAGGTTAGATTAAATTACAATCACATGCATGCTGTTGTCTTTTTCCGGCCGAACAAAATACAACTCTATCGTCACATTTGATAACAGATTACCACGTGCATTACAATCAAAACCACACCAATGAATGAATAAGTGAGCAATGATCATATGACACATCAATGAATTAATCAAAACCTAAACACATCAATCAAAACCACACCAACGAATTGACAAGTGAGCAATGAAGTGAGACATCTTATCCACAACTGAGCTAACAACTCAGGCCCAACCATATCATTAAGACGATGGAATATCTAAAAGCAAGGGAATCATATTTAAATAGGTATGTCGGACATTACCTGTAATTGCCGAATCAAAGGCATTCTTATCTTTTGCCTCTTCTGCTGCCAGTGCTCATGGATGGCTTTAATCACATCAATTGGTCCTAATTCAACCATGATCTCCTCCATTTCATCAACAGTAAAGTCGTCACGTTCTTGAGCATATGCAACACTCTCAAACATGTCCATCGTCCTCTCAAACATATCCTCCGTAATCTCTGGCAGATAATTTACACTGGTTTCCGAAGAATTTCGTTGTCTACATAACCACTTCTCATCATCACTATCCATGTCATATAAGACATGTGAAGGATTTAAAGCCCTCTCTGCATCAGACTCAACCTGCCGATAATACTTAGCAGCACTGCGAACAAATGGCACCTCTACAGCAACATCATCATTCTCCTCGATCATGCGAACCCCAGGTATAGGAATGGTTTTCACAGAAGCAACCCGAATGTTCCGATTGTAGCACTCTTCATGCATCTCCTTGAAACGGGCCCACTGGCTCCTATCGGGAAACTCCAAGATCCAATCCTTTCCTCCTTTCCACATCATAGCATGTGTATGGCGATTTGTTGAACCTGGCTGCAAAAATTGATAAGCCTTGTATGAATACTTTGTAACCCCTGAAAGTTTTACTAGGAGTCTCCAGTCCTTATGATCAACAAACTCTAGCACGACCTCTGCTCCACATTCTCTCCACCCTCTGTCACCCTCAGTAATCAAGACATTTGCATCACATGATAACAACTCTGGGTGTCTCCGAGGGCTTCTAGAACCACAGGAAGTCATTTTCTCATTCTCATTCCGGATTTTCTTGTAAGGTCGCCCCTTACGGTGATGGCTTCTAGGTTTTGAACTGAAATCATAACCTCCAAACGGTAACATATATGAAATCTGAGTTCGGGGCTTTTTAGAACCATTAACAAGACCATTACGGATCAGATCTGCCCTTCCATCTGGCCACAATTTTGACCGGTAGCCAAAAGACGAAGAACCTGAGTTATGTCTGTTACGATGCCAAATACTTCGAGGTGCTGTTGGGTTTGGGCTGCGAATGGTGCAGTCATTCATGTGCCAGACCAAATTGGAAATAGACTGTTGGGCATTTTGTCTTCCCCTGTCCAGTGATTGACTCCCGAATTGGTTATCTCGTGGTATCTGAACACTAATACCATTAAAATGAGAAAAATGCCCACTTTCAGACTTTTCCAGAGAAGAATGATCATCAGAAACCGAAGGCCACGACTCCACAGCACACTGCTCTGACCCTGAATTGCATGGACGTCTTTCTGGATTGACAATGCCATCATTCTTGTTCTTGCGAAAATATTGGCAACCTACAGAAGCTCCAGTCACATTATGCTCACCATTGAGGCAATTCTGGGAGGACCGCAACCAATTTCCGCCACTGCTTATGGAAAGAGCATCAATCTCCACCTTTGATTTTACTTGGTCACCAAGTTCCTCAACCAGGGACAGGTCATCACCTATCAATCTCCCACAGTTTTCTGGATCCTCAACCAAAGACAAAGGATGGCAGTTCTGAAAGCTAATAGAAGCAACATTTTTTTCCATCAGCAGCTTCAGATGCAGGCTCACAAAGAAACTAGGTGCAGCTGCAAATGAAAGAACAAATGGAGGAAATCTCCTATGCTTATCAGAGTTGGAAGATGAAAGGCCCGTATTGATATTAGCAAATGCTTTGGAGAACCCCATATGCATAATACCCTGTTTGAACCTTCTCCTTGAACCCTGATTGATAACAGAGACACGTGCAGTTTAATATCATATGATGATAACTGACCAACAAAAGTATGATAAAGTTAACAAGTGTAGAAGTGAGGCTACAGAAAAACTAAAAAGCATGATTAATGAGGCTACAGAGTTGAAATTCAAAAAATATTGAAGGTTCGAAATAGAAACGACATTCAAAAAAGACGAAAAAGAAATACCTCAGATGTAACTGGAACCCCAGAAACTGAAGGAACAGGTAACTGATTGCTCCTACTTTGGATGACCCTAATATTATCGAATGTGCATTCGGTGAGAGGTAGCTGCTTAGTGACTGAACAATACCGCTTCAATTTACCATCTAGGTACTGCCACTTCGAATTTTCCAACTCCAAAAATTTGTAGTAGACGAAAACAAGATGCCTTTCCAGGAGAGGAAAGCCCGAGAATTTAAACCTGATTGAAGTAACTGGCAACTGAAGATCCACAAACCTCTCATACCCATTGGGTTGATGAAATGTTGCCAACACCAAACAAACAAGAGATACTGCCTGCATCATGCAACCTTCAAACAACATAAACCTCAACCCAACAACATTGTCGACAAAAAGCATTTCTAATCGAACTTTTGGCCACACAGTCGTGATCATACCGTGGTGGAGTAGCAATAAAAGCTGATGCATCCGAAAGTTATTGGCTCCAAACATGACGTTGTGGGCCCATTGAAGTGAGATTCTTAATTTCAACCTCACTTTATTCAAATCCATCGATGGAACAGTGAATCTCAACAATCTAAGATTCTTACCAGTCCAAAATACAATGTCAGGATCCGGGCCAGAGCTTCGGAATGCAGTATCCAATTCTTCCAGCATCCCTACCTTGTCAACAATAGAAGCAAGAGACGTATCAGATCCAGCAACACTTCTGCATCCAGAACTCTCCTTGAATATACAACCCAATCCCTGTCCTTTCTTGCGAAACCGCCTCCTGAAATAAACCAAAGGAAGTTTTCTATCCTTCGACCGTGTGGTATGATCCATCACAGATTTTTCAGCCATATTTCCATCACTTGGTCTTTCTGGAGCTACAGTACCACCAGATAAATGACTTGCATATGTTCCAGAGGGACCAGCAACCAAGCAACCCAGTGGAGTGGCAACGGTATCATCAGAAAACATCAGTGACGTGAAATTCTTAGATAATACAGAAGTTTTCCGTCTTTTTCTAATACCAAGTGGAGAAGATTTGATCCGACGATTCGAACGAGCCAACCATGAGATAATGGGCTCTGAGTCCATAAAACTACCTATACAATTATCTTCCTCTGCATCCACGTGTCCTTCCCCATCCGCATGTTTACCTCCCACTCCTGTATTCTCTGAACCAGACTTACGAGGAACTTCGCTCGGGAGTAGCAAAAGCTTGAATCTCTCATTTTGAAGGTTAATCCATTCCTCATCACGGTCATCATATTTGACATGATGCAACTTTCTCTCTGGATCATAATTGTTGACAAGACCAAAATACCAACTCTGATCCAAAGGCCAAAAGACCTTGATCCTCCGATTTAAAACCCAGTAGGCATCCAAGTCCCGGAAAAATAACTCATAAAAGTGACGTCTCCTCCTCACATGACCCTTCTCTTTGTGTTGTTTTCTAGGTCGCAACACTCTTCCTGCAGCATCAGCAGAGTTGGACTCTGAACCAGCTGAATGATTTGCCCGTGGGCTAGCAACAACCCCAGAAGAGGGTGTCAACGAACAATCATTCATGGATGTAGAAGCAGTACGATTTCCAGAAAAACCAGTGCAGCTTGGATCAAAACGAGACGATAGCATTCTTGCAGCATTCTGTTCAAGATTCTCTTCATCATCATCTTGCAAATTTGCACTAATCTGGGCAGAGTTATCAACTGAAGGCTCAAACTCCTCCACAGAATTTCGGTCCGGTGGTTCTGATTCAAGACCCTTTCCACGTTTTCTACGAACCCTTTTTTTCGATGAATCACCAACATATCCCACTGATGCACCATTCTCGGACTTCAACCGACGAGCTGAATTGGCCTTACTAGAGCTATTCTCCTTGAAATCATCAAAATGTTTCTTCCTTTTACCTTTGGAAGAAATAAGTGGGGCCACAGACCCGCCAGTTAACTTAACTACCTGGGCATCAGAAGTGACGTTTCTCGAAGTCCCAGCATCCTCAGAGATGCGATCAATTTGGTATTTCTTCCTCCTTGAGAAGCCTCGAGGCTTCTTCGGGATTGGAATAACATTATCATCCAATTTACCAGAGATATTGTTTAAACTATTTGAATTCTTCAAATTTCCATTTGCTGTAACCTGGCCATCATTTTTCTTAAGGCTACTAAACTTCAACACATCAACTGCATTTAGACCTTCAACACTTTTCTTACTAACAGGTTCAAAACTACTGAGAGAAACCTCTTTTCGGCTCTTCTTTTTCTTCTTCCCCTGGTTCAGATTCTTCCCTTTCTCAGAACTAAGCTCTCTGTTCTCCACTAACGATCTTCGTTTTCTCTTCAGTGCTCTACGCTCACCCCGCTCTTTCGAAACCCTAGATTTTTCAACATAGAGACTCTGAATATCCAAGGATTTCGATTTTGTAGGAATTTCAGAAACATCAGTCTTCCTTACGCTATTTTCCATCTACAATCAATCGATCCACAGAAGCAAAACCAAAAGCCCCAATTCTCATCTTCCATCGTACATGTTTCTCAACTAGAAACCCTAGTTTCAGATCTGGCACCGAAATTTCACCATAAAATCAGGGAGAAAAGACTAGAATCACATTAAACCCAGACAAATCAATCAAACCCTAATTTCCTACCAAGATCCAACCCTTGCCGAAACCAAAATGAAACGATCACAAAAATGAAAAAGAAGGCAAAATGAAAATAACACATACCTGGATCATAATCACCGACTACAAAACAGATCCATCACTCCAACTGAGAGAAATTTCGCAAACATCAGATGTATTCCCCTTGATTTCCGCCTGAAATCGATAAAAATTTGTCGATCTATTTAGGGTTTTTTTTTTTTTTACCGTAAGAGAAACGAAGAGCTAGGGTTTCTTCGGTTTCACGGGACTTTTAGGGTTTAGACTTGAAAAAAAATTAAAAAAACTGAAATTATACGAAATAAAAACACATCTTTGTGACTTTTGATTTCAGCCGTTGGATCGTAATATGACGGTTTAGATACTCCTGCCACGTAGGAAACCCTAACAACATTAAATAGATCTCTATAAATTCGGGGTAAACGAGGTAAACGTGGACGGTTGAGATTGTATGAGTGGATTGAATGGACGGTTTAGATTGTAGACAAATAGAGAAAGTTGTGAGCTAGTTATGCGACACGGCATGCCTGTCTAAATTAGCGAAAGTATTTTCAACTTTTTCTTTTTTTGTTAAATTTGTAAAATGCCCTAAATATCTTGTTTATTTACTGAAATGCCATTGTCGTTTTTGAAAAAGTATACACTATTCGTATCGCGCCACCAAACCACGTGAAAATGTAAAACTGTAACAAATTCTGGTTTTGGTTAAAATTAGAAAACTATGTAATTCAGTAAGCATCCTTTTCCGTAGTAAAATAACAGAAAACCCCTCAAAGCTAATATCTTCATTAATAACGCCACCATGTTTTAAATATTTGATGTAAACACCTTAACTAAAGATTTTGATTGTCCTTTTCTAATCAATTCATTATTTTCTTTAGGATTCTCATTGATTGCTCTTTGTGATTATCAAACATCACTTGTTAAAGTGGTTGGAAATATAAATTTTTATATTCTTTAGGTCTTGATATCGAATCCCATAAAATAAATTCTTCTTTAAATAGTAAATTTAGTTAAAAAAGATAAAGAATCCCTAACCACCTAGATGCCGGAATATATATTTGAAAGAAGGTAAAGTACGTGTGGCCTTAGGGCATTTTAGATAAAGAGATCATTTTTTTTATTTTTTATTTTTTACGGGGGACTATTGTCCTAATTACAACAATGCTTAGGTACACTACAAGAGGTATGTAAGAAGCACACAAACTACCTGAAATTTTATCTCCAACAGAGTCGTTATCAACGGACTGACACAACAGAGGACACCACCAATAGGTGCAGGAAAGAACACCACTAATGGGCACAACAACTTTTTATTTAGAAGTACCTACATATATACATAATAAATTACATGGGTCTATACTCAATGGTAATACTAAAGCCAAAGAGTTTCGAACTTGTGACATCCAAGTTCAAATGATGGATGCCAACCACTTGAACATGTGGTTTTTGGCAAAGAGATCATTTATTTTATCGTTAACTCTGAATCCCTTCAAATCTATTCTATTATTAAATGAAGTTACTCTAGAGGTAATTACGAGGTTGTAAATTTTTAGTTCCCTATTTTACCTTTATTAAATAAGTATAAAAAAACTTACAACTAAGGTTATTATTGGTATTTAACTTACATAAAGTAGTTACTAAATATAAAGTTAATTTTTTAAATTATTTAATTTGTCAACTCCCATGCGCATCAAACGTTTGAGAAAGCTCATTGTAAAATTAAAACATAATTATATTCCTTTAGCAATGTCATATGTCTTTTATGTAGAAAAACATATGTAATCACATTCATGGAAAGTTGTATTTAGAATCACTAAAACTTAATATCAGTATTAATGAGTGAGAAATAAACATATGGGTTTGTTGTGCGTCATTCTTAAAAAAATTGAAGAATAGGTTGCCATCCCTCCTAATCACGAGGAGGTTTTGACGGCGGAATGAGGAATTCAATATTGATGATTTTACCCGTGGTTAACAAAGATTTGAGAAAGGCATTTAATCTTTTTCGAACATTTTACCAATTACTAAAGTTCGCCTTAGAAGATTATAGGTTCAATACTCATGGAAGTAGTTTTATTTATTGTCAACTAGTTGACGCACGCGCACTACGCGCGCACTATATTAGTGTGCAACCGTGAAAGTATACATGTTGATGTTTGATGCACCATAATCTACATGGCAAGTTTTGGTTAGAGTGAATAAGGGTATTTTGGGAAATCACTTTAATGGGCGTCCGTCAATTGGTTTTTGGGAAGGTGGCTTCTCTTTATATATAGTATAGATGTTGACCATCAAATGCACACAACTCGGCATTTTCTCTTGTTCCTTTATACTCATTTCTGTCTTTCATTGCAGGTGATCAGTTCTCTACGTCCATACTCGTCAATTGGTGACAATATTTTCTTATGTTATGTTTTTTCTTGTATTTGTAATTGAGCAATAGTCCAATCACCCTAAAAAAAACAAAAAATAAGTTTGGAGTTTGGAGACTTTAGACAAACGTTGGTGACGTGGCACAAATCACTTGCCACCTCAACGAAAAGTGTGGAGGGAACTGATGTCCAACTGTCGGAAATGTAAATTTCCGGAGTCTGGTTTTACGGTAGTCCTGGAAATACAATAGTTTTCCCTCAAAGAGAAGAAAGCGAGATGTGAACTCGATCATGCGAAACCAAAACAAAATGCGAATTCTCTTTCCCTCTCGAGTAGTCCTCGACATTTCCTCTCTCTTCTCTGAAACCTTTCTCTCTCTAAAAACAAACCCTCGCCATTTTCATCTCTCTAAAAACTTCAGTTCAGCTTTCAATTCTCGACGAACCTTTTCAGTCATGGCTGGAACCAGTGGTGACGAATTTGTCAAAGGAAGTGTTCTTCCCAACGGTCTTGGAATCATCACTCTCGATCGCCCTAAAGCCCTCAACGCCATGAACTTAGGTTTTATTTCTACTCAAATTTTTTATTTTTTTTTTAAATTTTTAGGTCAAATACGATTAGCTCAGAAGTTGAATTGCACTAGTTAGGCGTGAATTAAGTATTGATCACCAGTTAAGGACGTGATTTTAGGGACTCTATGGTTGCACCACGTAAAGCTGTGATTTTAGCTGAATTGTTGAATTACAGTAGTTTTAGGACTGAATTAATTGTTAGCTTACAAGATAAAACAGTGATTTTAGGGCTTGTATTGATGCACCAGAAAATGTGAAAATCTGTTTAGTAAAGACAACAATCAAAAGAAGAAGCAATCGAAACAACAGGATAAACCAGAAACTAGCCTTTGCTTCATCTGATTATGTTATTTTATTTTTTCTTGTATATAACACTGGACGAATGAAATACCCAAACATAAAAGTGCACAACTTAATGACGCCGCACAACCCTGTTGTGCCTTGGCCTGGTATGCAGGTGCTGATGCATGCTTGATGCCTGCATGTCCAGGCAAGGTGCCAATTGGAGCGTGAAACGTTATTAAGTCGTGCGCCTTTATGTCGCGGTCATTATGTTCTTCTTGTAGTTACTTAAAGGTGGAGTTTGCTACAACATTTGAGAAGTTAGTACTTACACTTTGATGAGCTTTCCTTATCTTTTGGTTTAGTATCTCAGGTACTACATATGTTCACTTGTAACAAAACTATCACGCAGATATGGACATCAAATACAAAAATTATCTTGATGAATGGGAAACAGATCCAAGAGTCAGGTGCGTTCTGGTAGAGAGCAGTTCACCTCGTGCATTTTCAGCAGGTAACACAAAGAAAAAGAAAACAACTATTTTGGCGATAAGTAGCCCTAGTTGTGTTCAGTTTTCCATTTTTTCCCCTAACTTTAAATATTGCTTTTAGATATAAATAAAAGAAACAACCCAGTTGAGATTGTCCATTAACATATTAATATACTTTATTTTCTTTATTGGATTTTGTCTTTCTCTGCATTGCCTAAAGTTTTTATGGTGACCATTCTTAATCCACACAGGAATGGACATTAAGGGGGTTGTTGCCGAAATAAACAAGGACAAGCCTACGCCTCTTGTGCAGAAGGTTTGTATCGTGTTTTATGGTACAGTATCAGTTGCATGGTTGCATACTTGATTGTTAATTTCTCTAGGTGTCCATACTTCATCATAGTGGTTCTTTGGAAAATAATCCTGATCTTCTGTGTATTGTCACCATTTTACTTATTACAAAGTGCTAATCATCCCAATAGTCCATTATGATTAACTTGGGCATCTATATCCATCATTCCTCGTTTTGCCTCCTCTTAGTTCTTCAGGCCGTTTTGATATTGCTGAAGCATATTTGACGATACTGGTTGCCTTTTTAGCAGAAGACTGTTGAATGCTGATGGATTTGGCACCATCAACAGATGATGGCATTTAGCAATTAAAGTTGGTCCAACTTATTTGTCTTGCAAGTCTTTTATTTTTCTTATTTCCTTTGCTGTCTCCCCTCTAGCTTGGGGTGATCATGTTCCTAATGCATTCTTTCGTTATAAAATAATAATATATATTGGACATGAGTTAGATGTGCTTGTCATTTTGGCATTTTGCCATTTTATATGTGTCTGAGTTAATTGCCATTTTATAATGTGCAAATTTGCAGAGCCAGCCTTTTTAAGGGTATGGAATTTATTGTTTTTTTTTGTAAGCTGAAGCTAATGCCTAAGATGATGCAAAGTATTTGGCAGGTATTTGGTGCAGAATATTCTCTCATATGCAAAATTTTCTATTACAAAAAGCCATATATTTGCTTCATGGACGGCATTACGATGGGTTTTGGAATTGGCCTATCTGGGCATGGTCGGTACAGGATTGTAACTGAGGTACTACTGCTTTCCCGTTAAAGGTTCTTTGTAGATGGCATCATTATGACATGTTATATGTTGTATTATTAATACTATTTTACTAGCATTCTAACCATTGAGGATGTATTTCTCAGAAGACTGTTCTGGCCATGCCAGAAAATGGAATTGGCTTGTTCCCTGACGTTGGATTTGCTTACATAGCAGCACAAAGTCCAGGAGGAGGATCCATTGGTATGTTTTTTGAAGTTTGTCATTCCTTCATTCATGTGTATGGAACTCTGTTCATCCCCTCTACCTGTCTACCATCTTTGCAGATAAAATTTTGTTTTATGAGGCAAATATTACTATTTACTAGAGATGTCCTTTTTGTTAAAGATTTGTTCTTTTGCAAGTGCTCTTCTTTGTTGGTTGCACTTGGGTCTCTTGATTTTGTGTTTACTCTTTATGTCGAGGACGATCTCAGTTGTTAGATTTAGGTGAGCAGTTAAATAATTTTTCATCTTATGTCCATACTTGGTCTAGATATTAGAAGTCTATGGCAATGTTTTGTAAGCTTATTGAGAGGCAAGGAGGGCACTTCAAATATATTTGTGCTGCACATGTCAGTCCTTTGTAGACCCTTCTATTCTCATAGATTTTCATCATTTTATGGAGCAAGGGTTAAGCCTTTTCCTACCATATGGGTAGGGATATTAGTTCTATTCCACACCCACCTGGTTGGTTGGGTGGTTGATGTTTTCTGTTTGTTGGAGGTCATGGATTCAATCTCCTTAGTTGCCATTTGGTAGTAATGCCCTGGTTGATACTTATGTCCTTTTGATTCCAGCCTAGAATCGGTTAAACAAATCCTGTTCCATCATTCCAATATATGTAGCTCCATATCATTTGTTTTGCATACTTCTTCAAATGAGTTATCATTACCATGATCCATTTCCTTTCTGAATCCTGAACCCTCTTCCTACTTTTTGAGAATCTTCAATCTACATAGTGTGCTACGTGGGTTGAAAAATTTAACCAGATTCGCTCCAAGTCCTGTTGTTTTGACTCTATCTCTCCTACTCCTGAAACTCACCATCAACATCTAAGCATAAATTATTATCTTTTTCATTGCCACTCATTTATTTCTGTTTTCTTTTCCATTTTTTTCCTTTTTTTTAAATTTTTTTTGTATCATGGTTCAGAGTTCCATTTCGTTTAGGAAGGTCTTAGCTAAGAGGTCTTGGTCTCTTAGTTGGTTTGTCTGTTTCTCTCCATTGTCTTGGTCTGAACTATATTGATTGAGATGTCTCCGTCATACCGAGACATTAAACCATGGTTTGCCTACCGACGTTCAAGGTTTTGAAGAGCTGGGTATGACATTTTGACTGTATTGATCCTTGAACATTCTTAAGCCTCCTAACCATGATTTTTTATTTGGCTAGGAACTGGATAGATAGCTTTCATTCAAAGAGTATTTTGTTTTTGTCATTATTACCTTAATTAGAAAGTCACTTGCACCTCCTTACCATTATTAGATATGTGTTGAGGAATTGAATATATTAGTTTTTCCTGCAAAGCGTTTTTCGTATTATTCCATGTTTTTTCTGTGTACTTTTCTTTTGTTTATGCTGTTTTCTGACGCAGTTCTGTTTATTCTGCTAGGTGCTTATCTTGGATTGACTGGGAAAAGGATTTCATCTCCTGCTGATGCACTATACGTGGGTCTTGGGACTCATTATGTGCCATCAGGAAACTTGGGTTCATTGAAGGAGGCCCTTCTTGCATGCACATTGTATGTCTCGTCACACTTAATTTTGGTGGTACTAAATTGTGTATTTTACACTGATATGTGATAAAATGAGTTACATGCATGGGCCTTACTTTTCAACTCTTTTCCGCCATGAAAAATGTGCCCATGGAACTAACTTAAATTGGGTCTCTCTAAAAAATATCACTAGATTGCACCAGTTTGTTGAAGGAATATTTTCTCTTTTGATGACATTACTCAATCTATTTGTATTGGTACCATAATGAGATTTCTCACGTGTTCAGTTAGTCTTGGATCATTATTTCTTTTAGAACTACAAATGTCTTTCTTGTCTGATGATTTTCCTGTTGCTGCGATTGTATGGGCTTGCAGTTTTTATCATGTTCTGAGATTAACTAGTTTCTTCAGGTTGGTCTGTTAATCTAATGATGCAGTACATATACTCTGCATTCATAACATTTGGTTTATTATCCATTTCCATTATTAAAATTTTGTATCAAAATATTGAATTGCTATCTCTTGCTAGTTATTCAGATGTAAATACTGTTAATATTTATGGTGTATCCATTGTGCGAACAGTTCCGATGACCCAGACAAGGATGTCAGGGCACTAGTTGGAGACTTCAGCAAGGAGCCTGAATCAGAAGCCCAGCTGAAGTTGCTCTTACCTAACATAGTTTCATCCTTTGGTTCACATAAGTCTGTCACTGAGATAATAGAAGAGCTGAAGAAGCATCAGCTGGGTGCTGAAGCCTCAGGTATGCTGGTTATGCAGAACTACTTGTCGTTTGCCAATTGCCAACAACAAAATAAGAAAGTAACCATAAATTTTATAGTCAATGCCACCTCCCGAATTTCTTTGGTAACATGAGATAATCCCTAGGCCTCTCTTCTTCCTGGACAGTCAGGCTAGTGTCACTTTTTCAGTTTTCTCCTGAATGTTGCCTAAACTTAGATCCTTAGAATTTCAGCTAAACAATGTTGTACAGTTGTACTCATACAGGTTTTATCGACATAATCTGACACAACTAGAGGATTTTGGGTTTGGGGAACCTTGAAACTAAGATCCATGTAGTCAGCAGTATATTTAGAAAATGTATAATAAAATCGATTCTTTCATTCAAAGATACAATTAGATGTTACAATGTTATATTGCCTCCTCAAGGCTTTCTACTAAAAAACTAGGCTTCTTCAAGTAGTAAAGATTGTTCAAGTAATGAGAGTAGAAAAGAAAGGAACTTTGTAAGTGATGCACCAGAATCCAGTCAAGTTTGTTAGTGGAGAAATGCTTGATTGACCGATCCCTCAATCTGTTTTTTTATACAGATTGAGGNGGGATCTTGCGTACTGGATTTGGGTACTCCAGCGATCCAGTCGTCTAAATTTGGTGATGTATGCACGTGTATGATGTATGCGTGGGACCCATGGTATCCATCCAAGATATGAGAAGAATATCACGGTTTCTTATTTTAGTAGAATATTTAGGATCTTTTAGATATTATCTCTTTTTAATTGTTTTCTATTTCTATTAGATCTCTTTTATTTAGTTTCCTATTTTGTTAAGATTTTCTTGTAGCCCAAGTATCTTAGGTTTATAAATAAGGATTTTCTTTTCATTGTAATTCAGCTTTGACGTAATGAATTAATTAATTACTCGATTGATAATCGATGAGAGTCGAGTTTGGTTTGATGAAGTTACGCTTCCGCAAAAGTTTACACTAAATAATTGATGTATATCACGTGCATAATATGTGGGGTCCACAATGTATATCACGTGCATAATATGTGGGGTCCACAATGTATATCACGTGCATAATATATGGGGTCCACAATAGCATAAGATATCTCCTAAATAGAGACTAAAGCATATGTCGACCAGATCTAGTTATTTTAGGAGTTTTGTTTATTTTGGAAAGTATTTTAGGTTGTTATTTGTTTCCTAGAAGGGTTAGGATAAGTTTTAGTAGTTTTATTAATTTGAAATGCTTTGTTTAGGAATTGCTTGTGCCATAGGTTTCTTTAGGCTATTTAATTAGGTCGACACCCTCTTGTAAAAACCAGTTTATGAATAATATTATTTCAGTTTAGTATTTGAGTGTGTTTGAACGCTTCCGCAACAATTAATTTGCAACTAGGTTGCATCATTTGGTGTACCCAAATCTTTCACCCTGATTTCTCAAAATTTAAAAGACAGAAAATCTAAAAGATTACCTAGTTAACTAGTTTTTATTTCTTGATGAGTGTGGGCTTCAGAATATTTAAGATTTTAAGTTTCATTAAGATTGTAATGTTTGGTTGTAGGTTTGTCTATGTATATACATAATATAAGACATATATATTTCATTTATAGATATATCATCCTGAAAAAGAGTTCCAGAATGAATCACGACCCAAAACCGCGTACCGAAAAAGTATACCCCTAATGTACCGTGTAACACGCAAAGTAGCGTATCGTGTACCCGTACCCGTACCTGAACGACTCACGTTCCAGGTAACATTTACTATAAATCCAAGTTGTGTCTGACATTGATAGTTCTTGTTTGGAAGAATATTTGCATCATGATTGGTATCATATAATGATAGGAAATGAATTATGTATACATCAACGGACACATTTAATTTTTTGGTATGAGTTATCTATACATGAGTTTGAAACTTTGAT
The DNA here is from genome assembly GCA_002174775.1 of Macleaya cordata. Lineage (NCBI taxonomy): Eukaryota > Viridiplantae > Streptophyta > Magnoliopsida > Ranunculales > Papaveraceae > Macleaya > Macleaya cordata. The sequence continues at coordinate 571,242 of MVGT01004391.1, read as the reverse complement.
GTCTGTTTTGTGTTCTACGGTTGGACATTGTGACTCACCATAACTTGCTTGCATCTTCTTCCAAATTTTTTTTTTCTATGCAGCTTATTCCATATTTCGGCCTGATTGCTGTTTCTTTTTTGCAGTGGCAGAATGGGCAAATGATGCACTTCTAGGGCTTGGAAAAGGGGCTCCCTTTTCTCTATGCTTAACGCAAAAGCATTTTTCTAAAGTTGCATCTGCACTTGGGAAAAATGACAGCAGTTTATCTGAAGTGAGTTTCTGGTATTTTGGTTTGGTTGTGATTTTTGATGGTCCATTCTCAAGTCTTTAGCATTTTAAAAATGTGACTTGTGTATATTTTCCTGTGATTGTATTCTTCCAGTTAAATGGTGTAATGAAAGCTGAATACCGCATCGCAGTAAGGTCTGCACTCCGAAGTGATTTTGCCGAAGGTGTCCGGGCAGTCTTGGTGGACAAGGACCAGGTATGTTTCTTATGATAATTATATTTTGGTATCTATATGACGAATATAAACATGCTTACCTTACTGATAAGATCTGGTCTGGCAAAATGATGACTTCTGCTAGTTGAGCTTTAGGTGCTGGGTAAACTGTTGGGGCAATTGATGTGATTCATATGAACCCTTGGGGTAGAACTTGCCCCCAAAAACCGGCTTGCATGGGAAGAGTGTCCCGGAACTCATATACCCCCGACCAATCCAATGGTCAATGTGGGATAGTGACAGCAATCTTTTCTTAGCAACTTCCTAATTGTCTTTTTCAACACCAGAATTTGTATATAAAATTTGTTCTCTGCTTAGTTTCTTTCTCAAATGGATCAACAGTGTTGCATTTTATTTAGAATTATCTAAAATCCTATTTGAAATCTCTTAATCTATATAGGCAATGGAATCTGGGTACTCCTAGTGTTGGATGTCAGGACTCAGGAACACTCAATTCTGTCAGGGTCCATGGATTCTTGGCACATTTGCGTCATGCTCAAACATCAATAATAATGAAGTTAAGAACAGGACTAGCAATTTGTAGGTGTTTGACTAAATACTGAATCATTATGAAGACTAGAATTTATGTTGGAAAATATCACTAATCGACGTGCAATTAAACCTACCAGTGTTACAACTTGTGACTAAATTGGAAGCTATCTATCTGAACCTATCCTATTTGAAAGAAAAAATCTTGTATCAACACCTTAATTTCCATTCAAACCCAAATTGAACTACTTTTTAGGTATTATCAAGAGCTGTCATTTAATTCTCAAGTCAGATTTCTGCCACAGTTACTCATTATCTTTATTTACTTAACTATATTAGATATGGATATCCTCAGCATTCTTCATTTAATCTGTTCTGCAGAAGCCAAAATGGAATCCTTCAAGAGTGGAGGATGTAAATCTAAGCGAAGTGGAAGCTCTCTTTGAGCCATTGCACCCAGAGCAGGAGGAACTCACAGTATGATTGTCCTCAACAAATTATCATAATTTTTCTACGCATCTGTCAATAACAGGACATTGAGTTGGGAGACTGCTCAATGCAGAAGAAATAAGACTTGGCATGGGCTTTCCCATTTTGGTTCAACAGAGTCTACTTCTTTCTCTGTATGCCAGTTCTGATTTTATGAACACGGGTACGAAAGAAAGGACTCATGGACCAGTTGCTCGTTATTTCCACTCCAAGTAGATCGAACTTCAAATTATCTTTTTCACCTTTGTAAATGAAATCCATTTGTAAAACGTGAATGTTGTGTATGCTACTTTTGTCAATGCAGGTATTGAATTTGAGCTTATCTATCACCATTAGTTACTAATCTGGTTTTGACGGAAGATTAAACAAAAAAATTGAAAATAATAATCTTTCTACTAATCGTTGCAACATCGCTTGATTTGGTAGTTAGGTATCAAATCAACCACCACGACTCTAACGGTTACCAAGGGAATTGGATGGGTTGCATCCAAGGAACGGCAGAAAAAACTATGGAATTCAATTCCTCAAAAATAAAACCATTTCCATTCCCCCAAACAGTTCTTTTTAATCGAATTTCATGAAGAGTGCAGTTGATATGAATTCTTCAGAAATGCTTTATAACTTTTGAGATCGCAGAAAAAAAAACCCCTTCAAAACAACAAACCAAATAAAAATTAATACCTTGAAAACATTTATTTTATAGAAATTAAATCCAGAATTGAATTCCAAAATATGCTTAAAACATACAATTTTTTTAGAAATACACTAAACACAGTCTAGTCAACAACTCCAACAGATCAATTTCAAGAAATTGCAAACGTTGATTCCCAAAATTGTATTGCAAAACTTAGAATTAGAACTGGGATTAACATAGAATCAAAAGATTCAAAACTAGTCCCTTAAAGCCTATAAAGATTTTAATGATCTTTTGCATCTTACAACCACTGACCTGTTTTAGGGTTTCTCCAACTACAAATTCGCTCAAAAGAACGAATGAATATAAAAGCTTTAAGAACTGTTTTGGTAGGGGGTGTGCCAAGCCCTTGCAATAGTGCAAAGCATGGGCGACGCGCGAGGCCCCCAGTAGCAAGCTACTGTGGTGGGACCTCCCCCAAGAAAAAAATTAATTTAATATCGTGTGGGACGATGTCCCACTTATCAGATATTAAACTGATAAGAACAGATACTACACTTGATCTTAGCCAAAAGGCCGAGAAAGGTATGCTTTCTCTCGTTTCTCTCTTCTGCTTTTATAGACTTCTTCCTCCTGTGACCTTTTATCCACTGACCGATGTGGGACTAAACCTAAAACCTTTCACCCGAAACAAATTGTATAGGACGGGCTTGGTCAAAGTTAGGTCCTCTTAATTGATTTGAAAGTAGTCCAGGAACATCAAGGAATCAAAACAAGTTTCTCAATACTCAATCAAAGTTAGGGTCTGTTAATTTATTTTTGAGATGATCATTGCCTGGGTTAATTATAACTTTTTTTTAACTCAAATTCTCATCATGGACGGAGTCAAAAAAAAATTTCGTAGGTTACTCGGAAAATTTTTATTTTATTTTATTTTAAATTATAAATATTTTTTTAACTCGTGGACATATGTTAAGAAATGAGCTGGTCAAATTATAATTTTACTTAAAACTAAGGCAATATTAGTAATTGATGGGGAACCAATTATCTAAAACTATGTATACAAGGTAATTCTGTCCCTGATCCACGTCATAGCTTGATCTGGGAATGTGCAGTTTTATCCGTCCCACCACACTGAGAAATTAAGAGCAGAAAACTAATGTGGCTAATGAGATTTGAACCCATAACAATTTCATCAGTATTAGAGCTTCAACAGCATCAAAATCAACCTCCCAACCTTCTCTAGTAGAAAAGATCAAAGTACCAAAATTCGAGATAGTAAAGGAGGAGAAGGCTTCTAAATAGACAATGAAAAATTGAAAATAATGTTCTTCCGAAGGATTGCCAATTCACTTGATTTGGTACTTACGTGATCAAGACAACCACCACAACTATAACCGAGCTATGATGGATTACATCAAAACGAACGAGAAAATAAACCACGGAATTCAATTCCTCAGGAAAAGGTGCAGTCCCAAAGTGAGAATCCAAAAACCAATTAAAAAAACCGTTGCCTTTGCCCTAGGTCGGATTTCAATAGAAACAGTAAGGGCAAAGAGTGGTATATAAAGCTTATGATTATGATTTGGGAGGGGGTGCGCCGGGCCCTTGCAGTAGTGCAACGTATGGGCGACGCGCGAGGTCCCCAATAGCTAGCTACTGTGGTGGGACCTCACCCAAGAAAAAAATTAATTTAATATCATGTGGGACGATGTCCCATGTATCAGATATTAAACTGATAAGAACAGATACTACACTTGATCTTAGCCAAAAGGCCGAGAAAGGTATGCGTTCTCTCGTTTCTCTCCTCTGATTTTATAGACTTCTCACTCCTTCCAACTCTTTCTGAGTGAGCGATGTGGGACTAAAACCTAAAACTTTACAACTTTCAACCAACACACAAGATGGGCTTGGTCAAAATTTTGGGCCTAATAATTGATTGAGAATCTGAGATGAGCCCATGCTGAGGTTTATTATACAACTCCATGGGTATTCTCATCTGCAAGACCTTCAACAGCATCAAAGATCAACCTTCTCAACTTTCTCTAGTAGAAAATTGAAATTCAGAGATAAAAATGGAGAGAATGTTTTATGTGGTGGTAGAATATGTTTGACAAGGTTGGGTGTCTCAAAAGAATTGAAGGATGATCCGAGTGAAAATGACCTATAGTTAAAATGGATAGTTCAAAAAACATAAAAATTCATTAAATATTTTGATGGAGTTCAAGGTTGTAGATCTTTTCACTGTGTTAAAGGTTCTTGAATGATTTAGTTTTTATGAGAATAATCCACAGGATGAAGCCAAAATTGTCATTATAGAAACTCAGCCTATTGAATTCCACAAACAAGTGTAAGTAGAGTGTAAGAATAAATTGGATTTGAATAACTAATTCCTTTCACAAATTTTGAGTTGTTTCTTGTTTTTACTGTGAGAGGAAAAAAAAAGAGAAAAAAAAAAAAGAATAGGGGAAACCATTTTTCAAAGAGATGCAATTATGACCATATTTTTACCGTTCTTGAAACAATGGTTTTACCATCTTCACATATTTTGAGACAAATACAGATTGTTAACAATGGGGATGACTCATTTTGATGTTAAAAATAGGACCTTACTTGCTCTGTCAACGATAAATAACAGTAATTATCATATAAAACATTTAGTCTCCATGACCTTCATAAATTGCAAAAATGGATTTACCCAAAATCCAAGTTTAGTCAAATTTGAGTAAACGAATAAGTTATATAGCTTTTGATTTTGTCTTAGATGGGGGTGCGCCAGGCCCTTGCAATAGTGCAACGCATGGGCGACGCTCGAGGTCCCCAGTAGCAAGCCACTGTTGTGGGACCTCCCCCAAGAAAAAAATTAATTTAATATCGTGTGGGACGATGTCCCACGTATCAGATATTAAACTGATAAGAACAGATACTACACTTGATCTTAGCCAAAAGGCCGAGAAAGGTATGCTATCACTCGTTTCTCTCTTCTGCTTTTATAGACTTCTTATTCCTGTGACCTTTTATCCACTGACCGATGTGGGACTAAACCTAAAACCTTTCTTCATCCAACACAAAATTGCATAAGATGGGCTTCATCAAAATTTGGGCCTAAACCAGGGTTTTTCATAACAATTCCAATGGTATTCTCATCTGCAAGAGCTTCAACACCAATTAATCTCGGCAAAAGATCTAAACCCTCGTGTTCAATTCCTGTTAACATTGAGTTATTAATCTCGTAAAAAAATAAGCTCATTCACTTCCTAAAAAAAAGGTCAATGCCTAAATTCGAGATAAAAAGGGAGGAGAAGGCCCAAGAGAATAGAGGATGATCCCAAGTAAAACTGACTTTTTTTTAGGGTGGGTTGAATGGCCCGCGAATCAATTGTAATCCCCTCCAAAAAGATGGTGGCAACCTCGACAGTAAAACTCAGAAAGCTTGAAAATAGAATTTGTAGAAGACAGGTTCATGGGCCTAGGTGAACTTCAACAGTACAATAGATAGCTCAAAAAGCTTAAAGTTTCAATCATCTTTTGATGAAGTTAAAAGGTTATTAGACAGATGTGACTTTGTGAGGATGATCTACACCGTGAGATGGAGATCAACCTCATAGAAAATAAGCCATTGATCATCTCCTTGAGAGCCTCACAAGCAGGTGTAAGCAGAGTGGAAGATTAAATTCGGTGTTCCTTTTTTGAATTCTGTACTTTTTTCTGATGATACCGTGAGAGGAGGAAAAAAAGAACAAAAGGAACAGGTAAAGGAAAAAATCATTTTCCAAAGAGAAATGGTGCTTCATATGACAGAATTTTGAACAACAAAAATCTTTACAAGAAAGTAACGAGAACTGTTTTTTCACCTAGACATGCCATTATGACCAATGTTTCAGCTGACAAACTGGTCAGTTTCTTTCTTCTTCATTTGATTAGAACATAAAGAAGTCGTATTTTTTGCAGTTCTTGAAACCATGGTTTTGCCATCTTCACAAATTTTGAGCTGATTACAGAATGTAACTTGTGCGAATGACTCCTTTTGATGTTAAAAGTTGAACATTTCTCTCTCAACCAATAAAATTCGTGAAAATGGGCTTCGATTGAACTGCAAGGACGGACAGATGAATCACAGAGAAAACACGGAAGCGAAAAAAGAATAAGGTAAAAGAACAAGAACTATATTTACATTTAGGAACAATCTCCACTTCTCAAGCTCTGTAGCAGCTGCAAGTATCCATGATCATCAGGACTGATATACCTGCAAGTTTTCACAGACATGAAAATGAGACAAATAAGAAAAGTTACAGGTCGGAAATGGAGAAGACGATCAAGAATAACCTATGTTTATAAAGTGATTGAGGTAAGAGTAGAAAAACCTAGTACCCTTTTCTAAACAAGAAATCAATGATGACAAGACAACAATTTGGCTTGAAAAACTCTGTCCTCCGTATGATATTTGCAACATCCGTCACTGGGATCAACTTGAAGCTCTCAACCTCTCCATCTGTACCATGTGACTTAGGCTCAAGTTAAAAAAAATTAGCACACTCAAATTCTTCGAAAGTAAAAGGTTGAAAGTGAAAAAAAATGTGGACTTTAATGAAGATGAATATAGCCTTACAGGTGAAAGCAAGTGTTTATAATAACCGAGTAAATTACAATAAAAAAGAAAAGAAAAAAAGAGAGTAAATAACGGTACGTGAAAGAGTCATGGTTCAACATGAAGGAAGTTGCATATCAATAGGCTTACCCTCATTAGTGGGCATGAAATTAGCAGGAAGTTTTAAATCATAACAAAAGAGAACATCTCTCTTGTATCTATACCCATCAATGTCCACATAAGAAACAGCTCCAACTGCGACAGCACTGTGAGTCAAGCATGTCTACATCATCAGTAATATATCATGCACAAAAGGAGATAGTGATAAAAAGTGAAAGGAAAAAAGTCAAAGTTGGAAGAAGATCTAACTTGAACAGAAACCCCTTAGATGTTCCATACTAAGGTTCCAATTTAATAATGCATCCAACCAGCTGTAGACAACAAGTTCTGTTTGACAGAATGAAAACTGGGAAAATGTAGTGGAGAAAAAAATACCCATTAGAGATGGATCGTGGTATTCCTGCTTCCTCTTGGCATTCCTTCACTAGATTTTCTTTACATGTAATACCGTGGGGCTGCAGTAATCATATAGACAACATCTAGTTGGTGAAATTGAACCAGATAGATACTTAAATGACCAAAATATTTGTTGAAATCCAGTCTACAAATATCAAATAAAGTCGCCGCTTGAATAAAAAGGACAATAAACTCGAGCTCAGCAAGGATGAGTTTGGTCAAAATTTTCCACTGGTTCAGGTTTTTGACTGTAGGATTCACTTACACTGATCAGTTCAGTCCTAATTCAAAATAGATCCTAGACCCTTCTAAAGCTTGCTGTAGACTGACATCAATTGCCTGAAGCTACATATGTAAACCACCCATCACAAATCCAGCAGCACGGACAATACAATTCGACAGAAAATTGCAAGCAAATGATTTCAAACCCATTTTCTTACATGGAAAACTGAGACAATGGAGTAAAAAGTTTGATGTTTGTTCGGTCAGCTAGGATCCATTGCTCAAGGTCTATGATGTAGACCATAGATAAGTTCACTTGAGCAACCTATTTTTGAACTGAAAATAACCTATGGTCATACAAAAAACCAAGTCAAGGGTGAAAAACTCCATGCTATTTCAAGTGTCCTAGGACCAGTTGCTCAACGTTGATGATTTAGATCATAGAGAGCCAAATTTACTTGGTTTCGACAAGAAACAACTCTTTGGAACTTCAAAGACAAAAACCAAAATTGAAAAATATGCTTCTGTAGACTACTTTCCCTTGTCTTGTCAAGCAATTCCTTCAGTTATATCACCAATGGAATCTCTGGGAGAGAGGAGACCATCCTCACAGAAGCTAGGTTCCAGTCGAATAACCCTTTTAGAAAGCATTACAAGTTGGTTTCTCTACCCTGGATATCTCCAAGACAAAGTTAAGATTGTTAACAGACATCAAGAAGCATAGATCGGTAAGAAATATCAAAAGTAAATTTCAGGACTTCCAATTACTAGTATCAGAAGCAGGAAAAGTGCTAGAAAGGTAAAACCATGCAAGTTTTGTCACATACCAATCCTCCAGCAGCTAGATGATCAAGCATCCCGGGGAAAGTGGGCTTCACTTCACTTCTCTTTCCTATCCACAAAAATTTCTCGCCATCCTTATCGACATAGCCATTCATGTGGATGCCATAAGCCTATCCAGAAAGAACATATAAGAGAAAGAATATTCAGCAGCAATATGAGCATGATATATCTATCACACAGCTCTTGAAGAGGCAAAGTCTCATTGAAATTGAAGTTTAAAACGCAATTTGTTAGAAGGCCATATCGAACCTTTATCCCGAAGTATGGAGCAGCTGCACGTTCTAGAGAGAAAAATACTGGCATCCCGTATGATGATGTCACAGGGTAGAGCTGATAGAGATCAACAAAACCATCGTTAGCAAACTGAATGAACATACTGAATAATTCCAAAATTAATCCCCGTATAATTTCTCCAAATCAAATGCATCTATAGAATTTTTTGCTGAAGCAATCGGAAAGACCCACATCAGATTTAAAGTTATCAATCATTATACAGTAGCATTGCTCTAATAGGGTACTAGTATATCCAAATTCAAGCACCGATTAATAATTGCATCCAAAACAACCAAATTGGTTTTGGTGCTAGTTGAGTAATGAAACTAATGATAAATACAAATAAGGATGACATCCAAAAGAACTGTTTAAAAATGATCACAACAAGTACCTCATTTCGTATACCTGGAATTACTCCTTCTCCCAAGCACATGATCACATCTGCAACTGCTCTCGTCCTGTCCTCTGGTGATTTCAGTGATTGATGCAACGTAACATAGCCGCCACCACCACCATTAGCATGGCTACTAAACAAATTATCCTCTGGAAATGTAAACACATGCTGGAACTTCCTTAGATGGTTAGCGAACCTACACTAAGTTAAAATCACACATTCACATGATGACGATAAAAATCTGGTTAAATATCATATCTGACTGAATTGAGGTTCTAAATCTCGGCTTCATCTTAAATTTTGAACTTGAAATTGAATCAAAAATTAAAAATTCCATTTGGAAGATTTTAATAAAGTTACTGTAATTATTTTGTAACAAATTAGCCCAAATTGGTCAAAATCTATGAAACATGAAAATTAGAATAAACATTGCTTCCACACAAAACGAACAAAAACTAAAAATGTTCTAGAAATTTTAACTGACGAATTCAAGTGGGATAAAACTACATACTGATTATGGATATATCCAGCGATTTGTTGCTCGATAACAAATGGAAGGAACTCAGATTGCATTTCCTGCAAGTATTTTATATCGGCAGATAAATTAGATTGCTTTGAACTGCAAATTTACTGGCGCTCAATAATTTTGTAGAACAAAAAAGAAAAAAACAAAAATTGTAGAGTCATGATCAAAAGGAGTTTTAACGACTTATTACAGATCCACGATTGCAAGTTCTGATTCTTTCCAAGAACCCTTGAAGTTTTGATGAATCATTTATTAGGGTATTATCGTTTGGTTCAGAAGCTACTCGAAAAACGTCATCCCAACTGAAACTAAAATCACTACTCGCTGTCGTCGTCACTAAAGAACGAGAAAGAGACCTGCTTATTAGGGATTTGAGATTCTGATGATGAGAATGTGTTCTTCTTCTAGGAGGAAATGAGGGTTTGGTTCGAAGGAGAGGAGAGAGAAAAGAGGAGTGAGAAAGGGTAGAGTGAATGGAGGCCATTAGAGCTCCACCGAGGTCTCTGTGCGTGTGTGCGCACTGAGCACCAGAGATGATGGTTTCGTTTTTAGACTCTTCGGAGCGCTAACCTGCGCAGTTCGACATTTTAACTCTTCCGTGGTGCTAGGGCCGATGGGGGTGGTCCGTGGGTCAGACCCAATAACCGAGATCCTCCCTCCGTCAGTCCATACCCGTTCCATGTAGGATGCCCTACGAACGGTTATGGACGCCAGTATGTTTTGGATTCGGCCACCACAGGCTTCGGGCCATCATCTAGTGTAACCGGGCATTACTACAGGGACACCAAATTTTGACACCTAAGATTACATCTGCTTATTTTATTAATTAGAAACCAATCATAACAGTTGCTGAAAAAACATTAATTCCATTTCAGCCCCTCATACCACTTTTAATAAGTAGATATAATATTCTGGTGTCAAATTTTGGTGTTATTCTAGCAAAACTCAATGTAACATGTTAATTGTTAATGAGAGTTTATGGTTTGGTTCCATAATGTGTTGATGAGTCTATACCATATCTACAAAAATTACATGGTCGATAACATGATACCAAATCCTTTATTTGTACCAGGCATTGTGATACTGAAATTGTAAAAATTGGGTAGGTAAAAGAATTAGGAATATGGTACAAATTAGAGATGTTTTCATATAAATTTTGATTTCTTTTTTGTCAAATTCTATTGAAAATGTGTTTGCGACCCTAATCCAAAACACTGATGTTCCAAGTATAAATGATGGGATGCTATGCGACTTGCTTAAGGTTAGTAAGTTAAAGTACTATTGTATAAGGATTAGATCACAATCTTTGTGCAAATGCAATCTCATTCTCAACTTCCTATACCTCACTAGGTTGGAACCTTGGGCCACATAATGATAATGCAATTTTGAAGGACTTCAAGAGTTGGGGACCCACTTCTTATGATGGAACACCAGATCCAACAAAAGCTGAAAAGTGGCTTAAGGATATTGAGAAGATATTTGACCTAATTAGATGCACTGATGAGCTGAAAGTTAGGATGACTACTTATATGCTAGTTGACGATGCATGGGACTGGTGGAAAAGCACTTCGGAAGGAATGGGTCCAATTTCTTGAGACAAATTTTAAAGTTTATTTTTGGATAGGTATTTCTCTGCTGCAGTGAAGGAAAGAAAGTATTATGAGTTCATGGGCCTGAGGCAGGGAAGTATGACTGTGGATCAGTACGTGGCTAAGTTCACTAACTTATCTCGCTTTGCCCCTACGATTGTCAACTAAAGCATTTATCTAGTCTTTAAAAGCGACATCAAAGTTCCATATACTCACGACTCACGAGTTACGATACATAAAGTTAAGGGCATTTCCAGTGGGAGTGTGAAAATTGCTAGTGGATCCCTTTAACCCCTAAAAATGGATCTCAATCTACTATTTTAGGGATCCATAGTGGAGGGTGTGATCGATTAGCGGCACGCTAATCGGATGAGCGGGGCGTTCATTGGATGAGCGGCACACTCAATATTTAATTTCTAAATATTAGAAAAGCTATTTCTCTCTCCCACTTTTTCTATTTTTTTTCCTTAAATAAAGGAACACAATATATCTCAATTGATTTTTTTTTCTCTCTTTTTTTTTCTCCATTTTTTTTTTGTTTCTTCACCCATTTTTAGAGATTCTCCACTAGAGCAAAACACCTTTTCATCATGGATTTTTTATTTTTTCATCGACAGAAAGAGATGGGAGTCATGGAAGAGAGGAAGAAAATAAAGTACAGGTGCCTTCAAGTAATACACAGGGTGGTCTAAATCGGTAAATCCATGCTGGCCCCGTGTTTGCGTTTAAGGCCCCGCTTGGTACTGCGGTAAATGCTTGCACTGCAAGCGTTTCCAGTGTTTTTTGGAATTTGCACCTGCTTGGTACACCCGTGGTAAATACAACATGGGAAACTTTTACCATGGGCCCACTTATTATAGGCAAAATGACTGCGAACGTCTCTGGCACCAAAAGTGCAGGGAACGTTTGCAGCCTCACCCAACTGACTCTCTCGTCGACCACAAGTCCACAACCTTCCCTCAAACCTGTTTCTCCTTCCATTTGATCAAATCTCACAACTTTAAGCCCCAAACGTCTTCTCCTACCTGGATTCAAAGGAGAGAAAATGGGGAAGACAATAGCCATGTTCGCCGTCGTCGTTCTGATCATAAATCAAGTAAGATCTGACGCGTTCGATCATCGTTACATGGCCAGAGATTAGGTCCCTCTATATGCAAACAAGGTCGAACCTTTCACTTAGTATCTCATTTTAGGGTTCTGATCATAATCTCTAATTTTGGTCTTCCATTTGTTTGGTTTTCTGGCGTAGGTTTTTATCCATTTTTTCTGACCTAAATTGCTTATATAATTCGGATTTCTTAATTCAATTTCTATTTTTTTTAATCTAGGTTTCCTGATGATTTAAGTGTTGTGATATGGGTTTTTTGATCATCTATGATTTAGATTTTCTGGTCTTTCCATAATTTCTTTTTTTTTTTTTAAATATTTTTTTGAAAGACATGATTTGCTCAAACCACTTACTCTTTTTCACTCTCTCTCTCCTCTCTCTATAATTCTTCTCTGTATCCCCAAAAAGAAAGAAAGAGAAGGAAAAAAAATGCATATATTCTAATGCCTTTGTGTTTGTAATGTGGTGATATGGAATGCGTATCAGTTGTATGATAGAATGCCTATAAGAAGTCTAAGCTCATAGAGTGTCTCTGTTGGTGTTTGGTAACTTTGTTTTTTTCATTACAGGTACTTACCGAGCAGAAGTAAATTACAGCAGATTGAACATACCAAGCACCAGTAAAACTTTTAAATGTAAAAGTTTGCTATGGTAAACGTTTACAACTGCAAACGTTTGTAAACTGTAAACCTTTACTGTGATACCAAGCAGGGCCTAACAAGTGAACACTAGTTTAGAACATACCCGGGTCGTTGAACCAAATCAACCATAACCCATACCCGAAAGACCTTACCTGGAGAGGTTGAGGTGTTTTGATATACCAACGAATATTTGGGAATACTTGGTTCTACTGTGATTAGGGTTTTCTTCTTCAACCCCAAAAAAACAGAGCCCTTGATAAAATCAGTTACCATTTGAAGGAAAATTGGAGGGAATTTCGATTCATGCAACTGTAGTTTCTTTCATGTCGTCTCTTTGTATTGTTACCCTATTTCAATTCGCTTATGTGTTCTTCATTTAACCCAAATTTTTTTTTTCTTCTTTTTTTTTCGTGATTTCTGTGGAAACATTTAGTGAACCCATGTCTCAATTTTTATTCATTTCCGCCATTAGGCGTTCTTTATGTTTGAACCTCTCTGAACCTCCATTGTTGGTTCACTGTTATGTTTCGTTTAGAAATTCAAGCTCACATTCATTACCATGTCAATTTACTCGAGCTTTAGATATTGCGGTTTTTCCCTTTTCATCTTCTTCTTTGCTTCCATTTTCAATTCGGTATCATTTGTTTCACTTGCATTCACCTCTGTTTCAATCTTCATTTTCAATCCCATATTGTTCTTCTTGTTCATCTTCTTCTGAAACCCTAGAACTGAGCCAAAATATTGATTCTGATAAAGTATATAATACTATTATGGAGAATTGTAATGCTGATAGAAGCATGGAGACTGCTCTTGAGATGATTGGTATTGGATTAACTACTGAATTGGTCGACAATGTCCTTCAAAGGCTTCGGTACGAGGAAAAAGTAGCTTTCAGATTCTTTACATGGGCAGGTAAACAAGAAGGTTATATGCATTTACCTCAAACTTATAATGAGATGATTGATATACTATCTAGTACCAAATATAAGGTAAAACAGTTTCGAATTGTTTGTGATTTACTTGATTACATGAAGAGAAAGGACAGGAATTCAGTTCCTGTTGAGGTTCTCCTCAACATTTTGAGAAAATATACCGAGAAACATCTAACCCATCTTCAGAAATTCACAAAGAAGAAGAAAATAAGAGTGAAAACACAACCAGAGATCAATGCATTTAATTTGTTGTTGGATTCATTGTGCAAGTGTAGTTTGGTTGAGGAAGCTGAAGCCATGTTTATGAAGATCAAGAACAAGGTTACCCCGGATGCAATCACATATAACATTTTGTTCTTTGGATGGTGTAGAGTGAGGAACCCGACTAGAGGAATGAGGGTATTGGAAGAAATGATCCAAAAGGGTCACAGACCTGAGAATTTCACCTATAATACTGCCATTGATGCATTCTGCAGAGCTGGGTTGGTTTCGGAGGCGGCTGCACTTTTTGATTTCATGAGAACAAAAGGTTCATCCATGTCTTCTCCAACTGCCAAAACTTATGCTATAATGATTGTTGCTTTTGCTAAGTATGATAGAATGGAGGAATGCTTTAGGCTTATAGCGGATATGATAAACTGTGGTTGCTTACCTGATGTTTCAACCTATAAGGAAGTCATTGAGGGGATGTGTTTGGCCAGAAAAACCGAGGAAGCTTATAAATTCTTGGAAGAAATGGGTAACAAAGGTTACCCAGCTGATATTGTTACTTACAATTGTTTCCTTAAGGTTCTTTGTGACCTTAAGAAGACAGAAGAAGCTCTTATCCTTTATGGAAGAGTGATCGAGGTGGGGTGTGTTCCTAGTGTGCAGACTTACAATATGTTGATCACGATGTTTTTCGAGATGGGTCAACCAGATGGGGCATTTGAGACTTGGGATGAGATGGAAAAGAGGGGTTGCAAACGAGATACAGATACTTACTGTGTGATGATCGAAGGCTTATTTGCTTGTGATAAGATGGAGGATGCGTGTTTTCTTTTGGAACATGTCGTGAACAAAGGGATGAAATTGCCGTATAGGAAGTTTGACTCTTTTCTGATGCGGCTTTCAGAAATGGGAGATCTGCAAGGCATCCATAGACTTTCAGAGCATATGAGGAGCTTCTATAACCCTGCTATGGCAAGACGTTTTGCTCGGAGTCAGAAACGTCAGAGTACGAGTTTAAGAAGAAAGTAGATTGAGTAAATTCATATTATCTTCCTCTAGAAAGGGTTTCTAATGCCACCATACGCTTCGGACCGACTGCTTTCATTTGAGTATTCACTTGGCTGAAGATGTTCTTTGAATTGATTTAGCCTAGGAAGTCATTTTTCCATTCCAATCAAATCACTCGAAGCAGTTAACTTATTTCCTCAAAGATTCTTATGGTGGTTAGAGAAGAAAGCGTCAAATCTGGCTTTCAAACATAAGTGAACTGGTAGAGGTTGTTGAATCAATGAGTGTGGAAAGAGGAGCCAACTCGTTATGGAATCTTGTGGGAGATCCCATGTTTATTTTAAGCTTCTGGGATCATTAAGAGTGTGGAAGTTGAGGTTGGAGAACTATCTAATAGCCTTTGTCTGGAGCAAGACCTTGCGATAGCTGCACTCAAACCAGATACGCAAGTGATTGATTTCTACAACTTCAACTGGTAAAGAATATAATCTGAAAAGCTGTTTTTTGTTCTCTAAATTCTTTATGGATATGTTTTTTCATTTTGTTGATCTGATGAAAACTCTTCTTCTTTGATACATGACTACTGTTCTCATTCATCTCTATTTAACAGCTTTTTCTGAATCATTGATGTCAAATTGTCTACTTGGGTTTATCCAACTTAATCCAAAAACATCTTCTTCTTTTTTTCTTTGTTCTTGTTTATGTTTTGATAAGATTGGACTTGGTGTTTCTATGCTTCAGTTTGGACAACTTGGAATACATTTTCTTTCTCCATTAAGAGACTTGTCTTTTGATACTGTGAACTTCCAGATACTGTATATATCTTCTGATTTTTATATATAATGTTTTCTTCTTCTTCTTCTATTTTTTTTTGTATATATATTTAATTTTTTTTTCTTACATAAGATAGATCTGTGCATTGCAGGATGGAGTAACAGTGCTCTTTAGAGGAATGACTGATCCAACAACAACAATTGATTTTTCAATAAATCAACATGTTTTATTTGATCTTGTAAAAAGACATATCGGGAACCTTGCAAAATCTCTTTGAAAGAATAATGAAAACAAAAAGCACCTCCATGCAATAGACGCAAAATGAGAGTTGTTTTCCACCTGAAAATCCTTGGAGGTATTTACTCACACGTTAGTTGCACGCTAAGTATCGTTACCTTATCTTGTATGCATCATTTTGATGAGTGTTATTTTTTTCTTTTTTGGCTGATTGAGTTGTAGTTTTGTTGAATTAACATGTATGCTTGTTGTGTGCTTTCAGGATCTTGAACTGTGGGAATATGGTGTGAAAGCCTGAAAGGGGAGCCATTCTTATATGGAAGAGTACACGAAAGTAGGTTTTTCCTTCTCTATCTTTTTCAGTATTCGCTTTGTTTCAGGTTTTGATCTATGATACCTCTTCTACTTTGCTTTCCACAGCCAATTTTTCCCCACAATCTGTTTCAACAAGTACTAGTCGAATCATAAATGAAAAGTTATTTTGATACTTATTATGTGATCACTTCCTTCTGTACTTTGATTCATACATGATAACGTAGATGAACTGATGAGTATCTGTATCAAGGGTTGGATTTTCTTCGAGGGAAATCCAGTAACTCCTCCAATTCCTTGATTAAAATGCCATTTTGTTGCCGTGCTCACATGTGAGCCCATGTGGAGATGATCCAAGAGCCGATTTCCAGTGAGGATGATCTACTCACCATGTAGATCATCCCAAAAACATTACATCACTTTAAAACTTCTAACGGCATCAAAAGCTGGGTGATTTATGGGCCACCCATATTTATCCGGTAATTTTAAGCCAATTTTGATTGGGTTGGTAAGTATTCAAACCAGGTGTTTTTTTTTAGATGATCTACATCGTGAGGCCATTATTCTTACACTTTTGGATCATCTCAATGTAGGGCCTCTATGTGACCACAAAGGATAGTTTTTCCCCTGCAATGTTGATCATCAGTACTCCCCGCCACAAGTTCCATCTCCTTCTCTTGTTTTTTTACCATCAAGAAAAATTAAGATCCAAGCTTCATCTCCTTATGGTTCATTACTTTGTTGTGTCGACGAGAGTATCCGAATTCCAACTTACTACATATGTAAACCAGCGACTCGTGAATGGAGAAAAATACCCAACCCGAAAACCCTGTTCTCTACCAGGAGAATGGGAATGATGAAGCAGTCTTACCCAACGCTGCATTACAAGATATTTCGTTTATGTTATCCAAGGAATGGATTTGGGTACCATTTGGAGGTGTTCGACTCGAACAACTGGGCTTGGAAGTTATTGAAGGATATTCTTCAATTACCTGATGATGTTTTATTTGGTCCTGACCGCTATTTTTTGGTTAACTATGGAGGTTTTTATTGGCTAACCAATGATGGCCGAATATTCATCTTCAACGTTGATGAAGTGAAATGGATTACTATCGAACTTCCGCATGAACGACTAGAGATGAACAACAATCTTGGAGCTAACAAGATGGTAGTCGATTATTGTGAGGGGAAGATCGGAGTGTTCTATACTACTAGGGAGAATGATTGTGAGATCATAGGGTACAATTGCAACAACGATACACAAATGTGATGTTTCCAAGATTATCCATCCAGGACTCAGTTTTCGCCTTTTCGGTCGGAATTTAGTTACTTGTAATTTGAGGTAGTATGCTTTTTTTTTTTTGGGTAATGCTATAAGTACTCCTAGGATGAGGTGGCAAGATCTGTTTGAAGCAACTTCATCCTGGGAGTCAGCCTGGGAGNTGATGTTTCCAAGATTATCCATCCAGGACTCAGTTTTCGCCTTTTCGGTCGGAATTTAGTTACTTGTAATTTGAGGTAGTATGCTTTTTTTTTTTTTTGGGTAATGCTATAAGTACTCCTAGGATGAGGTGGCAAGGTCTGTTTGAAGCAACGTCATCCTGGGAGTCAGCCTGGGAGTACCTATAGCATTATCATTTTTTTTTTTTTTTCCTAACCCATCATTAAATTCTTTAGTTTGTTCCTAAAGATGGTAAGATTTTGTTAATTTCTTTTATTATAGTAAATTCCTTTTCTATGAGGAAGGTATACATGTCATCTCATAGGTTTCTTAGCTATCAATTTTTTTTTTTTTTATCTGATTGATAATGATAATATTTTATCAGCAATACTACTAAGAATTTAACTAGTTAGACTCTGATTCATTCGACTAGTTCGATTGGAATTGGGACTCGTTTTATAGTTGTATTTTGGTGGGCTGTGCCTTGGGTATTATATGCTTTTGAGGGAAAACGGAGAGAGATCAGAGAGAGAGAAGAGGGAGAGATCAGAGAGCGAAGAGGGGGAGAGATCAGCTTTAGTTTGTTTTGGAAATGGAGTCTTAGAAAGACCACAAAATTGGAGGAAGTTTGTTATTTGGGTTGGAGCCCAAAATTTAAGCATGCCCCCTCACCATTTTGAGAGCCCCAATAACATCAAATAGGACCAGCCATGAGCCAAGATATAGGTTGAGCCTGAGCCCAACAAGCACCTGATTTTTGACTGAAGGAATGATAATGATGGTTAAGCAGTCTTACTCTTACCCTCAGTTCTGCTATTGGGATATTTGGCCAGTTAGACAGATTGAGGTGGCATCAAATATCTACCATTCATTATGTACTTGTTGGGCCCACACATACACAAATGATAGTGTAGGGCTGCACACGGTTCGATTTGGTTGGGTTTTTTAATAAACCCATAGCCAAACCATTAATTAATTTAGGAGGACCAAAATCATACCAAATCATGATGGTTTTTTTAGAACCAAAACCACACCATCGGTTTTTTAAATTTTTTGAGTTTTTCAGTTTTTTTCAAATTTCGAATTTTTTAGGGGTTTTCGGTTTTTTTAACGGACAAATCATTCAAAACTAAAGTTTAACTAGATTAAAAAAAATTAACATATGACATTTATTAATTGATCATTTAAACTTAAACTAAAACATGACATAATTAGAGCACTTGGATTATAAAAAATTAAAGTTCGTTGAAACTTAAAAATGAAAAACTGATAATGACCAAATATTTATTTAAATTTAAAACATGAAAAAAAAAGTCCAAGTGTTCAACCATCTTAAGTAATTATTTATCCTCTCTTTTTTTTTGTGAAAATTATTAATCAATCGAAAATAATTATAAGGTAATTTATAGGCCATCCATTTTAATTATTACTTTTAAATTAAATTTTGATAGGGTTAAAAATTTTGGTACGATATGATTAGGGACGAAGTTATAAATTTTTTTAAGGAAAAAACTACAAAGCACAACAAATTTCTTTGGTGTGCCTAAAAGCTTGTGGGGTACGTGTTAAGAAATGAGTTCGTCAAATTCTAATTTTACAAAAAACTAAGGCACAATATACTAAAATCTTAATAATTGGTGGGGCACTCAATTTCCTCATAGGTCGTAGATGTTAGAGTTTAAATTTTTTTGGTGGGGCACACTCCCCAACAACGTACAAGATAGCTCGTCCCCGAATATGATCTTTTTTTTTAAATGAAAATAGATTGTGAAGTCCGAGCTTTAAGTTTAAAACAATAATAAATGAGTACTAAATAATTTTTAAAATTTTTAAATTTTAGTTAGGGTCAACTCGTCTAAGTTAGGGTTTAGAAAATTAACCCATTTATTAAACGAGTCATGATTAGGATTGAGTAATCTTGACATGCTGACCTGTCAACCTGGCTAGGGTCGACCCTAACCCGTTGCCAGGTCTAAAACCATCATTATCTACGAGAATACGTTACCACCATAGACGAAGAGACGTCACCACCACGGACGAAGAGAGGGCTTCAACATATTACATGGAAGAAACTTAACAGTAAACCATACCTAAGAAATTTCGATCCCAAGACCTCTTTAGGTCATGGGAGGGGTGCACAACCACTCGGGTAAAGACCCATATGCAACCCTTAGAGCCTCTCCAATGCAAATATGGTCTGATCAAAAGTGGTGTGCCACGTAGGAAGTACATCCAATTTATTTTTAAAACTGTCTCCAATGCAAGTTTACTCATCTAATGTGAAGATGATGTGGCATAAAGATGGGAAGACATCCTCTAGTCCATCCTTTTATTTTAGAGGTTCACCAAGAGGATGTTTTCCCATCCTAGTTAGCATATTCAATTAAAGATGAGGAGAGATATTGCAACATACCTTATTGCGACACTATTGCAACATATTTTTTATGGAGCCTACATGAAGATGGTTTGAGGGCTAACTTTTTTGTGGAGATATTCTCTTTATCATGTAAATCATCGTATTAGAAAATCATCCGTTCAAACCCATCAAAAGTTTATCGAAAATTAAAAGAAATCAACGGTCTAAAAAAATGTCTAAAATTTGCTAATTTTTCATATGCTGATTTGAAGGTGTTAGAACTTTTAGAATGGACTGATTTTTGAATATGATGATCTACATGATGAGGAGAACATGCTCACAAAAAAGTTAGCCCTCGAACTATCTTCATGTGGGCCCCACAAAAAGTATGTTGCAATAGTGTTGCAATAAGGTATGTTGCAATATCCTTCCTCATTAAAGATATTATTATCTCTCATCTTTTTTAACAAATCTCATTAAAGATTTTTTTTTTTTACAACTAAAAAAATAAAGTATTTAATTAATTAAATGCTACATATGCAAAAGTAACAACCAAACCATATTTGCATTGGAGGTGTATTTTTTTTTCAACATAAATTGTGAAACTTTTTTCTCTACATACGAAACAAGTCTGAAGAAAATGTCCATGCTACATAGGAAGCAGAGCACATTTGCATTGGAGATGATGGGAAGGGAAAGGCATCCCAGGCCGGGCGGGCACGCTCCGCCCGCCCCGTTTGCTTCCCACACTTTTAATTGGCACCATTTCTTTCTCCCCATTCGTTCTTGGAGTTTTGAAAAGAGGGGTTCAAACTAGAGAGACTCAGGGTCCAAAAGGAAAAGCTCTCTGTTTCCATCATCGTCCATTCCTCAATCTGAAAAGAAGAGACGATCTCTCATCAAGGTATTATTATTTATTTAATTTTTAATTCATGGAGTGCTCGATTAAAGTTTTTTTTTGTTCCCTATATTTTCTTCTATATATCTAGGGTTTCTGATCACTCTCAATACAAGCAAGTTGTGATCTTAGGGTTTGAATTAACTGCCCAGAATTCCAAGTGATTACATCAGAAATTTGTTTTTTTTCTTTGGAAGTTTTTTTAGATAACATGGAGGCTGATTGTATAATTAGTTTTTTTTAATCGATGACGAGGTTCCTGTTCTCTAGATTTTAATAGATACTGTTTGTGATCCGAAATTCATCGTGGGCCCTCTCTTTGCATCCCCTGTTTTCAAAGGTACTGAGTTCTATCCATGACCTGAATCAAATCACCACGGAAGGGGCAACATATAAGATTAGTTGCATGTTCCAACTATATAAAGAGGGGCTATTAACCCCCTCACATATACGCTACATACCGTCGTCTGTGGCATGCAACAGAAGAACCAATAGTCTAATTAATTTGCTGGAAAGAAAACCCAAATTACTTTCTAAAGTAAGCCAGTTCCAAGAACAGGATAACGAATGCGTAGTACAGCAGGAGATGCAGCAGCAGCAGCATTTGTCATCAGATGCAATTTATGAGATCTTAACAAGAGTGTCACTTGTTACTCTTCTACGTCAATGTCGATGGGTTTGCAAAGATTGGCAAAAACTCATCTGCGATACCAACTTCCAACTCATCCACTCTCAAAAGACTCCAATTGCATCGGGTTACTTTGTTCAGAGTTATCATATTAGTGGGTCGGTTC
Organism: Macleaya cordata; assembly: GCA_002174775.1. Classification (NCBI taxonomy): domain Eukaryota; kingdom Viridiplantae; phylum Streptophyta; class Magnoliopsida; order Ranunculales; family Papaveraceae; genus Macleaya; species Macleaya cordata. The sequence goes on along the minus strand of MVGT01004391.1, from coordinate 549,484 downwards.
ATATCAATTTCTTTCCCTGCATCAGTGATCATCAATACTCCCCACAAATTCCATACCCTTCTCTTGATTTCATACCACCAGCGAAAAACATAATGATTCAAGGTACATCTCTTTATGGTTCTTTACTCTATTGTGTCGACAAATCTGGGAGTACCCAAATTCCAACTTACTACATCTGTAAACCTGCCACTCGTGAATGGAGAAAGATACCAAACCCAAGAACCCGATTGTCTAGGGAAAGAATTGGAATAGCAGTGAAGCAGTCTGATGATCACCCAACAGTACTACATTACAAGATACTTCGTTTAACTACGCCTAAGGGTGCACATGGATACCACTGTGAGATCTTTGACTCAAACAAGTGGGCTTGGAAGAGATTGAAGGATATTAAATTGCCTGATTATGTTTCCTTAGGTCATGGATGCAATGTTTTTGTTAATGGAGGTTTACATTGGGTAACCGGTGATGGTCGAATATTTGTCTTCTACATTGATCAAGAGAACTGGACAACTATCGAACTTCCACATGAGATGGCAAACAATTTGAGAAGAGGTAAGATTTTGATAACCCATTGTGATGGGAAGGTCGGAGTGTTCTATAGTAATAAGGAGTGGATGGAACTTTGGATATTGGAGAATTACTGCACTACGAACCCTATATGGAAGAAGAAGTACCAGAACGATTTGAGATCGCTCAGTGGTCACAATAGTGAATTCGCTATTCCGATAGATATGTATTCGACTAATATCGCGTTGATGGTGAACGCCCGTGAGCTCATTTGGTACAATTGCGACAATGATACTTACACTAGTACCTTGAATTTTCAGAGGGATTGTGTTGGTGGTGATCTTTTCCCATTTAAGTTCAAATTTAATTACTTGTAGTTTACGACTGTATGATTTATTACTGTAGTTGTTTTAATACATGTAATAGAATTATTTATTCTTATCAAGAATTTAACTTTTTAGACTATACTATTCATTCGACGACATCACGACGATCAGTGTTGAACTCGTTTCATATTGTACATCAAAGATTTTAAAGGCAGCCCCGGGCCTCGGTCGTAGGCATCCTCTACCTTGAATTTGCATTTTGTTATGTTATGGGCCTGTCAATAAGATTTCGGGGGTGCCTTTAAAATTTTCCTGAATTTGCTCTTACTACAGGGGTGATTGTTTTTTTGCTTCAAGCCCATAAAAAAATGTTCTTTATTTTCACACGTAAATGGTGGGGAAATCCTCTTTTTTGTGAAGATGCAGTGGAGAAGACATGCGCCATTTGCATTATGGGCACAGTCCCTCCGTTTTTATAGTTTTGGAAGTTTGGGGCTTGTTGCATTGTGGGGACAGTCCCTCTATTTTTATAGTTTTGTAAGTTTGGGGCTTGCGGTGGTTCTATTCTTAATTGTTTTGTTTCTAGACAATTATGACATGGCGGAGAGAGAGAGAAAAATGACATGGCGGAGAGAGAGAGAAAAATAATATTTTTAACTTCAAAACAAGATCAGTCAACAATACTAAATTCAAAAAAAAAAATCATACTGTGCAAAACCAGATTGCATACCCAGGTGAGATGCCTATATGGTTTGAGGGCTAACTTTTTTGTAGAGATATTCTTCTCACCATGTAGATCATCATATTCGAAAATCAGCCATTTTTAAAAGTTTTAACCCCATCAAAAGTTTATCGGAAATTAAAAGAAATCAACGGTCTAAAAAAATGTCAAAAATTTATCAATTTTTTATATGTTGATTTGAAGGTGCTAGAATTTTTAGAATGGACTGATTTTCGAATATGATGATCTACATGATGAGAACATGCTCACAAAAAAGTTAGCCCTCGAACTATCTTCATATGGGCCTCATAAAAAGTATGTTCCAATAGTGTCGCAATAAGGTATGTTGCAATATCCCTCCTCATTAAAGATATTATTATCTCTCCTCTTTTTTAACAAATCTCATTAAAGATTTTATTTTCTCTTTTTTTTACAACTAAAAAAATAAAATATTTAATTAATTAAATGCCACATAGGCAAAACTAACAACCAAACCATATTTGCATTGGAGGTGCTTGGAGATGCTCTTAGTTGTTTTATACGATGAAGGATGGGTGGTCTTCATCACCCACCTTGTTAGAAGTATGTATACAAAACCTCCACCTTACAAATTGAAAGATAAATATGATGATGGGATATGTTAGTCACTATCATTTTCGTATTAGACTCAAGGCATCTGATTTTGGTTCAATAATTGAGATATTAATAATTATTTATAAAGGGACAGAATTGTAAAAAGGTAAAAATAAATAAATAAGTAACATTGGAGAGGGGAAATTATACAAATTCTACTTTTTGTTTTGTGTGTTTAATATCAATAAGTTTGTAATAGTTTGTTTTAAAATGTAATTATTTTAGAAAATAATAGCCTTATAAATAAGTTTCCTTATTTATATCAGAATTATCCCTCACAGTCTATGTGGCACAATATGAGAGTTTTATATGTGTGGTACAAGTCCTTTGCATGTGTAATGTGCTTGTGACTTAACAAATTGAATAGTTGAAAAATCTAACTTATTTTTAATAAATAAAATTACTTTACAAATGTCAAATGCCAATAATAATTTTATTTTAAGTTTTGTTTAATTGTTGTTATTTCCATTTAAAAAGTGTAAAATAGAGAAACGAAATTTTCAATCCCATAACCGTCTCTAGAGTCGGTTCTTTTCAATAATAGAATAGATGCATCTTACCAAGTACATGGTATTCACTACTAATTTTCAAAAATCTTAAAAAAAGTATACATCTATAAACTTTTGAGAAAAGAAAAACTAATATATATAAACAAATTATTTTCAATATTGACTTTTAAGAATTTTGTAGAATAGTATGAAATGGTCTGGAGTTCCTTGAAAGAGGTAGAGCTAAGATATTTTTGGAGAGGACTCTAAGGATCTCTCATATGTTATTAGATGAGTAATGCATGTGTACATAATCTCAACCATCCACATGTATCCCTTCATGCCTTTAAATAGATAATCTGTAGCCATCCACAAGTTGTCAACAGTAAGAATTCCAATATAAATTTTCTTGTTCTCTTGTGTGTCTTGTGTGCTTGTTAATTTATAGCTAAAATTGTGTACAAGTTCTCTCATTCTCTCTTGTAAAGTTGCACGCTCTCTTCATTGGTTAATTAATTTTGTATTCAACTAATTTTTATTTTTAAATATATACATTAATATATAGGAGCTTTGAGACGTTGGAGAAAACTTAATAAGAGCTACTGATAAGCTTACAGGGTCAGGGAGAGATTACCATTTACCCTTTTATGATATTATAGTATTCTTAAACTGTGTAATATTCAACCAGGGCTTATACATTTTATAACTTCTCATTTTGGTTTTCCAAAATGCCTTTTTAGGTTTAGATCAAGAAAGTCCAGAGCAAAATAAGCAACATAATTCAGTGGATGTTATTCTAGGTACTAATTTAGGCCATAATTTTGTCATCCTAGGGAAGAAGAGTATTCATTGGGAAGCTAGCTCATAAGTCTGTATGAGCTCTGTTCGGTAACCCTAATACGGTTATACTGAAAGTAACAAGAGCTCCTCATATTTATAATGCTCCATACTATTTTTGGGATATACCTAAAAAGGCATTTATAGAATATGGACATGAAAATAATAAGTTACTACTAGAAGTGTTCTCATCCACTACAATAAACATAACTTTTAGCGGGGGTCGAAAGTCGCCGGTAAAACCCATATTTTGGCCCATAAAAGTTTTAGCGTCGGCCGTCAGATTGGTCGCTGAAAACCTCATCGCTAAATCACAAATAATAAAGAAACATATGAACATATTTGTTAAGTCAGACCTTTTTCTAACAATCAACTCTAGATCTTCTGCAATTCAGGTAGTAGAAATAACAAAAATAAGAGGATTCTCAAACAACAAAAGCTAGCATTTATTAATTAATTCATGAGAGTGATTAAAGTGGATTAAAAAGTGGCTGTTTCAGTTTATTTTAGTAAAAAAAAAAAAAATGCTTCTTAATTTAAAAGTGTATAGAGGCAACTAATATAACGAGAAAATCTCATATATGCATGCCAAAATTACTGCACAAGAACTTGTGGGAAACTCAAATGATGTCCCCTCTTCTATCTTTCAAAGACTTAACCAAAAACATAAAGAAATGTATTAAAGTATCATGAAACTGGAATTCATGCACAAATAAGCAAAATTCTCAATGAATTTGTTTCAAGAAAATAGCCTGTCAAGACCTCTTTGTAGTTCTCACCAGTTCAAACAAACAAAACAAACAAACTAGATATAAGATTCACTAAGTTGGGTTTTCGCTAAAGAAAAAGATAAGTTACATAAGGACCATCCCGTAACCATTCTTTACCCACTCAAAACCCTAAAAAAAGCTAGGTTTTCGATTAATCAAAAAGTTAAGCAAGAAGCAAACTCCGTCAAACAAAAATAAATCAAGAAACTAAATTGAAAAGAAAGAAATATTGAATTATTACATGCATGTTTAGGCAGATATTTCCTAAAATCAACTGAAATATGAATCACTCTCAGAAAACCAAAAAGACTGACAAAGAATAAGAACAAGTAAACCCACAACATAAAAAGGGAAACCCAGAAAAGATTCCGAGCCAAAACGAGTATTTGATCGAAAACTCAGCGTAAAATGGAACAATAGAACTGTTGAACGAAGTGGGTTGGGTGCGTTGGTGCAGAGTTGGTGCACGATAAGCAGAGCTGCAAGTGAAAATTACTCAACAAGAACGGAAGAGAGATGTTCCAAATGGAAGAGATAGTATGTATGTATTATTGAGATGCTGATGCGGGGGTTGAAACTTTATACAACTTTATACTGAATAAAATAATGAATCTGGATTTATATTAAAAGAGTATACTAATTTGCCTTAGAATGACTTATTTGCCCTTATATTTTTATTAAAAAGATTTGTTAAATTTCGTTGTTTAGATGAAACGTCATAAGGGCCTAACTGCCATTTCAAACTTTATACTGAATAAAATAATGAATCTGAATTTATATTAAAAGAGTATACTAATTTGACTTAGAATGACTTATTTGCCCTTATATTTTTATTAAAAAGATTTGTTAAATTTCGTAGTTTAGATGAAACGTTATAAGGGCCTAACTGCCATTTCCTTGAAGAGGCTCATTTTTTTTTTGTAAGGATGATATCTTCACTATGTAAATCGTCATCACAAAAAGTCACAATTTTTTTTGATATCCAAGGTGTTTGTACCACCACATAGTGCACCCCACTATTTCTTAGAGCGTCTACAAATAACCAGATCAGAATTTAATGAGGGTGGCAAGAGGATTGAACCCATGAAAAAAAAAAAAAAAATTTCAAATCATTTAAGAACTTTTAACACCATTAAAAATTGGTTCAAAATTAATCACAATTTTAGAGAAAACTATGGTGTAAGTCATAGTAAAAACCACAGTTTTTGTCTACAATAATGGTCTTAGTTTTATTTTAGACGACGGTTTTAGCATTAGTTCTGTGGTCCAAATCTTACTTCAGACCATTTTCAAACTGTAGTCTTTAGTTTTAATTAACTATAAGACCATTATCCACCCTTGAAAAAGCATCAGACCACAGCATAAAACCGTGGTCTAAAGCCTAAGTTGAGTTTGTAAACTGGATCCTCACATATTATAACATCCAATAATTAGCTTTTAATCATATTAGAAGTTATACGAAGCGGTTTAAACTATATAACACAACAGAAACAAAATAATTATGCCTGTTGTGAATGAAATCCTTTATTTAGATGACAGACGAAACCAAAACAGAGAAGTAAATCAACCCTTCTTCAAGAGAATTAGAAACCCAAATTTACTGACTGAGATTGATTTAGAATTGCTTGGTACACTTGTTGGAGAAAGAATTGATACAAGCTTCCCCATCTTCTGCATCTGCACACCAATTAGAACAACAAATTTATGTTAGTATTTCTGTTTTTGATTAAGAATTTAGAGAGATAGAGCTAGAATATATGAGGATCATGTAGAGTTTTTGGCAACCCCCCTTGGACTGCAATTGCTAATTTATGAAGTTGCTATTTTTTGAGTCCTTCTTGGACTAGGATTCCTATTTCATGAATACCTCTTTTAAACCTTTAAATAGGGAGGTCCTAGATAGGTTAGAGGTGTCCATGAAATAGGAATCCTAGTCCAAGAAGATTAGAGAGATAGAGCTAGAATATATGAGGATCATGTAGAGTTTTTGGCAACCCCCATTGGAATGCAATTGCTAATTTATGAAGTTGTTATTTTTTGAGTCCTTCTTGGACTAGGATTCCTATTTCATGGATACCTCTTTTAAACCTATAAATAGGGAGGTCCTAGATAGGTTAGAGGTGTGCTAAAGAGTACCATGAGGCCAATGTAAAGGTGTTGGAGTTCCTAAGGTTCAAGAAGAGGTAAACCTAGGGTTTTGGTCTTCTTGTGTAGTGAGGAATCCAAAAGTGTGAGAGACTTGTTGAGAGAGAGAAAGGGTTTGTGAGGATCTAAGATTTGAGGGTTTCTTCATGGGGGTTGGGGCCCCTGCCCCAACCTAAGTTTCTAGTGTTCTCCATGTGTTCTCTCCTCTGTTACTATGTACAACTATGAAGATAAACTTTCAAGGTTGAAGATGATGTGAGTGTGCTATTGGGAGTAGTTTAGAGAGTCGATCTCTAATGGATTCTCGTTGGTGTTCTCCGGTAAGTCTTGTAACATCCTTGATGTGTGTTTATCTGGTTGGTTGAGTAAGAAGCATTGTAATATGTTCTTGATAATAGTGGAAGTTTCTCCGGTGCGCCGATTTGGCCGTGGATGTAGCCCGTGAGGGTGAACCACGTATATCTTGTGTTGTGGTTGATGCTTGTTTTTATCTTTGTCATTATATTTTCTTGTTGATTCATCGTTATTAAGTCTCAAGATCCTTAAGCCTGTTCCGCTGTGCGTCGGGGATGTGTCGTTGGTATGACGAAATTCCTAACAAACTGGTATCAGAGCTGTGGTTCGACCTGGAAAACCGTGTAGTTTGTTGTATCATAACAAACGGGTGTGGCAGGTTCGATTTGGAGAGCTGTGAAGTTGGCTGTTTGGATTTGATTCATAATAAGTTGAATGGTAAAGAACGGGAGTTTCGTTCGGGTGGAGGATATGTGAAGATAATGTTTTGATCTGTTCAACACAAGTAAGTGATTTGTGGTGTGATTCACAAATTGGGGTGGTTCAACTTGAAGATAGGTGTAGAAATAAATTCTTCATTGGGCTCTTGTGAAGTTTTGGAGCGGGATGGAGTGTTCTACGCGGATCTTGGAAGATGGGTGTAGAAAGAAAGTCTTCATTGGGTTCCTGTGAAGTTGGAGCGGGATGAAGTGTTCTACGCAGTTCTTGGAAGTGTGGGTAGCCGTACACTATAAAGAAAGGGTTACAAAGATGAGATGGTGATTCTCATGTGTTAGGGGCGGTCCAGCAAAGCTCCGAAGGTATGCACGAGATGTTTTGAGATTTGTTTAAATCTGTTTATTATTCTTGATGGCTTGCGCGGGTTGTTTCAAGGATGTGCCCGATCTCGTTTGCATAGACCACGTTACTTTGGGCGGTGTCACACGGTACATATTAATAAGCAAGTATGTTGGGTGTGATGGTGGTAAGTTTGTCGGATTGGCGATGGCTTGTTGAATTGCTTATAGGTAAGCCTGTTAATCGTATTTGTGGGTTTGATGGTGATGTTCAAACACACGGTAATCTTGACATGTGCTGGAGGTTTTAGCTTGCCTTGATTAGGTGGAGCTGGTGATGTTTCTTTTGGATGGTTCTCTTGGTGATCAATGTGGGAATCTTGCGCGAGGATTCAGTTGATGGTGTATTTGAAGTTTTCAAGTTGCAGTAGTGAGACGGTGTAGTTTCACATGTGTTCTTCAAGGTTGAAGATGGTGGCAGACTTGGATGGTGCTTCAAAATCATCGTATTTTGATCGAGGAGATGGTTCTAAGAGGTGTGAAGGTGGGTTTGCCAAAAAGGTGGAGATTTGTAGAGTTTTTGGCAACACCCCTTGGAAGGCAATTGCTAATTTATGAAGTTGCTATTTTTTGAGTCCTTCTTGGACTAGGATTCCTACTTCATGGATACCTCTTGTAAACCTATAAATAGGGAGGTCCTAGATAGGTTAGAGGTGTGCTAAAGAGTGCCATGAGGCCAATGTAAAGGTGTTGGAGTTCCTAAGGTTCAAGAAGAGGTAAACCTAGGGTTTTGGTCTTCTTGTGTAGTGAGGAATCCAAAAGTGTGAGAGACTTGTTGAGAGAGAGAAAGGGTTTGTGAGGATCTAGGGTTTGAGGGTTTCTTCATGGGGGTTGGGGCCCCTGCCCCAACCCAAGTTTCTAGTGTTCTCCATGTGTTCTCTCCTCTGTTACTATGTACAACCATGGAGATAGACTTTCAAGGTTGAAGATGATGTGAGTGTGCTGTTGGGAGTAGTTTAGAGAGTCGATCTCTAATGGATTCTCGTTGGTGTTCTCCGGTAAGTCTTGTAACATCCTTGATGTGTGTTTATCTGGTTGGTTGTGTATAAGAAGCATTGTAATATGTTCTTGATAATAGTGGAAGTTTCTCCGGTTCACCGATTTGGCCGTGGATGTAGCCCGTGAGGGTGAACCACGTATATCTTGTGTTGTGGTTGATGCTTGTTTTTATCTTTGTCATTATATTTTCTTGTTGATTCATCGTTATTAAGTCTCAAGATCCTTAGGTCTGTTCCGCTGTGCATCGGGGATGTGTCGTTGGTATGACGAATTCCTAACAGATCATGTATATGGCTTACTAATATTGGTGCAGGCAGAAGAAGCGCAACCCATCTTGCAGTAGAAATGGAGATCTTCTAAATCTGAAAGAGAAGTGTGAGGGATATGACAATGTTTTTTCAGACATTGTAAACGACAGATTTTAGGATTTTTGGAATGAGAACAAAAACCGAAGCATAGTAGAAAACAAGCTTCTTTACTGGCTGAAATCTTCTCTACAAACATTCCCAACACTAACACTGAAATAATAAACATCATAACAACTGGCTTCACACTCTTCTTACCCTCCATCTCTCTCTTTCTCTCTCTACAATTCTCAACTCACTGTCAGAGCTATGCTTTGTTAGACAAGGCAAATGAGGACTATTTTTATAGGTTTCATATCTTAGCAGCACTCATGGCTTGTTATAAATTTCCAGCTCAAATCATAATACCAGAAAAGCTTTTGATGGAAACATTTTCAAAAATCTCTTTAAAAGATTATTGGGTTACTGTGAACAGTTGTTGATAATTAAAACCCTCTTGTTTTGGTATTTTATTTATTTTATGGCAGTAAATATTTGATTGGTTTTTTTCCTTTTCTATTGTAGACATAAAGGGTAATTAGGGATCTACCCCACTTATTGTGCCCTTGGATATGACTCAAGGCTGATTTTTGTAGGGATGATCTCCTCAATACTATGTATTATGTATGTCATCCTCACAAAATTACATTGTTCTAAACTTTCTAACACTTTAAAAATTAATTTAAATTTTAAGCTTTTTAAACTATCTATTTTTACAGTTAAATTTTCAGCCAATTTTTTAAGTGATTAAAAGTTTTAGAGGCTATTTTTTGTGAGGATAATCTACAGAGCGAAGAGATCAGCCCAACAAAAAAAACTTCGGTTAATTAGGCATATACATGTTGGCCCATATTTCAGTGTAAGCACGGTGTAAGAATAAGAAAATGAAAAGTGAGAACAGAAATAACCTAATTAAGATTTTTATTTTTCGACGACTCAATATATATCCACAGGGGAGTTAATTGTCATACCCACCATTTCCATGTTGCGCACCAAAAAATCGATTCCAAATGGGTTAAGGGACTTATGGCACAGGAAAAGCTACCACCAATTGGGGCAGATCTTCATTTAATACCTACACAAAATCACCATGTAGGTCATTCTCACATAAAATCACAACATTTTAAAAAATTTAAACCCACTAAAAGTTAATTGAAAGTTAATGATAAGATGGATGGTTTAGATTAAATTGTAGATCATAAATTTTGTTTTTTTTAATTTAATTTTTCACTCGTTTACAGGTTTTATGCGATTTTTATTGATTTTAATAGGAAAAAGGATAGGTTCCCTTCATTGCTTGATTAACAATTTAAAAGAAAGAAAATGAAATGGGTATGGTGGGTTCATGTCAATTTTCATAAGAAGGCTTGTTGTCTCAATTTTTAGCATCTCTGTTTTGTTTACTCTCTCTCTCTCTCTCCCCTTCTGATATAGCTTGATAGATTAAAATATTGGGGTTGAAGTAGGGCTGTCAACGGGTACCCGTTTACCCGAGAACCGACCCGAACCGGAACCGTTTAATCCGGTTCTGGTTCTCTATTTTAGATACCCATTTAGAAACGGGTCTTTATCGGATATACCCGATTAGGAACCGATTAATTTCGGTTCCTAATCGGGTATACCCATCGGGTACCCGTCGGGTAATCGGGTATTACACGTTTTTTATATATTTCAACTATACCAATTAAAATAGATTTTTTATTACTCAAAATTGGTTATATTTTTGTAATTCTATAACAAAAAATATTTATCTAATCATTTTTCTTAAAAAATAAATTATTATGATTACTTTAAAATGATAGTAGGGGTGGTCCCACACCTAAATTGTTGTTATTTAAGTCTTTAAGAAGACATCAATCATGTGGGCATGTGATGGTTGTTAGGCTTTATTTTTATTAATTATTTGTTTCATGCTTTTATGTTTGTGTTATTTGTTAATTTATTGTCATGATGAACTTAAATCAACGGTGTAAAAAAATTATGCTTGATCGAATGGTGGATATAGCTCTTTTTAAATTTTTTTACAAATACCCAATGGGTACCCGATACCCGGCGGGTACCCGCGTTTTTTATAGGTTCTGGTTCTGGTTCCACTTGATATGGAATCGGAACCGGAACCGATAGGAACCGGAACCGTTATGTTTTAGCGGTTCTGGTTCTGGGTAGTTCAATACCCGAACCGGAACCGACCCGTTGACACCCCTAGGTTGAAGTGCGCTAAGAGGTTGAAGTGAAGATGGCTTTACTAGTTTCTTTTTTTCAAAAAGTTTGCCTTCAAGTAAGTAAACCCCTTACCAAAATAAAACAATCTCTTATGTTTGATTGCACTTTATTTTCATGAAATTAAGTTAATTTTGGAGAAACAACACAAATTCTGTTATTTATTTACAATTTAAATTTCATGAAACAGTGAGCTTAGTCACTTAATCTAAACCATCCATTATTATTATTATTATTAAATTTTTTTTTATGGGAGACAAAATTATGGCTTTGACTACTTGTTCTTCATCTACGGTTCACTCCACATAATGCTCATATCTACTTAGGTTGTGTTTGATAGCAAAAAAAATATGTTTTACAAAAATATATTCATTTCCACCAAGTCCACGGAAGTATATTCCTTGGGGTTCAAGGAAGTCTATTCCATTGAATTATGTTGAAAATTAACTATTTGTCATACTTTTAAGTGAGTAGGCCTCCAATTCTGCGAGATCCAAATTGCAAACAAACAACGGAATGTGTGTTGTTTCCACAGAACTAACTCAATTATGTGGAATTCAAACGCAATCAAACACAGCCTTATTTCAAATATGACTTCTAACATTTTGAGGTGGAATCCTTATAAATTCCTCAATGTATTAGACACAGTTTTGGAAGAAAACCGTGGTTTATTCATACTAAAACCTACAGATTTACAGTGGTCTAATTCTTAATTAGACTACACTACTTATGGGAAAAAATGTGGTCTAAACTTTAGACCATAATTTCGAACATACAGTCTTTAATATTTAGTTTTAACCATAGGGCCATTAACCACACATGAAAAGATTTAGACCACAGATTAAAACCGTGGTCTAAGTATGAGTCGAGTTTGTAAACTAGATTCCCAAATCTTATAACATCCAATAATTAGCTTTTAATCATATCAGAAATTATACGAAGCGGTTTAAACTATATAACACAACAGAAACAAAATTGTTATGGCTGTTGTGAATGAAATCCATTATATAGATGACAAACGAAACCAAAACACAGAAGTAGATCAATCCTTCAAGAGAGAATTGGAAACCCAAATTTACTAAGGACTGAGCTTGATTTAGAATTGCTTAGTACACTTGTTGGAGCAAGAATTGACACAAGCTTTCACTTCACCTGCATCTGCACGCCAATTAGAACAACAAATGTTAGTATTAATTAATTTCTGTTTTGCTTAATTTAAAAAAATTGTTTAGAAATATATAAGAGAATCATGTATATATGTGGCTTACTAATATTGGTGCAGGCGGCAGAAGCGCAACCAATCTTCCAGTAGTAATGGAGATCATCTAAATCTGAAGGAGTAGTGCGATGGATACAACGTTTTGTTAGACATTCTGAACGACACAATTGAGGATTGCTGGTGTACTTACATAACATGAAGCATTGTAGACGACATGATTCTTCATCGGCTGAAGTCTGCTCTACAAACATTCCCCACACAAACAGAGTAATGAACATCACAACAATTGGCTTCACACTCTTCTTACCCTCCATCTTTCTCTACCGTTCTTCCTAAATCAACAGATGAGCACTATTACACATAAAATGAGTGATAATCTGATTGAAAGGGACATTACTAATGTAGAGCCCCCGAAAAAGATGATTGAAGGCTATGAAGATGAACTTCTCACAATATAGATCATCCTCGTGTAAAATCTCTTCTCTTCATTGTAAAATATTGAACGGTCGGTCCCATCGAACGTTGGATTAAAATTGTTGATAGACATGGGTGACAAATAAATCACCTTTTTTTTTATGGGGTTAGAAGTTTAAAATAATGTAGGTTAGGGATACAATAACCCTAGGTCCTCACTAAAAATCTGCTATTCATTTCTATGTGGACCCTACAATATGTTGGGTAAATTGGGCTATATAGGGATCGAATAACCCTAGGTCCTTGTAACCTTAGTGTAACCCGTGTGAAGTTTTGAAAAAATTAATTAAAGTTTTAGAAACTTCCTTTCTCTTGTATTTAAGGGAACTTCTATTTTAGGTGGATTTTCTTTTCATATTTAGTTAGGATTCCCTTTTCCTTCTAGGATTGGGATACCTATTGGAGGCTATAAATATAGGAGCAGGGCATTAGCCTAAAGTATTCAGAAAAACAACACTGAGAGTGTGAGATCTCTTGAAAGGGTTGTGAGTCTGAAGATAGAGAGAAGAGTGTGAGAGCAATATTGTAGAGAGAAGCAATATTGTAGAGAGAGAAGTTTGAGAAGTAAGCTAGAGAGAAGCTTGTGAGAGTAGTTGAGTGTGTGGTTTGCTTTGTAATCCCTTTGATCTTAGTGAAAGAAGTTGTTCTTTGCCGTGGACGTAGCCAAAGAGTGGTGAACCACGTAAATCGTTTGTGTTTTTCTTTTATCTCTTTTCTCTATTTTTGAGTGTTAGTATTTGCTTGTCATTGTTTGTGGTGAAAATCCTAACAATTGGTATCAGAGCTTTTGGTGATCAACAATGGCGGCTTTTGCTACGATTGGAGATGGGAAGGTGGTAATAGAGAAATTTGATGGAAAGAAGAATTTTTCCTTGTGGCAACTTCGGATGAAAGATGCCTTGGTTCAACAAGGTCTAGATGATGCGTTGCGTGGGAAAGAAAAGAAGCCAGCAAAGATGGATGATGAGAAGTGGGAGAATATCAATTCAAGAGCGGTAAGTACTATTCGTTCGGGATTGTCTGATGAAGTTGTGTATGATGTGATGGAGGAAACATCTGCGATAGAATTATGGAAGAAGTTGGAGGACCTTTACATGGCTAAAAGTCTCACCAATCGACTGATTTTGAAGCAACAGATGTATTCTTTCGTGAGAGAAGAGGGTGTAGATCTACACACCCATCTAGGTGAGTTCAAACGAGTCTTTGTGATTTATCTAATGTTGGCATTAAGTTAGAGGATGAGGATAAAGTAGTTCTTTTGCTTGCGTTATTACGCCGTACTCATAAGCACTTGATTAAGACTCTACTTTACGGTAGAGATACTATCACTTTAGAACAAGCAAAGAGTGCTATTTTCTCCGATGAAAAGTTTGAAGAAGCAGAAGAGAAACATGATAAGTCACTAGGTCTGTTTGTTCAAGGAAGGAAGAAGAGTGGAAGTGGTACATGGAAGAGTGGAGCTTCGAGAGAGAGGAAACCAATCATGGAGTTGGAATGTTTCTATTGTGGAGTGAAAGGGCACATGATACGAGATTGTCCTGAGAAGAAAAAGAAAGAAGAGGAGAAGGCAACGACTGCTATAGCCATTGGAAAGTCAGATGATGAGGATTGAGGAGAGGTCATGTCAATTATCGATAAAGAAACGAAAGCGAAAGAATGGATTCTTGATTCTGCTTGTTCCTATCATATATGTCCTCATAGAGAGTGGTTTACCTCCTACACACCTATAGTTGGTAAAGTTTTTATGGGTCACAATGTGATGTGTGATGTGGTAGGGATTGGAACAATCAAAATCAGGACCACAAATGGTTTATTGAGGACATTGACTGGTGTGCGTCATGTTCCTAGTGTGAAAAAGAATGTAATATCCTTGGGTGCGCTGGATTCGAAGGGTTGTCAGGTTGATGTGAACTATGGGCTCATGAAAGTTAAAAGGAATTCTCGTATCATGTTTATGGCAAAGAGGGTTGATAATTTGTATGTCCTTTTAGGGAATACAAACTTTGGTGGAGCAGGTGGAGCAGTTGGTAGAGCCGTTGGAGCTAGTAGAGTTGATAGAGCAGGTGGAGTAATTGCAAGAGTTGCAAAGGAGTGGAAGCCAGTGATGAAGTCTACCAAAGTGGTAGAAAAGGAGATATTGAAGAAAGAAGATGTGGCTCAAACATATGCTGTGTTTGAGATATACAAGCTTGAAGATGATGATGATGTGATAGTTGATGATGATGCTTGTATGATTCCCAAGATGGAGAGCAACTTGGGAGTTACTCAATGTGGATGATTGATGGTGAAGTGCAAAGACAACAATAAGACGAAGATAAAGGGATCAAAGAAGATTGAAGATGAAGCTGCAAGTATTTTGCCAACAAGTGATGATAATGAGCGTGAAGAGAAGAACGAGTACGTGAAGTAGAATTTTTCCAAAAGGTGGAGATTTGTGAAGTTTTGGAAAAATTAATTAAAGTTTTAGAAACTTCATTTCCCTTGTATTTAAGGGAACTTCTATTTTAGGTGGGTTTTAGAAACTTCCTTTCTCTTATATTTGAGAGAACTTCTATTTTAGGTGGGTTTCCTTTTCATATTTAGTTAGGATTCCCTTTTCCTTCTAGGATTGGGATACCTATTGGAGGCTATAAATATAGGAGTAGGGCATTAGCCTAAAGCATTCAGAAAAAACAACATTGAGAGTGTGAGATCTCTTGAAATGGTTGTGAGTCTGAAGATAGAGAGAAGAGTGTGAGAGCAATATTGTAGAGAGAAGTAATATTGTAGAGAGGAAAGTTTAAGAAGCAAGCTAGAGAGAAGCTTGTGAGAGTAGTTGAGTGTGTGGTTTGCTTTGTAATCCCTTTGATCTTAGTGAAAGAAGTTGTTCTTTGCCGTGGACGTAGCCAAAGAGTGGTGAACCACGTAAATCGTTTATCTTTTTCTTTTATCTCTTTTCTCTATTTTTGAGTGTTAGTATTTGCTTGTCATTGTTTGTGGTGAAAATCCTAACAACCCGCACCATTAAAGATGGTGCTAAGGATAATTTTTGGTGAGAATGATCTCCTAGCATGTAGATCATCGTATTAAAGAATAAGTTAAGTCTAAGACCTTAAAAATTTATTAATTTTAGACGTCTTCTATATTATTAGTTTCTAATCAACTTTTGATGGGGTTAGGAGTCTTACAATGAGATGATAATGGTCTACATTGTGAGGAGAATAGAGGAAGAAGAAGTACCAGAACGATTTGAGATTGCTCAGTGATCACAACAATGAATTCGCTATTCCAGTAGATATGTATTCGACTAATATCGCGTTGATGGTGAACGACCCAGGGTTCAAATTCCAGTGTTCCAAATGTCATGGCAGAAATGCCAAGCTCGTGAGATGGATCCTGCATATCTCAACCTTGTTTTCTGATCTATTGGACGATTCTCTTATACTACGTTGTACTCATTCAAGTTTTGCAGCAATGGTATTTAGATAGACCAAATGTCATAATTGGTGCCAAAAGTATAGATGGTATGGTCGGTCCCATTGCCAAATTAATTAGAAAAGCCCTCAAAGTATATTTAGCAGGGAAATGATGACAGGTCCTACATGCCACACAGCTTCCGGCACTATTTTCGGTTGGAGATTTCAACTCAACATTTTACTTATTACATCCAACTTATTATTACATTTTGTTTATATCTTACCTGTTGGAACTAAATGGAGATGATTTAAGGTATCTTGTTTGGATGATCTATCTCCATACCATTTAGATCACTTTAACAAAAAATCAACGTGCCTTCATCAAAAGTTGGCCGAAACATTATTTAATGGTGATGAAATTGATGGTTTAGAAAGCTTAAAATTTCAATCATTTATTGTGAGGATATGGACATAGAGATGGTGGTGGGGAGCTCATTTTCACAAAAATCATCCCCTAAAATCTGGATTTGTAAATAAATGTAAAAATCAGTAGCATTCAAATAATTAACCTTTATATGGCCCCGGTTTTACTAAATTTGAGCCTCCCTGATAAGATTGGAACACATAACTTATAATGAGCTTAATAGAGAAGAGGGTGTGGGACCCACTACCTCATTAGACTTCATGAAAGAATCTTACGTGAAGTAGCAAGTTCTAGAGTTTCTAAATATTCAGTTGCTTGAGTCATTAGAGTAGTTTCTAAATATTGAGTTGCTAGTTGCTTGGGTCTTAGTTTAATTAGTTTCCTATTTTGGCCAGTTCTTTCCTTTTTTTGAATCTGTTTCTTAATTTAGTTTTGCATTGTAGAAACTATAAAAACCCAGTTAAGGGCTTGATAATGATAAAGAAGAAAGTTGATTTATTTTTCTTTAACTTAAGCTTTAGAGATCGTTTCTGCTGGCCTTAAGGTTCTTATCAATTGGTAAGAACCTTAAGGTTCTTATCACTCCCCTTGTCAAGGAAAGACGAACACTATATATCCATTAATTTGAACCTCATTTGTATATTCTTAAAGTTTGAGGTGCAATTTTATACATAAAGTAGGTGACGGACACTATCCATCATCTAGACAGCCCACGGCTAAAGGATGGGTGGTCTTCATCACCCACCTTGTTAGAAGTATGTGTACAAAACCTCCACCTTAAAAATTGAAAGATAAATATGATGATGGGATATGTTAGTCACTATCATTTTCGTATTAGACTCAAGGCATCTGATTTTGGTTCAATAATTAAGATATTATTAATTATTTATAAAGGGGCAGAATTGTAAAAAGGTAAAAATAAATAAATAAGTAACATTGGAGAGGGGAAATTATACAAATTCTACTTTTTGTTTTGTGTGTTTAATATCAATAAGTTTGTAATAGTTTGTTTTAAAATGTAATTATTTTAGAAAATAATAGCCTTATAAATAAGTTTCCTTATTTATATCAGAATTATCCCTCACAGTCTATGTGGCACAATATGAGAGTTTTATATGTGTGGTACAAGTCCTTTGCATGTGCAATGTGCGTGTGACTTAACAAATTGAATAGTTGAAAAATGTAACTTATTTTTAATACATAAAATTACTTTACAAATGTTAAATGTCAATAATAATTTTATTTTAAGTTTTGTTTAATTGTTGTTATTTCCATTTAAAAAGGGTAAAATAGAGAAACGAAATTTTCAATCCCATAACCGTCTCTAGAGTCGGTTCTTTTCAATAATAGAATAGATGCATCTTACCAAGTACATGGTATTCACTACTAATTTTCAAAAATCTTAAAAAAAGTATACATCTATAAACTTTTGAGAAAAGAAAAACTAATATATATAAACAAATTATTTTCAATATTGACTTTTAAGAATTTTGTAGAATAGTATGAAATGGTCTGGAGTTCCTTGAAAGAGGTAGAGCTAAGATAT